>CM053028.1:162171326-162608826 GCA_028564925.1 Lithobates sylvaticus
GAGCTGTACACTGCACTCAGCTCCCAGCCTCTTACTCATCAACCTTCCTTGTATAGGACTGAGGACACAACTGCTGAGAACTACTCCACCCCATGGCTGAGCATAGTCATCATCCACCACTGACTGCCCCCCCCCCCCAGTCAATGCCCACTGCACCCCTCCCCTCACCTCTCACCCCTCTTACTTTTACATTCAGTTTTTACAATCCTCAAACTATGGCTCACAAATGTATATTCAACTATGTATTATTGAAGTAATACCATACTTCTGGTTTAAAAGAACAAGAAGAAAATGCAGAATACAGAATACTTTATTAATCCCAAAGGGAAGCAGACACACTTAAAGGGGTTGTAAACCCTCTGTTTTTTTTTTTTCACCTTAACCACTTGCTTACTGGGCACTTAAACCCCCTTCCTGCCCAGACCAATTTTCAGCTTTCAGCGCTGATGCACTTTGAATGACAATTGCGCGGTCATACAACACTGTACCCAAATTACATTTTTATAATATTTCCCACAAATAGAGATTTCTTTTGGTGGCATTTGATCACCTCTGCGGTTTTAACTTTTTGTTAAAAAAAATTAAAAAGACCGAATTTTTTAAAAAATGTTTTATATTTTTTTATATTCTGTTATAAAATTTTGCAAACAGGTAATTTTTCTGCTTCATTGATGTACGCTGATGAGGCAGCGCTGGCAGTGATGGGCACTGATGGGTGGCAGTGATGGGCACTGATGGGTGGCAGTTATGGGCACTGATGGGTGGCAATAATGGGCACTGATCGATTATACTGATAGGTAGCACTGCTAGGTGGCACTGATTGGCACCACTGGTGGTCATTGATAGGTGGCACTTGTGGGCATTGATAGGTGGCACTCATGGACATTGATAGGTGGCACTAATGGGCACTGTGGGCACTGGCAGGTGGCACTGGCAGGGGGTACTGGTGTGCACAGAGGAGGCAGATGTGCCTCCTTCCTCTTCGGGACCGATGTCCCTTAAACATAAGCCGGTGATCGGCTTTTTTTTCTCCTCACGCTTTCAGCCTGAGGAGAAAAAAAAACGATTACCGAGCTTTTGTTTTCATCATGTGATCAGCTGTTATTGGCTGACAGCTAATCACATGGTAAGGGGCCGGGATCGGAGTCTCAGTGACTCGGTGATCACAGTGTGCAAAGGGGGAGGCCGTCATTTGACGGCCTCCCGGAAATTTAGGTCCGCGCTGTTGCTGTCATTTGGCTATAGCGCGGACGGCAAGAGGTTGAAGGGGTTGTAGTCAGCACGTCCCCGCCGTCCATTTCTCCACATGTTCCCGGCTCTTGATGGGATAGATTGACAGCAGCGCAGCCATTGGCTCCCTCTGCTGTCAATCAAATCCAATGACGCGGGCGCCGGGGGGGCGGGGCCGAGTCCTGCATTCGGTCTCAATGCTGGACTTGGGAGCGCACCTGTAAGGTAACCCCCTCGGGAGTGCTTCTCCAAGGGGGTTATCTAATGCGGGGAGGAGCCGCAAGAGCCACCAAGGGACCCCAGAAATGGATGTTCGGGGCTGCACAGTAGGGGTAAGTATGACATGTTTGTAAAAAAAATATATCTTTAGTATCACTTTAATGCATCCTATGCATTAAGGTGAAAAAACACCTGGCAGTGACCGGCCCCCCCAGCTCCCCGTTTTACTTACCTAAGCCCTGGAACTTCACCCGGCAGGGACGCGCTGTCTCTCTGCCCGGGGTTTTCGGCTCTTAATTGGATAGATTGACAGCAGCACAGCCATTGGCTCCTGTTGCTGTCAATCAAATCCAATAATGCGGGAGCCGGGGGCGGGGCCAAGTCATATATTCAGCGGCTATGGACGCCGAATGATGGACTCGGGAGCGCTCCTGCAAGGTAACCTTCCGGGAGAGCGCTTCTCCTAGGGGGTTATCTGATACGGAGAGGAGTCACGAGAGCCGCAGAGGGACCCCAGAAGACCAGGTTCAGGGCCACTCTGTGCAAAACAAGCTGCACAGTGGAGGTAAGTACGACATGTTTGTTTTTTTTGTTTTTTAAATAATCAAAGCTTTACAATCACTTTAACAAAGACAACACAAGATCACAAGAATAAACTAAACAAGATGCAAAAACACAACAAAATTACCACTTACAGCAATTAACACCAAATAAACTAAATTAAAACTACACTACAAATAAAACATCCATACAATTTAAAATACAACATAGAATAAATAACGCAGATTAAAATAAAAGACAATAAAACTACCAAATACAAAGAATATACCACTTTCTCTAACACCACCCCAAATAATAACCGACACAATACTGTACCAACATACTATAAAAACAACACAAAATCCTGATCATAAATCAGAAATAAATCTTCACCTCCAGCCCTCACAGAAAATAATTATATATCTTGATCGCCACAAGCAAAAATGTTCAAGTACCTATTCTTAAAGCAGTATTAAACCCAAAAGCAGACATTTATTATAATAATATTATCAATAATAATAATAATAATAATAAACTTTTTTTTATATAGTGTCTTTGAGGCTGGGTTCACACTGGTGCGATGTTAGACATTGCATGTGATTCGTACCACACTGCTGTGCAGATCACATGCGATGTCTGTGCGATGCAAATTCCGCCATTGTGTTGCTGAATTTGCATCGCACTCGCACCAAAATGGTGCAGGACCCTTATTTTGGGTATGGAATCGCACTGGAATAGATGCGATCCGATTCCTGCACCATTTGACAGTACGCACTGCGTTATGCAAACCGATCTGGGGGTGTCATTAACTTTCTGTTAACACCCGCAGCAGTTTGCATAGGGCAGTTGAACTGCCTGCGAGTCCTATGCAATGCGGGAACAGGCTCTGGAATTGCGCTGGTTCCCGCATCACACTAGTGTGAACTGGCACTAAAGGTAACTTCTCAAAGTGCTTTACAATGAAAACACAAAAAATACACAGATAACATAAAGGAAAAAATGGACACATACATGAAAGCAGGGCTCAAGTCCTGCAGGAACACATGGGAACGGAGTTCCTGTACTTTTTCCACAACAGGAACTCAGTTCCCGTTAGCAGCTGTGTCCTGCAAGACTTTGAAGTATGCGAGCTGTGTGGCAGATGCTACACCAGCAGCCGCCGACACAGCTCGCAATAGTAAGTTCCGCACACCTGACCATTCAGGCATTGCCAGTAGGGGGCCCCATGACAGCTTTCGCTTCGATCTACCTGTCAATCACAGCTAGCTGACAGGTAGATCAGGTCCCTGCTGCTAAGAGATTGTATTTAATCAGACCTCTCGTGATGCGCTCCTCCCTGCCGGCTCGTCCTGATTTTCTGTCTCCTCATCCTCATCTCCCCCCCCCAGTCTCCTGCATACTTGCTCTGTCTGTCCCGCTGAATCCCCCCCTCCTCTATCTTCAGTGCCATATGATGGGAGAACCCAGAGGAGGAGCACAGCTATTTTGCTCACAGGACATGCAGGGAGAGAGGTGAGCTGAGGGAGGAACATCAGTTTGGGGTGATAAGCTGAGCACAATACCTGGCAAAGTTTAATGCCAGGAGGGAAGTTTATGTGGAAATATGTGAAGGGTTGGAATAGCAGCAAGTGTGTGTTGGAGCCCTGCAGAGTTTGCAGCCCCCCAAGCTAACATACATCTCCTAAGCAGAAAGACTTCACTATGTCCCCAAACATTCTGTCCAGATAATGTGCAGTTCATTTATGACCTTTCCGTTTAACCCTGTGTTATCCAAACTCTGTTCAATGAAAAGTGTAAACTCACCACATAAACACTCTATATACAAAATAAAATTCCCCAATAAAGATCAGAACATAATGTTCACATTTGCATGGAAGCGCAATTGAATGAATGCTGATTATTCAGAGAATTACCATATTTGTGTTTATTGAGGATTGTTTTTTTTATGTACTAACAGTTAAGCTTCATACACACAATACGAAAATTGGATGAAAAATACCACTTTTGAAGCGTTCGTGCATATGAGCGTATCAATTTTTTGTTTTGGTGGGCGAGTGGATCTTGGGTGGGAGTTCCCACACTTTTTTCCCCAGGACTTGACCCCTGCATGAAAGCTTGTTTAAAGAAAAATGTTTTTAGATTTGATTTGAATGAGTTTAGAGAAGGCAACTTTTTGGAAGTAAATTCCAGAGTTTTGGAGAATAGCAGAAGGCTCTGTCTACCATGGAGTGTAGATAGTAGAGGGGAAACGCACAGAAGATCAGAATTTGAGGAGTGGAGGTTATGGGGGGGAGTATGTTAATAAAGGTTCAGTGAAATAATGGGGTGCCAAGCCATGAAGAGCCTTATAGGTGAGCAAGAGGATCTTAAAGTCCAAGCGAAAACTGACGGGTAGCCAGTGCAAGGACTCCAGGATAGGGGTAATATGGTCACTTGTACCAGACCTAGTCAGGATTCTGACTGCAGAATTGTGTACATATTGGAGTTGAATAATAGTGGATTTAGGTATACCTGTGAGTAGAGCATTGTAGTAGTAAAGTCGGGAGAACACAAATGTATGGATCAGCTTTTCAGCTACAGTGTGTGATAGCATAGGACACAGCCTGGCAATGTTTCTCAAGTGGAAATATTTTGGCAGTTTACCAATTCTTACATGGCTGCATTCATTTTCTTTTTTCGGCTTTCTTTACATTATTTTCACCTGCCAGTAAGTCTGTTTTCTTTTAAGAGAATAAGTCCTGCAAATATAGCTGTTATGGTGCTGAGACAAACGATTTGCCACTGACAGGGGTGCTTACAATGATCAGATTTATTTATGTATGTAAAACCTTTATCCCAAAAAGGAAAAAAAAACATTTGCTGTACCTGCTTATAAAGTGTGAGCTTGAGTTTGGCTTCAGTTTATTAGTGTATCTAAATCTGCTAGTTCATCTATCAGGTGAAAACAGAGGGAAAGAAAAAGTCCAAAAAAAGAAAACAAAGGCAGCCACCACATCTAATCAGGGGTGGCCCATCCATTAAGGGTGCCTTTGTCCCATCATGGCTCAGGGGGCTAAGTCCACGCCCCACACTATATAAGGCTGAGCTAGATTAGGCAGGTTAGTTAGTGGCGTGCAGGCAGTTTAATATATATATATATATATATATATACAGTGTAGACAGTGTAGAATATACAGTGCCTTGCGAAAGTATTCGGCCCCCTTGAACTTTTCAACCTTTTGCCACATTTCAGGCTTCAAACATAAAGATATAAAATTTAAACTTTTTGTGAAGAATCACCAACAAGTGGGACACAATTGTGAAGTAGAACGAAATCTATTGGATTGTTGAAACTTTTTTAACTAATAAAAAAATGAAAAGTGGGGCGTGCAAAATTATTCGGCCCCCTTGCGTTAATACTTTGTAGAGCCACCTTTTGCTGCGATTACAGCTGCAAGTCGCTTGGGGTATGTCTCTATCAGTTTTGCACATCGAGAGACTGAAATTCTTGCCCATTCTTCCTTGCAAAACAGCTCGAGTTCAGTGAGGTTGGATGGAGAGCGTTTGTGAACAGCAGTTTTCAGCTCTTTCCACAGATTCTCGATTGGATTCAGGTCTGGACTTTGACTTGGCCATTCTAACACCTGGATACGTTTATTTGTGAACCATTCCTTTGTAGATTTTGCTGTATGTTTGGGATCATTGTCTTCTCCGTCCCACTTTCAGGTCTTTTGCAGACTCCAACAGGTTTTCATCCAGAATGGTCCTGTATTTAGCTGCATCCATCTTCCCCTCAATTTTAACCATCTTCCCTGTCCCTGCTGAAGAAAAGCAGGCCCAAACCATGATGCTGCCACCACCATGTTTGACAGTGGGGATGGTGTGTTGAGGGTGATGAGCTGTGTTGCTTTTACGCCAAACATATCGTTTTGCATTGTGGCCAAAAAGTTTGATTTTGGTTTCATCGGACCAGAGCACCTTCTTCCACATGTTTGGTGTGTCTCCCAGGTGGCTTGTGGCAAACTTTAGACAAGACTTTTTATGGATATCTTTGAGAAATGGCTTTCTTCTTGCCACTCTTCCATAAAGGCCAGATTTGTGCAGTGTAGGACTGATTGTTGTCCTATGGACAGACTCTCCCACCTCAGCTGTAGTTCTCTGCAGTTCATCCAGAGTGATCATGGGCCTCTTGGCTGCATCTCTGATCAGTCTTCTCCTTGTCTGAGCTGAAAGTTTAGAGGGACAGCCAGGTCTTGGTAGATTTGCAGTGGTCTGATACTCCTTCCATTTCAAAATGATCGCTTGCACAGTGCTCCTTGGGATGTTTAAAGCTTGGGAAATCTTTTTGTATCCAAATCCGGCTTTAAACTTCTCCACAACAGTATTACGGACCTGCCTGGTGTGTTCCTTGGTCTTCCTGATGCTCTCTGCGCTTTCAACAGAACCCTGAGACTATCACAGAGCAGGTGCATTTATACAGAGACTTGGTTACACACAGGTGGATTCTATTTATCACCATCAGTCATTTAGGACAACATTGGATCATTCAGAGATCCTCGCTGAACTTCTGGAGTGAGTTTGCTGCACTGAAAGTAAAGGGGCCGAATAATTTTGCACGCACTACTTTTCAGTTTTTAAAGTTTAAAATATCCAATAGATTTCGTTCCACTTCACAATTGTGTCCCACTTGTTAGTGATTCTTCACAAAAAATTAAAATTTTATATCTTTATGTTTGAAGCCTGAAATGTGGCAAAAGGTTGAAAAGTTCAAGGGGGCCGAATACTTTCGCAAGGCACTGTATATAGGCAATGTATTAATATATATATATATATATATATATATATATATATATATATATATATACACCGTGTTATATATATATATATATATATACTAATGCATTTCCTATATATATTCTACACTGTCTACACTGTATATATATATATATTAAACTGCCTGCACGCCACTAACTAACCTGCCTAATCTAGCTCAGCCTTATATAGTGTGGGGCGTGGACTTAGCCCCCTGAGCCATGATGGGCCAAAGGCACCCTTAATGGACGGGAACAGTGCATTCAGTGTAGATTATATATACAGTGCAGGCAGTCTAGTATATATATATATATATACTATATTATATAAGGGATCAGTCCCTTCGGGTCTGGCATAGATTTTAATAGATCTGGAAAGAGGGTCCCCCCCCAATCCATACCAGACCCTTATCCGAGCATGCAGCCTGTAGGACAGGATAGGGGTGCTTTGGGATCCCCCAAAGCATCTCGTCCCCACATTGATGGGGACAAGGACCCCGTCCCAACAATCCCTGGCCATTGGTTGTCGGGGTCTGTGGGTGGGGGCTAGGGTGACCACATTTCCAAACTGCCATTCAGGGACACAACCCCCCCAATCCCCCCAGACAATAAAGATGATTTTTTTTTTTGGCTGATTTTAGGGGCAGGGGGGTATGAAATCAACGGGCCCATGTGCAAGATCAAAAGTGGACCCTAGGCATCAAAAAGAACAATAGGGCACGCAAAACGCGACGTGGTGAACAGTGGACATGTCTTAAATTGCGCTAAATATTGGCTTAAAGGGGGTGTTGTTAAAGAGAGTCTGAGATGACTTATATAGTGCAAAATGTGGTAATGTTAAATAGGGAATGCAGAGTGTATGGTGGTGAGTAGTATGTACAGGAGAGGAGTGCGGAATTTATGGCGGTGGGTAATATGTACAGGAGAGGAGTGTGGAGTGTACGCGGAGCGTAGTGCAGAGTGTATGGCTGGGGGTAGTTAGTGGAGAGAGGAGGAAGAGGAGTGCAATACCACCTCCTGATAGTCTGTCAGCCACTGCTCTCGGTCACTCTGAAGGATGTAAGGGGGCACTCTGGAGGAAGTAAAGGGGCACTCTGGAGGCACTAAGGGGGCACCCTGGAGGTTGTAAGGGGGGATGTAAGGGGGCACTTTGGCAGTACTAACTTAGTTAGAGCCCCCTTACATCCTCTGGTGTGCCCCCTTAGTGCCCCCTTACATCCTCCTCCAAAGAAGAGGTCATATGTCATCGCCTGTTTTAAAAACCTAAATGCTGCACTACCATGCTGCCACCATGTGCATTGCACATGGCTGTGGGGCAGTTGCAGAGCGGCTCCATTCAATAGAAGGAGTCATGTTTAGTAGACATGTGCGCCGTCAATAAATTGGTTTTGTTTCGTTCCGTTCCGTATTAAAATGAATTTGTATTTCATAATTCCTGTCCGAAATTTCGTACGAAATGCGAATTTTCGTTCGTTTCGTTAACTTTTCGTAACAATTACGAATGTTTGTTACGATGCATTTATCATTATGAGGGGCCCCCATCATCCCTGTGCTGTGCTGACTTCCTGGGTTTTTAACTTTTAGGTTAGTATTTCATACAGAATTCGGAAGCATAGCAATTTGTATTTCGGATCGTCCCGAATGTACAAATTTACGGAAATTCATATGAATTTTCGATTCGTACGAAACTTATCGCACATGTCTAATGTTTAAGGGGCAGGTAGATTTTTCCTTGATATCATAATGTGCAGTATAGGTTTTCTGTGGTTATAGAAATACATATATTTTTAGGGAATGGAGAATTCTTTCCTAATATATTTGAAACATTACCCACATATCCCAAAGAAAAAAAATTGTGGTAAAATCTTCATTCTACTCTTCCCCTTCACCCTCTCTGCCTCTCTTTGTTTCCTCTCTTTGCTGCCTTTTACCCTACATGGATCATTCCATTCTTTCTTGGTCTTTTCTGTATTTCTTTTCTCTGAGCTCCATCATATCAAGGTATTTCAAATTTTCTCTATGTTCTTTACCCATTAAAGGCCCAAAAGGCTAATTGTAAGAAATATGTGTAGCACCCTCTAGTGTACTAGGTGAGTAATTTCGATGTTTGTCAGTGTAGGCAAAGTTATGCAGGCTTGGCTGGCAGCCAGGCCTGCTTGTTTCATTTCCTGAGTTGGCAGAAATCCAGGGAGAGCGGAATGACTCACAGACAGCATCACTGAGACCTCCCACATGTTTCCAGAACATGCTAGAATCTTCTGGAAAAAAAAGGAGAGGAGAGGAGAGGTGGAGCTGCCTGGAGTATTCTGAGGGACCTGACCAATTCCCAACTTGGATTGGCAGGGGGCAGGCCTCCTCAAATACTCAGGGTCAGCCCAGCTGGGGGAGGAGTTGTTCGGGTGGAAGCTTGAGATGGAGTGTTAGGCTGTCGGTGGCCTCTGAGGGAGCTCCCAGGTCTGGGGGGGAGGGGTGGGGACCTTGGGTCAGGGCTTGGGTGCTGAGAGGACCCTCTGAAGACACACGGAGGTGTCCTGGACAGGAGGCATGGGAGCAAGGAGAGGACAGCAGGAGAACACTGCCAGGCAAGTCTCCAGGAGGAACGACAAGTTGCAGCCAAGAGGGCAGGTGAGTGACACACAGTATGCAGTCTGGGATGGGTGCAGAGCCAGTGGAGAGAACTGTGGGGGCATGGGGAGTGGAAAGAGGAAGCTGCAGCCAGGGCCTGAACAGGTGGTACTGGGATCAATTTTGCTACACCATAGGGGCCCGTGGTCCCCTCCTGCAATGGGCATTTTCTGCATTGGGTCTGTCTGAGTCAGTGTCAGGTCTGCAATTCAGTGCTAGCTGGTCCTGGAAGTTGTAATTTTTCAAGCAAGTTTGTGCTGGAGGCAGAAGAGAGGAAGTTGTATATACTGGAGGTGTATATACATTATCTCACAAAAGTGAGTACACCCCTCACATTTTTGTAAATATTTTATTATATCTTTTCATGTGATAACACTGAAGAAATTACACTTTGCTACAATGTAAGGTGAGTGTATAGCTTGTATAACAGTGTAAATTTGCCGTCCCCTCAAAATAACTCAACACACAGCCATTAATGTCTAAACCGCTGGCAACAAAAACGAGTACACCCCTAAGTGAAAATGTCCAAATTGGGCCTCAATAAGCCATTTTTCCTCCCTAGTGTAGTGTGACTCATTAGTGTTACAAGGTCTCATGTGTGAATGGGGAGCAGGTGTGTAAAATGTGGTGCTATCACTCTCACTCATACTGGTCACTGGAAGTTCCACATAACACCTCATGGCAAAGAACTCTCTGAGGATCTGAAAAAAAGAATTGTTGCTCTACATAAAGATGGCCTAGGCTATAAGAAGATTGCCAAGACCCTGAAACTGAGCTGCAATACAGTGGCCAAGACAATACAGCAGTTTAACAGGACAGGTTCAACTCAGAACAGGCCTCACCATGGTCGACCAAATAAGTTGAGTGCACGTACGTACATGGCATGTGGTCTGATGAGACCAATGTAGCACCCTCTAGTTAGGTAGGTGCTAGAGTGAGGATGTTTTTGTAGGGTAGGAAAATTTAGGTAGGCCTCACTGGTGGCTAGGCCTATTTGTTTTCATTCTGGGCTGGGAGTGGCTCAGGGCAGGGCTGGGTGACTCACAGGTAGCATCACTGTCACCTCCCTCTTCTTTAAGAAAGGTGCTAGAAAGAGAGGAGAGGAGGAGAGGTGGAGTTACCTGGGGTAATTTTGAGGAGCCTTGACCAATCCCCAACTTGGATTGGCAGGGGGCAGGCCTCCTTAAATACCCAGGGTCAGCCCAGCTCGGGTTGGAGTTGTCAGGTGGTAGAGCTGATGTTAGAGAGTGTGGAGGCTGTCGGTGCCTACAGGGAGCTCCCTAGTCTGGGGGGTGACCTTGGGCCTGGGCCATCCAGAAGGAGAGAAGAGATCCTGGGAGAAAAGAACATGAGAGAGCAAGGAGAGGACAGCAGCAGAGAACACTACTAAGAGACTACAGGGAGAACAACTGGTCACAGCCAAGAGGGCTGGCAAGTGAAGCACAGTCGGGAGGACTGGGGAGGCATGCCTGAGAGAACTGGGAATTTGCAGTTTGAGATTGGTGCAGAACCAGAAGAGTGGACTGTGGGACGGGCAGTGGAGAGAGGTCGTTGCAGCCAGGCTGGCTGGCAGGGCCTTTCTGGGATCAGTAGCTGGATTGAGGGCAGTTAGTACCTAAACTATTTCTATGCCATATGAGTCTGGGGCCCCTGCCTGCAAAAGGCAATTCACTGAGGCCTGGCTGAGTTAGTGTCAGGCCTAACCATGCGGTGCTAGCTATTTCGAAGGAGTAGCGGTCTGCAGCAAGTGAAGTGCTGGAGGAGTGAAAGGAAAAAGGTTTTAAGCAAGAGTTATGCTGTAAAGAAGAGTGGAGTGTATATACAGGAGTGTATATTGTAGTCCCAAGCGAGTTTCACTGAATTTATCTGGACATCCCATAATTTCCCATTCTCATTCAAGTTCAATCCCCTCGAATAAAAAAAAACAAAGCTTATGGATTGGTTTGTGTCTCTGAGTGCCTGAGAGATGCATGCCGGACTGGGCAGGGTGATAGGTGAACCCCAACATTCAGCAACCCCTACGAGGGCATTGCTACATTTTTGGGTATCGTCCGGGATCACCTGTTCACAGTTAACCTGCCAGCCGATGCTTTTTTCCACTACCAGTTGAGGAATTCAACCTTGGTGGACGGACTTATGTGCTCTGCCTGCTATTCAGTGTTGTAGTAACAGGTGCCGTTGTCCTAGCAACTAGCAGGAGCTGCCTTCAAGCTCAATTTTATTGCTGCCTGCTCACCCAGTTGCCCCAACCGTGGCTGGGACGGACACTTGTACTAATCCTGCAACTCAGGAACTGTTTACCATTTGCTGTCACCTGTGACAACCACGGCGAGCGACTGCACCTATGGATTAATAATACGTGTTCTGCTATGGCTGGGCATCCTAACGTGGATTACAAATATGTCCAGCGATCTGCTATTGCTGGGCATTCTGAACTATTGTTTCAAAATCCTGCTTTGAACAGTAAAGTGTGCTTGGAAGTGTCTACTGTTCCCCAGGGTGATCAGGGTAAGCCTACGGGTGCCTGCAGGCAAGACTGTGCTAAATGTGTTCCCTTGAGTGATGCATGGGTTCCAAACTTTATTGTTGCTATTGGCATCCACCGGGGCAATCAGTGGTCATCTGTTTCTGGTTGCTTGGGCACAGTCGTGCCAAGCGACGTGTCTGCGCAAGTCCTGCTAGTCACAGCATGCCTGCAACCTGCAGTTTTATTAAACAAGGGGTTACAACAGCGTGCTTGAGGAGGGGCCTGCCTATCAGTTTTACATACACCAGCGTGTCTGGAAACGAGGGGGCGGTGCCACGCCCTAGAAGAGACCCAGCATTCCCTGCTAGTAGCAGACACAACGAGGCAGATGAGCAAGATGGCAGAGAGTGGTCGCATACTCCCAGCTCTGACTTGGTTGCCTGAAATGCAGGAGCAGGCGCTGGTCAACACCAGTATCTGGTTGGAGCATCGCGGGGGATTTTCCCTGGGAATGATTGAGGGGGTGAAGCGGCTGTGCCTGTTGTGTCCAGAGTGTTGGATACCGATCAGTGGCCATAGGGGAACAGGGCCACTGCCTGCAAAAGGAAATTCACTGAGGCCTAGCTGAGTTAGTGTCAGGCCTAACCATGCGGTGCTAGCTTGTCCGAAGGAGTAATGGTCTGAAGCAAGTGAAGTGCTGGAGGAGTGAAAGGAAAGAGGTCTTAAGCAAGAGTTGTGCTGGGGAGAAGACTAGGGTGTATATACAGGAGTGTATATAGTAGTCCCAAGCAAGTGGCACTGAATTTATCTGGGCATCCCATAATTTCCCATCTAAATTCAATCTCCTCAAAAAAAAACAAAGCTTATGGATTGGTTTGTGTCTCTGAGTGCTTGAGAGATGGATGCCGGGCTGGGTAGGGTGACAGGTGAACCACAACATTCAGCAACCCATACAGGGGCATGGCTACACCAAGATAAACTTATTTGGTTCAGATGGTGTCAAGCGTGTGTGGCGGCAACCAGGTGAGGAGTACAAAGGCAAGTGTGTCTTGCCTACAGTCAAGCATGGTGGTGGGAGTGTCATGGTCTGGAGCAGCATGAGTGCTGCTGGCACTGGGGAGCTACAGTTCATTAAAGGAAACCATAAATGCCAATATGTACTGTGACATACTGAAGCAGAGCATGATCCCCTCACTTCGGAGACTGGGCCGCAGGGCAGTATTCCAACATGATAACGACCCCAAACACACCTCCAAGCTGAGGGTAAAGGTGATGGACTGGCCAAGCATGTCTCCAGACCTAAACCCTATTGAGCATCTGTGGGGCATCCAAGGTGTCATCATGGAAGGGTGGAAGAGGACTCCAGTGGCAACCTATGAAGCTCTGGTGAACTCCATGCCCAAGAGGGTTAAGGCAGTGCTGGAAAATAATGGTGGCCCTACAAAGTATTGACACTTTGGGCCCAATGTGGACATTTTCACTTAGGTGTGTACTCACTTTTGTTGCCAGCAGTTTAGACATTAATGGCTGTGTGTTGAGTTATTTTGAGGGGACAGCAAATTTACACTGTTATACAAGCTGTACACTGCTTTACATTGTAGCAAAGTGTAATTTCTTTAGTGATGTCACATAAAAAGATAGACTAAAATATTTACAAAAGTGTGAGGGGTGTACTCACTTTTGTGAGATACTATAGTTTTCAGTACCTATTGCTTTTACAATCAACTGGACATTCCAAATCTACCCCATCCCTCTCCAAGTTACAATCCCCTAAAAAAAAAAAGGACTGCTTCTTGACTACTGAGTGCCTGAAGATTTGTGTGCCTGGCTATGCAGGGTGAGACTACCAGCAGCCCCTACGGGGGTACTGCTACATATGTAACATGTTGTTAAATCAGATATATGAATGGATTGAAGGAATGCAACAATGTGTTGTGGGTATTGTTGAGTTGCTCATGCCTTTATTATTTAATTTCCTATGTATCCTTATCAGCATAAAAACAGGTTAAACAATGTACTGTATCATGGAGATGTTTCAATGCCTTGAGAATTCTTTTATGGTGCATTTTGTATATGGTCTTAATTCGATGTACGCTCAGAAACTTGTAAACCTTAAAACCTTGATAAAACTTTACTCTTTAAAGAACATTGGACTGTATTGCTAAGCCTTCTGGCTCCTACCCAGTAATTAAGGTGCGAAGCCTCAGTGAAAGGTAGAATTTTGTTTAGCAATTACAGAGAATTCAGCATAAAAAAAAAAAAAACTTGTCAACACTATACAGAGCATTTTAATACCTGCTAATAAAACAATTTAATAGTAGACATCAGTCAAAATGTAAAATCATACCATTAAAATGCATACTGGAAGCACAATCTAACTACTTCATTTTCTCTTCCAGACATACAGTAACTATAGAGCACTAGTCTATCCAAGTCCCTTTTGTCAGTAATATGGTGGTCTGACAACCCCCTTTTACGATGTAAGGAAGGAATTATTAAACACATCCACTGCAGGTTACTCCAAGCCCAATTTAAAAATAAATTAGTACCAATCCATCACTTACAGCCACCAACAAGTTTTAACCTACCTTAGAATCTCTAATGTTCTTGGTGGCACAGGAAGCAGAAGATAGGAGGTTAGAATGGCACAGGGTTCTTAAAGCACACTCCTATTGACTGCCCAAGGTGCTCTCTGGATTTTGGCTACACTGAGCATCAAAAAACTCAGATTGAGTTAAAATTAAATGGACTTTATGATTTTAGCACAGTTGTATTGTTTACCGGATAGTATTCATCGGTTAATAGTTTTATTTGTTGCATGGAAACACCCTTCATTACATTACATTAAATTGCATGAAAACAGTTCGCTTATGAGAATGGCTATGGCCATATTTATATTCATATTAAAAAAACAAAACACAATTATACATCTCACATTTACTCTTTACACCCACCCCACCAACATTTAACACGCACCCCCCTAAGTATACATACTACACTTCAGTTCACCCTTTACTTTTATATGAAAATTGTTATAATATATCCATTTGTCACATTTCAAACAGCAAAAAAGAGAGTAAAGAAAAAAAGCAAAAAAACACAAAAACCGAATCTTGATATCCGTAGGAGAGGGGACCCCTTTACCTTAATTCTGTAACATTTCTCCTTTCATCCAACTTTCCCATATTTTCTGAAATATTTTGGCATTTCCCCTTTTATTATAGACGAGTCTTTCCAATCTTATTGTTTCATTAACCTCCCCCTCCCATTCTACCCGGGTTGGTGGGCTCACCGCCAGCCATCTTCTTGCTATCAATTTCCGTGCAAGAAAAAGACATCCAATTATGGCTATTTGCTTCCCGCCAAACTCCTATTTTTCCCCATATGGCTAAATAAACATATTTTAGGGTCCAAACCAAGAGATTCTCCAAATGTCTTATTTATTTTATCCACAACTTCACTCCAGTATCTATTCCATTTAGGGAACCTCCACATCATGTGAATTAGATCACCCTATTGGGTCCCTGCATCTTGGACATCTAGCATCTATCCTCCACCCATAAATAAATAATTTCTGAGGTGTTTTATATGCTCTATGTAGTAACATCAGGTAAGACACTGATTGTGATGGTGAAAGAGAGCTTAAGGGGCCCATCTCCAAGATATACTTCCATTGTTCATTGGATATATCTCCCAGATCTTCCTCCCAGCCCCTCCTGCAAAGGAGGTCCTCATTTACCTTTATCCCTCTGTCACAAATACCATCATATATAAATGAGATTAAACCTCTGGATACATCAGCATCAATTATCTTCCAAAGAAGATTTGCCTTACTCCATTCTGGTGGTTTCTCTTTAAACTGAATCCTCAGAGCATGTCTAACTTGTAAATATTTAAAAAGGACTTATTGATATACAGGGGGTCCCCGAGTTACGAACTCGTTAGGGACTGCCCGCCTGTACGGAAGTCGGAAATGTTCGTAAGTCGGCCGCGCATGCACAGACCGACAAAAACGGACATTTCCGGACATTTCCGATGTTTCGTCTAATGTCGTTCTGCACATGCGCGGCAAATTACGGACATTTCCGGCATTTTCCGAGGCTCCGTATGGCCGCGCATGCGCAGAACGGCCGACAGACAGCGAAAAACAGCGAAAAATGGCGGAGGGTCCCCGCAGCGCCCTGTTCGTAAGTAGGGGTTGTTCGTAGGTCGGGCGTTCGTAAGTCGGGGACCCCCTGTACTATAATCCTCCCTTAACTCCAAAAATGACTTAAATACACCCAACCTGTATAATTGGGAGAGGCCGGTGAGTCCACATTTCAATCACTGCTCTTCTCCACATTGGACAATTCATGCAAATGCCTATTATTCCATAATGGCGAGAGACCTGTAAATCCCTGGTATTCTAATATTCCTTTAACCACTTTCCATAATTTCTTTAACATTAACAAGCTAGGATATTTAATTGAGAAGAAATCAGCCTCCAACGCCTCTATCAAACTTTTATGACAGGTGCCCAATAACAACAAATCCCTGGTTGGATTATATTCAGACAAGTTGTTACATCCTTTCAAATGCTGCAACTGTGATGCCAAAAAATAGCACCATTGATGCGGAACTGCCAACCCCCCCCCCCCCCCCCCCCCCCCCCCCCATCCTTTGGCAACTGTAAAGTGTGTAGCCGTATCCTTGACAGTTTTTTTCTCCAAATCAGTTCTCTAAATATAATATCAATCTTCTGAAACCATATAGCCAAATTGGAGAATTGTGTAGAGCATATAACAGCTGATGCATCCATGTAATCTTAATTGAGTTGCATCTTCCTGCCACTGACAGGGGTACTTGTCTCCACACCTTCCCTTTACACCTAAGTCTATCCAAAGGTGGGACAATGTTGTCTGTTATATACTCTATGGGATTTAACGTTATGTATATTCCTAAGTATTTAAGTCTATTATCTATTTCCACCTGTGGAAGCTCTGGTGCCAAGGCCATTTTCAGCAGGTCAACTAGAAGAGCATTGATTTATCCCATTTTATATTTAGGCCCGATATCCGCCCAAAATCTATAATTAAATTCATTGCTGCTGCCAGGGACCCCTGCGTATCCCCCAAAAATAGCAACACATCATCAGCATTTAATGCTATTTTCTCCACTCCTGAAATCCTCTGAAATCCCTGTTGCCCAGCAGATGACCTGATAGTTATAGCCAAGGGCTCCATTGCCAGAGCAAATAACAGGGGAGACAAGGGACACCCCTGTATCGTCCCCCGGGTCAAAGAAAGTGACTCAGAGAATATATTGTTTATCTTTTGTTCTAGGCCTTTCATATAAAAGTCTTACCCATCCCACATATTTTGGACAAAATTGGTCCAAGGTCTGCCACAGATAATGTTACTCCAGGCTGTCGAAGGCCTTGGCTACGTCCAAAGACAGTATTGCCCTTGACCCTTACATTAATTGTCGGTGCTTGCAGGTTTAACCACACCCTCCTAATATTAATGCTGGTCGATCTATTTGGTATAAACCCTGTTTGGTCCATATAGACCAAATTCTGAATTATCTTCTTTAACCCCTCAGCCAATATTTTTGCCAGAATTTTCACATCTGTACCCAGCAGTGTTATTGGCCTGTAGGAGGATGGATCAAGTAGATCTTTCCCCTCTTTTGGAAGGACTATAATGGTGGAGTCTCTCATAGACAAAGGCAACACACCCTCCTCTAATGCATTATTAAATGTCCTCAGCAGCTCTGGTAGCAGTATCTCTTTATATTTTTTATATATCTCTCCAGGCAGGCCACCCGGCCCTGGAGTTTTCTGGTTTGCTAAGGCTGACACCACTTGTCTTACCTCTTCCAAACCTATAGGGGCATCCAGTGCCTCTCTATCTTCTGCAGTAAGGCAAGGAATCTTCAGATCTCTAAAAGAATCCCATACCTTCCCCTCTACCTCTCCACCTTGGGCACTATACAATTTTTTATAGTATTTTTTAAAGGTGTCTACAATCTCAGGGCCGTATGCTGTTATTCTCCCCCCCCCCCCCCCCCCCTTGCTAATCGAGCCAACAGAAGTCCTGTACTCTCTCCTTCCACATCGTAACTTTGTCTCTGAAACAACAAATTATTTTCAGCTTTTGTATATAAAGTCTTTATACTCTTGTTGGGTTTTAACCCATTTCTGAAGTGCCCCAGGGGTTGACCGTCCTACATACTTCCGTTCCGCTTCCATAACCTTGTTACCAATCAGTTTTTCCTGCTCTTTAGTCTGTCCTTTAATTCTGGCTATATGCTGTATTAATATCCCCCTAAGATAAGCCTTAAAGGTATCCCAGACTACTGCGGGTGAAGCCGTCCCGCATTAATCCTCGTAAATTCCTCCAAGGATGATGAAACTCCCTTTACCCTCTATTATCTCTAGCCAATGTGGGCTGATTTTCCATTCCCTTTTACCAAACTCCTCCCCTCAACTCAATGATACAACCAATGGAGAATGATCTGAAAGACCCCTGGGCATATATTTTATATTCTTAATAAAGTGAAACATATCTTCACTACCGAGGGCTGGATCAATCCTAGAAAGCGTGGGTGAGTTTTTGAAAAACAAGAATATTGCTGATTAGTTGGATTCCTCATCCTTCGTGGAGCCATGGTGTTGCAGCTAATAACAAACAAACCGCCAAATCACCCCACTGCCAGACTTCATACATCCTTTCCAGAGACAATGAACAGTCTTTTGCAAGATTTGTTTTTGTTGTTTTATTGGGGGGTACGACTTGGATAGGGATAGAAATATGGGATTCCCATAGGATAAGTCTTTGCCATCATATTTAAGGATTTTAGTACACTTTGAATAAAATCCAGAAGATATAATGTGCATATAGGATTTAGTATTAATTTACTCCTGCATCTACATGCAGACTGTTGCTCCTCCTGAAGCTCAATCCCCGCAGACTATTCCATCTAAGAGTTCTCTAGCCATCCGACCGCGTAAGACATCCGTGTGAGACATTAGTGAGACATCACTAATGACCGTGTAAAAGCAATGTTCTAAAGCCCCATACACACGCTCGGATTATCCGAGGACCAGGTCCGTCGGATCATGTCCATCGTACTTTGTCCGATGTTGGTTTTGCGTACACACGGTCGGACAAAGTTGTCGGAAAATCCGATCATTCTGAACGTGGTGACGTTTGTTGCCTACGACGGGACTACGTAGAGGCTAGTAGCCAATAGCTTTGGTCTTGTAATGTGATCTGAGCATGCGTAGCACTTTGTCCGTCGGAATTCGCTACACACGATCGGATTTGGTGTGATCGGACTTTGTTGTCAAAAAATCTATCCAGCAGGAGATAGGACTTTGTCCGTCGGACAATCCGATGGAAACTGTCCGATGGTGCCTACACACGGTCGGAATTTCCGACAACATTGTCTGATAGGACAGAATCCATCGGAAAATCCGACCGTGTGTATGGGGCTTTAGATCTCTTTCACCTGCTGCCCAACTTGTTTCCTCCTGTACACTTGGTTCCTCCTGCACAAACTTGTAGTTACTGTAATGAAATATGACACATCCTCTTCTATTGATTAATAGGGGCCCACTCTGAATAAGCCTCTCTACTGTGGCTCTGGTTGCTCACTGCCACTAGGCCTGAGGCCTGCGAAACCTTTCCCCGGAGGCTCAGTGGGTTAGAAGCATATCTTCTAGGAAATATGGACTACTGTTCCCAGCCAGCCCAACTTGCAAATCATGTGCCCACAGGCAGCATCGACTTGACACAGATCCCCACAGTCTCTTTTCTGATCAACGACTCCCCATCATCCATTGTGTGTATTGATAAAGACTCCACTAGTGACCGTGTACTAGCAGAGTTCCCTTCACAGACTTCCTTGACACTCCAGCTCTTGGCACTTCAGCCCTTGGCACCTCCAGCTCCACTGTGGTAACACTCACGAACTTCCAACAGCCCTGAGTCCTTGATGAGGAACTTTGACTGGACCATGCGTACCGCCAGTTTCACCTGCCCTTCTGCTCCAGGATTTCCCTGCCGTCCGACCATGTGGTGGCAGAGACATTGACCGTGTAGAAGCAATGTTCCCTCACAGCTCTCCCTGGGCCTCTCCTGCTATCAGGGATGGGGATGGCCTCCTACAACTGAAAACATGCCATTCCTCACTTCACCCAGCCGACTCTCCCCTGTGGAGAATCACCTCAGCTTATATATGAGGCCCACCCCCTGCCAATCTCGATGGGGATTGGTCAGGGCTCACACACAAGCTGCCTGCCACTCCAATTCTAGGCACAGACCCTTTTCCAGAACATTCTCTCTGGAAACAGGGGAAGCGCCTCAGAGCTAGAGCACAGGTGGTAACGCCCACAGCTACTCTGACCACTCCCAGCCCCCAGATCAAAACAGACAGGCCTATCTTGCAGCATAGGCCTGCCTAAATTTGCCTGTGCTGGATAAACCTAGTAAATTTACCTCACTAGCACCTACCTATTGGTAGAGGGTGCTACATTCATAAATCTTTTATCCCCAGTTCTCCTATTATTTGTGAAAGCATAGCAACCCCCATTCCAACCTTGAGTTCCTGGTGGATATCAATCTACCCTCCCATCTAGTACCATATTTAAGTCTCCCACCACCATTATTGGGACATTAGGTTTATCAGACATAAATTTCATCAGTTGATATAAAATCTCCCCTTTAAACGGTGGAGGGATGTATAAGTTAGCCAAGATGCAGGTCATTCCCCCAATAATACAGTACAAAAAGATATACCGGCCCCACTCATCTATATTGATCTGTCTGCAGGAGAACTCAACTACTGTCCCAGTCAGAACACTCACTCCCCTGGAATATGAAGTATATACCAAGTGATATTGAGTCTGAAAATGTCTTCTTTTTAAGTGTATGATCGACTCTTTTGTTAAATGAGTCTCCTGCAGACAAACCACAGACGCCTGAAGGGCTAACACTGCATTAATAACCGCAGCTCTCTGTATATTTTTAACTTTAAGTGTTGGTGCAAATATGGAAAACAACAGTAGCTCCTATTTGGAAGTTAAGGGGTTAAATGTGTTTCAGCTGAGTATCATTAATTTAGCTTAGACTTCCTCAAATGTCCCACTGAGCTTTGGCTGGACATAGGAAGTTGGGGTTGGCGTAGCAGAAAGTGAGGGTAGACGCAAATGGGATTTATTTATCAGAGGTATTTTTATAACACTGACAATTTATGTAGCATATTACTTATTGCTCATTCACATGAGTCTCTACCTTCAAGGAGCTTACAGTCTAAGGTCACTATCTCATATGCATACAATACATATCCATACCAGATCCAGGCAGGAGGCATTAACCTACCAGCATGTTCTTGGAGTATGAGAGGAGCCCCACACATATACATGGAGAACATGTAAACTCCACGCAACTAGTGTCCTGGTTAGGATTCTGTCAGGGCTGGGCTTAGCCCTTCCTTCTCTGAGGTGGCCGCTCAGCTGTCGGCTAATTGCCAGCTCATATCCATCCACAGTTACTCAGCTGTTGATGGTATCCTGCTGGTCAGTCCTGCCTACATAAGCCGTCCACTCCAGAGGATCTCTGCCTTCGCCTTGGTCAACATCACAGAGACTACATCGCCTGCATGCCTGTTAAAGACTTGCTTGGCTGACATCCCTTCTGGCTCCAGATCCTGCTTGCTTTTTTACTACGCTCATCTCCGGCTCCCTGACGTTTGGCTAGTCTGACTATCTGTTCCTGTTGCTGAACTCTGGCTATGTTTTGAGTATGTTTGTTCTATTTACTTTTATTGTTAAACAAGTGTGATTTAACTGTACTTCTGTCTCGGTCTGATTCATAGTTTCTGACAGTAGGCGAAGGCCATGAATTCAGAGGATACAGTCAATCTACTTGTTGGTAATATTTTTTCCAGATTGGATGAGCAAGATCACCACATGGATCAGTTTGCCATGGCGTTACAAACACTCCTGAGTCGCACTGCTCCCCTGGAATTTCCCACTGTGGCTGTTCCGGTACAACCTGTGTTGCAGGCCGTCCCTGCTGCTGCACCAGTCTCTGGTCAGGCACCTGCCTCGAGTATTACCTCTATAAGAGGTATGTCTGGTTCCACTCCATTTCCCCAGTGATTTGCACTGATGGGCACTAATAGGCTGCATTGATAGGCACTGATGAGGCTGCACTGATGGTCACTGATGAGGCTGCACTGATGATCACTGATGAGGCTGCACTGATGGTCACTGATGAGGCGGCACTGATAGCCACTGATGAGACAGCACTGATGGCTATAAATGAGGCAGCTTAGATGGGCACTGATAAGTTACACTAATAATGGGAACTGATATGTTGCACTGATGGCACTGCTCTGATGGGCACTGATAGGCTGCACAGAAGGGCACTGATGAGGTTGCACTGATGGGACTGATGAGTCTGCACTGATGGGCACTGATAGGCTGCACTGATGAGCACTGATGAGGCTGCACTGATGGGTACTGATATGCTTCATGTTAATATTGTTAAAGTTGTTGTTATTAATATTTATGTTTGTAACTTAATTCTGCATAAAACATTTAACTGTGTCATTTCATGAGATCATTTACGAGGGCATGTTTAGGGGCGAAATGAGGTGTAGGACAGAGTAGGGGTTGGATGGGGCAACTGGTGACCAGTAACTCTTAAAGTATAACTTTGTCCTGTTTACCATTATCATTGAAAGTGGGCATAAAAGAAAACCCCAAATTTTGGGTTGTCCCCAGAAAGTAATAGAGGGGAAATCTTCCAATAAGGATGCTAGTTCTTCTGACCTGGGAGTCCCCAAAGAATTCCCTTAATTTACAGATATCTCCTCTTGCTTTCTGATTGCCTATGGGACTGGAAGTGAAGGTAAATCTCTGCAAGGGGACACAGGTGGTAAAAGAAAAAAAAAAATCTGACAGGGGTTATATCCCTCCCTTGCTCTATCCAAAATGAAAAAAAAAAAAGTTTTGCCTATAGTTCTACTTTACGGCCTGGTTAGTAGCTCAGAACTTCACATTTTGAGCCCTGAAAGTATTGTTGATTAACTAATGCCATTATAGCAGGAAATAAATCCATCATCTGCAACAGTTAGTTGACCTCTTTGTTGAGATTGGTACCGTTTATGGCAGGGGTATTATAGGAAACTATTCTGAAATGGAAAAAGTTCATGCCTTATGCAGTTGACATATGTATTTCATTTTTTGTACTTGTTCATGTAAGGTTGACATGCTTTGGCAGAAATTGATATAGAATGTTTAACTGGTCACAATGACAAAATAATCAAACTTTTAAGGATAAGCAGTTTGCGTGGATAACACAGGGCCATTGAAATAAATAAATCCATGATTTTGCTTGGATAGAATGTGCTGTAAAATTGATGTTGTTTTAAGGCCTAAAAACTGAACTCTAGTAAAAATCCCTTTTCAAATTTTTAGTTAGTTAGATAGTGTTGGGAAGGACTAAAACCTTTGCAGCATTTTAATGTTTATTGTTTCCCCATTAAATAGATTTCCTTCCAGTTCCTGTTCTGACCCCATCACCTGGATGGAAGGTAAGAAAAATATCCCCTGTGGGACCACTGACAGCAGTAAAAACAATAATGCCGCATGCACACAATCGGAAATTCCACCAGCAAAAGTCCGATGAGAGCTTTTGGTCGGAAAATGCGACCGTGTGTATGCTCCATCAGACTTTTGCTGGCGGAATTCCAGCCAGCAAAAGATTAAAAGCAGGTTCTCAATTTCTCCGATCGTCTGTACCAATTCCGATGCGCAAAATTCCTACGCATGCTCGGAAAACAGTTCTTCGCATGCTCGGATGCTTTGAACTTAATTTTCTCGGCTCGTAGTAGTGTTGTACGTTACCGCGTTCTTGACGGTTGAAAGTTCAGCAAACTTTTGTGTGACCGTGTGTATGCAAGCCAAGCTTGAGTGGAATTCCATCGGAAAAACCATCCAAGATTTTTCCAATGGAAAATCCGCTCGTGTGTACGCAGCATAACAGAATTTATTATCCTTCCCCTCACAACTAGAAAATTTTTTATTTCTATGTGCCAGTTGCAAAGATTCCCTTTACTTTCTGCTCTATATGACACCCATTAAATATACAGGAACTGAGCACAAATATATATATATATATATATATATATATATATATGGACAATAAAAAAATTAACAGAGGTTAATTGCCCTGATGTACACAAGATAGGAGAGACTAGGAGACTGGAAGCTAGCAGTTGGAAAATGTTTGTGGATGTTTGTAAAATGCACCCTACATCAGGCTGGTATTAATCTAGTTTGTTATAATAAAAACTAATGCACAGCATTTGACCTTGTCATATCTCAGTTGAACAAATGGTTTAACCACTTGGGGACACAATCTGTAAATTAAAGCAGTATTAAACCCAAAAGCAAATATTTATTATACAGTGGGTATAGAAAATAATCACCCCCTGCTTTAAATTAATCACATTTTGTTTCTTTGCAGCCTGAAATGAAGACAGTTTTTGCGTAATCCAGCTGTACTTACTCAGTGCAACTTATAACATCCAAGTGAAAGATATAACACCAACATGTCAGAAAAACAAAACAAAACCCAAAAACAAAATCACTGAGTTGGAAAAAGGATCACCCCCTCCTAAAAATTACTTGTAAACTCAATCAGGTGTAGCTAATCACCTTCTCAATGGCGCACAAAGCCATTTGACTTTCAACTGTGGTCAGTTGTGGTCCTTTTTAAATTAGTTCAGCATGAAAAGAGCTTTTCTGGAGCATTTCAATCCCGGGTAGTGCAATTGAAGCAAACAATCAACTATGGGTGGCAAGGCACTGTCATCAGATCCTCAGGATAAAGTTGTGGACAGGCACAAGTCAGAAGATGGATACAAAAAAATTTCAAAGGCTTTATCAATGCCTAGAAGCACAATGAAGTGGAAGGTATTTGGTACAACACAAAACCTCCCTGGATCAGGACATCGCTCCAAACTGTATGAAAGATCCAGTAGGATACAGTTGCAAGAATATATGAAAAAGAGTGGTCACGTGACAACAATATGAAAAATTCTCCACAAATATGGCCTGTATGGCCTGTATGGGAGGGTTGCAAGAAAAAAGCCACTCCTCAAGAAAGGCCACATGCAGTCACAACTGAGCTTTGCCAAAACGCACCTTGAAGATTCTGAAGCCATATGTCTGGAGGAAATACAATACAGCTCACCATCCAAATAACATCATTCCTACAGTGAAGCATGGAGGTGGTAATATCATGTTATGGGGTCGCTTCTCTGCAGCAGGGACTAGAGCACTTGTCTAGATAGAAGGAAAAATGGATGGGGCAAAAAGCTGTCAAATGCTTAAGGAAAATCTGCTGCTCTCTGCCAGAAAGTTGGCAATGGGAAGAAGGTTTACCTTCAAACATGACAACGATACAAAACACACAGCAAAAATGACCACACGGTGGTTGAAGGAGAAAAGGGTGAATGTCCTTGCATGGCCTAGTCAGAGCAAAGACTTAAACCACATCTGTAGAATGACTTGAAGACTGCAGTCCACAAACACACTAACTTTGAGCAGTTCTGCAGAGTGGGCAAATATTGCAAAGTCTAGATTCGCAAAGTTAGTAGAGACATTTCACAACAGACTATCCCAACAAAAGGTGGTTCAACAAAATACTGACACAAGGGGGTGGTCCTTTTTCTAACTCAGTGAATCTGTTTTTGATTTTCTTTTCCCTGACATGTTGGTGTTTTATCTTTCACTTGGATGTTATACAGCTGGATGAAATAAAAACTGTGTCTGTCTTCATTTCAGGCTGCAAGACAACAAAATGTGATTATTTTAAAAGAGGTGATTCTTTTCTATTCCCTTTGTATTGCAGCTTACCAACTTTTAGATGTGGTGGCTGCATTTTTTTCCTTTTTTAGGCTTTATTTCCTTTATTTTCACCTGGTGATCCTGCCATTAAGTTTGAACAAGCTGTCCTGCAGATGTAGCAGCTACATGGATGAAACAAACTATTTACCACTGATAGGAGTGCTTACAATTATCAGCTTTTATTTATGTAAAATCTTTTTCCGAAAGAATAAAACTGTATCGACAGCTTATAAAGTGTTAGCTGGAGTTTGGCTCCAATTTGTTAGTGTATTTAAATCTGCTAGTACATGTAACACTCCCCTTTACCACAGACTGTCAAAAAGGTGCCCCTGTTCTCCTTTATTCAGAGTGTGGGCACTTTAATATACAAAATATGTTACCAGGCCAGATCACCAGATAAAAACAGAAAGAAAAAAGCCTAGAAACAAAAAGAAAAGTTATTCAACTACCACATCTAAGCATTGGTCAGCTGCAATATATTACATTTTTGGTTTTGAGTTTAATACAGCTTTATCATTTTCAGACACAGATTTAAATGCTTAGAGAGTCGACACTCCACCTGCTAGTTCTGAGACCATGAGGCTGATTTACTAAAGGAGTAGAATACCTTCATTCAATAAACTGTAGTTGTGCTCAACATTCTCAACACCTTTAGTAAATCAGCCTCACTGTCTTCATTGACATAGACAAAGATACATTTTTGTGTATGAATAAATATAAGAAAAGGTTTGTAAATGTATATAGATCTTTTTACACGTACCATATATTGGCTAACTTACAGTATTAAAGGTGCAGGCTATTTTAGTTAGCTTTCTTTCTCAGGAATTATGCAATGCTTAATTTGAGCAATGTATAATTCTTAACATGTTCTAAAAGCTTATATCTTTAATAACTTAGTTAGGCAATTAACAGTATCTCTTCCATTCCAAACGATTCTCATTAATGGAAGGCTAACACTGTATAAGACTTATCTTTTTATTGATATGCATATTATACGCATACAATGGTAATTACTCAAATAAAAGAGCTATGTGCTGAGTTATGCCGCATACACACGACCCGACTTTCCGGCAAACTAGGTCCAACGGTCTTCCCGATGGACTTTCGGCGGAGTTAAGACTGACTTTCCGAACAAACGGACTTGGCCACATACGAACGGACTAAGTCCGGTCAAAAGTCTGTTCGTTTTGAACGTGGTGACGTAAACGGGGACCAAAAAAAGGAAGTTCACTAGCCAGTAGCCAATAGCTGCCCTTGCGACGTATTTGGTCCGTGGACCAGCACACAGACGAACTGTTTTCCCGATTCGAGTTCATCGGAATTAAGTCCATCGGATAGATTTGGAACATGTTCTATTTCTAGGTCCACCAGATTTTTTTCCCGAAAAACAAACGGATTAGCCCACATACGATCGGATTGTCCGACGGACTAATCCCGTCGGCCTCAGTTTTCCAGAAAGTCTGGTCATGTGTACGCGGCATTACAATTCCCTTGTACTGGATTTTTTCATAGTTATATATACAAAACTCACTGATTTTTTTTTATGGAACTTTAACCGCTTCCCGACCGCCTCACGCAGATATACTGCGGCAGAATGGCACAGGCAGGCAAAATCCCGTATATAAACGTGATTTTGCATTTGCCTGCCTGTGGGTCGCGCGCGCCGCCAGCGGCGTGCTCGCGACCCGGTCGGGAGCTCCGTGACCCCGGCCGCGGGACCGCGACCCGATCGCCGCTGGTGTCCCGCGATCGGGTCATGGAGCTGAAGAACGGGGAGAGGTATGTGTAAACAAACCTCTCCCCGCGCTTCCTACTCTGCCTGTCATTGATTGGCTGTTCCCAGTCATCGGGAAAGCAGATCAATGACCTCAGACGTCAGCCCCGCCCCTAATGTAAAAAAAAACACACACGTCACAGCCCATAACCCCTCCCCTCCCCCTAGTGGTTAACTCTTTCACTACAACTGTCATTTATACAGGAATCAATGCATTTAAATAGCATTGATTGCTGTATAAATGACAATGGTCCCAAAAATGTGTCAAAAATGTCCAATGTGTTCGCCATAATGACGCAGTCACAATACAAATCGCAGGGGCGATCAAATACCACCAAAAGAAAGCTCTATTTGTGGGGAAAAAAGGACGCCAATTTTGTTTTGGAGCCACGTCGCACGACCGCGCAATTGTCAGTTAAAGCGACGCAGTGCCGAATCGCAAAAAGGGTCCGGGGCTGAAGTGGTTAACAAGTAAAGATCAATTCTGTAGTTCAGATTTCCAACTCTTTGCATAGAATCCCTCTTGTAGCAAGTATCAACTTTGGGTTTGGTTTAGCAAAGTGAATGTTCAATGAGCTTAGAAGGTGAGGTGTCCACTTTGATTACTCAATCCTTTTTTAAATGTTACTGCCTACGGGTTTTCATAAGACGCAAGGTGTCTGATATCTGAAACATATTCTTTATTTGGTAAAGTTCCAGAAACAAAGCTATTACACACAGCAAGCGTCATTTTGAATATCAACAAGGAGGGGATGGTGGACTAGGGATTATAGCGGTGCAAAAGTAATGTAGAAGAGTCGGGGTTAACTCACAGTTCAATGCTCATAATACTTGTTAATTGGTAAAACGGTTTTTATTACATATAGAAAATTACATCAATACACAAAAAAGAAGAAAAAAAAAATATATATATATATAAGTCATGACAAATAATTAAAATTTCATTTACAACGACATGTAATCATTGATATAGAAAACAGTACAGAATTGGCAATAGGTTCAAGTTATGCACATGAAATTAGGGGTGCAATTCACATTTAATGTGAGTAAGATGACCTGAGATAGACTATGTAAGTCTTAGTAGACTGTTCCGACATGTTTCGCCATAACAATGGCTTCCTCAGGGTGCGTCTACTTTACGTGATTGATATGTCTAGTAAAGAAAGCATCATGATTAGTTCAATTCAGTACTGGGTAAGATAGAAAATTAAACCCATTTGGATAGAAAGAGATAAATAAAGAGGACAATTTTCTTATAGAGAAAACCGGGAGAGTTCCACTAGTTGCCAACCCAGAGGGGGTGCCTTTGCCCCTCCTTCCCTGATGGAGAAGAGAAGGGAAGAGTCCCCCTTAGCGCCATCCAAAGCTTACCCTAGTCGGTGTGTAGGTCAGATTCAGCCACAGCCGTGAGGTAGGGCAGTCATATAGGGTGCCAAAATTGCCTAGTAGAAGGCGGATACAACCAGATCGGACATTTGATATTTTATCTAGTTAGAGAGGAATGAGCCATGATTCAAAGAAAGAATAAATGATAAAAAGTAATTTAAATAGTGTTGTAAGTCCATGAAAAGTTGGTTCATGGACATGACGCCATACACTACATAGAGGACAATGTCTCAAATAATTACTTACTTGGGTTAGTTATAAAATGCAGTTGGAAATGTATAATGAAAGAACCAGAAGGTTCTGAAAAAATAACCAAATTATAAACAGGAGGCACCTGAGAAGACAATAGATAAGCAAAGAATTACGATATTGTGCAGGATATTAATTAGTGGGGGAGAGGCAGTAAATTAAGTAAGGTTATGAGAGAGGGTGATCAAATACCTGTCTTAAAGTGTGAGGTAAAAAACCCCGTTCTGCTTAGAATAGGCAATTATAAGCACCCTTAAAAAAAAGGGGGGAAGAAGAGGTGTCCAGACGGTCAGAGGTCTGCAAAAAGCTGAAAAGAGATGATATTCAAATAACCCTCTTAAATATCAAGTAGACTGAAAGGAATACCAAAAGGAAATAGCAAGAAGATTAAATTGCTTACTTGAATGCAGACAGGTGTAGTACGTCAGGTGCCTCCAGAGTCCTGTGATGGACTGAAGTAGCAGGCTGGTTTTTATACCGCCTTCCAGATCGAGGAGGCGTGGGGCCGCCCCTCGATCAGCGGACAGAGGAGCCTAAGCGCATGCGCACAGCGCGCCTCCGCCGGGAGCCTACAATGACCATAGTTCCCGGCGGTAGGCGCGCAATGAGCGTGATGACGTCATCGCCGTGTACCGGCGAGTAGGTGGCAGAGGCTGGAGGTGGGCGGGCTTGTAAAGTCCGCCCTCGGGTGTCCATACTAGGCAAGAAGGCTGTCCCAGAAGGAGACATGTCCGCCCCCAGGGCGGTGGCCGAATCTAGACAGCCGAACGATGGTGGGAGGGTACTTAGGAGGGGAGAGGGAAGGGGGAGAGAAAAAAAGGGCGAGATGGAAGGAGGCCAGTGGGGGCTGTATATTAGAGGCATTCCAGCGGGTTGGGAAAATAGGGGGTATTCTCACCGGTCATAAACTCTAACTAAAAGCTATCAATACCAAATAAATGGAGTTTAAGCATGTTTTGGTCATAGCTAATTAGAGACCTTAGCTAATTAGGTCTGTAGAAGCAGAATAAAGTTTGAACAAGAGTACACAGAAGAATCTAGACATATCAGGCCAAATTAGAATTGGTCAAGCGTCTATTAGAGAGGTCAGGGGCAATTTAACAAAAGGGATAGTGTACAGTCAAGATTCGATACCCATACAGTATAGTTAGTAAGGTTTCAAAGTAGTTTCTATATGTATTAGGAAGCATAATATATTAATTATAGGTAAACAAAGAAGACATATTGCAAAAAACAATAAGACATAACGGAGCAGGCTTTGGCGCATGATGGTAAAGACCTCACCGGGCGAGACCCCAAAGAGGGGAACATTTTTTACCCCAAAAGGTTGGTTTGTATTGGGAACAAATATGATGATAGATATTAGAGAAAAGATTTGAAGCTGATATACTCGTTCATACCCGGGTATCTGGTGGCATCTAAGGTGTATATCCACCTGGTTTCAAGTTGGAGGAGGCGATTATCAATATCCCCTCCGCGTATGTTGAGGGGTAAATGTTCTAGGGCAGAAAATAACATTGTAGTAGGATCAAAGTTGTGTTTTTGAGCTACATGACGATTTATCGCTGTTGAGATTTTCTTTTTGAATAGGGGTTTTATGTGGTCCTGTATGCGGATGGAGAAGGCTCCATCCGCATAAGCCTTCTCCATCCGCATACAGGACCACATAAAACCCCTATTCAAAAAGAAAATCTCAACAGCGATAAATCGTCATGTAGCTCAAAAACACAACTTTGATCCTACTACAATGTTATTTTCTGCCCTAGAACATTTACCCCTCAACATACGCGGAGGGGATATTGATAATCGCCTCCTCCAACTTGAAACCAGGTGGATATACACCTTAGATGCCACCAGATACCCGGGTATGAACGAGTATATCAGCTTCAAATCTTTTCTCTAATATCTATCATCATATTTGTTCCCAATACAAACCAACCTTTTGGGGTAAAAAATGTTCCCCTCTTTGGGGTCTCGCCCGGTGAGGTCTTTACCATCATGCGCCAAAGCCTGCTCCGTTATGTCTTATTGTTTTTTGCAATATGTCTTCTTTGTTTACCTATAATTAATATATTATGCTTCCTAATACATATAGAAACTACTTTGAAACCTTACTAACTATACTGTATGGGTATCGAATCTTGACTGTACACTATCCCTTTTGTTAAATTGCCCCTGACCTCTCTAATAGACGCTTGACCAATTCTAATTTGGCCTGATATGTCTAGATTCTTCTGTGTACTCTTGTTCAAACTTTATTCTGCTTCTACAGACCTAATTAGCTAAGGTCTCTAACTAGCTATGACCAAAACATGCTTAAACTCCATTTATTTGGTATTGATAGCTTTTAGTTAGAGTTTATGACCGGTGAGAATACCCCCTGTTTTCCCAACCCGCTGGAATGCCTCTAATATACAGCCCCCACTGGCCTCCTTCCATCTCGCCCTTTTTTTCTCTCCCCCTTCCCTCTCCCCTCCTAAGTACCCTCCCACCATCGTTCGGCTGTCTAGATTCGGCCACCGCCCTGGGGGCGGACATGTCTCCTTCTGGGACAGCCTTCTTGCCTAGTATGGACACCCGAGGGCGGACTTTACAAGCCCGCCCACCTCCAGCCTCTGCCACCTACTCGCCGGTACACGGCGATGACGTCATCACGCTCATTGCGCGCCTACCGCCGGGAACTATGGTCATTGTAGGCTCCCGGCGGAGGCGCGCTGTGCGCATGCGCTTAGGCTCCTCTGTCCGCTGATCGAGGGGCGGCCCCACGCCTCCTCGATCTGGAAGGCGGTATAAAAACCAGCCTGCTACTTCAGTCCATCACAGGACTCTGGAGGCACCTGACGTACTACACCTGTCTGCATTCAAGTAAGCAATTTAATCTTCTTGCTATTTCCTTTTGGTATTCCTTTCAGTCTACTTGATATTTAAGAGGGTTATTTGAATATCATCTCTTTTCAGCTTTTTGCAGACCTCTGACCGTCTGGACACCTCTTCTTCCCCCCTTTTTTTTAAGGGTGCTTATAATTGCCTATTCTAAGCAGAACGGGGTTTTTTACCTCACACTTTAAGACAGGTATTTGATCACCCTCTCTCATAACCTTACTTAATTTACTGCCTCTCCCCCACTAATTAATATCCTGCACAATATCGTAATTCTTTGCTTATCTATTGTCTTCTCAGGTGCCTCCTGTTTATAATTTGGTTATTTTTTCAGAACCTTCTGGTTCTTTCATTATACATTTCCAACTGCATTTTATAACTAACCCAAGTAAGTAATTATTTGAGACATTGTCCTCTATGTAGTGTATGGCGTCATGTCCATGAACCAACTTTTCATGGACTTACAACACTATTTAAATTACTTTTTATCATTTATTCTTTCTTTGAATCATGGCTCATTCCTCTCTAACTAGATAAAACATCAAATGTCCGATCTGGTTGTATCCGCCTTCTACTAGGCAATTTTGGCACCCTATATGACTGCCCTACCTCACGGCTGTGGCTGAATCTGACCTACACACCGACTAGGGTAAGCTTTGGATGGCGCTAAGGGGGACTCTTCCCTTCTCTTCTCCATCAGGGAAGGAGGGGCAAAGGCACCCCCTCTGGGTTGGCAACTAGTGGAACTCTCCCGGTTTTCTCTATAAGAAAATTGTCCTCTTTATTTATCTCTTTCTATCCAAATGGGTTTAATTTTCTATCTTACCCAGTACTGAATTGAACTAATCATGATGCTTTCTTTACTAGACATATCAATCACGTAAAGTAGACGCACCCTGAGGAAGCCATTGTTATGGTGAAACATGTCGGAACAGTCTACTAAGACTTACATAGTCTATCTCAGGTCATCTTACTCACATTAAATGTGAATTGCACCCCTAATTTCATGTGCATAACTTGAACCTATTGCCAATTCTGTACTGTTTTCTATATCAATGATTACATGTCGTTGTAAATGAAATTTTAATTATTTGTCATGACTTATATAATTGAGCCTTGCTAAAAAAATATATTGTCAATTTTTTCCCATATATATATATTTTTTTCTTCTTTTTTGTGTATTAATGTAATTTTCTATATGTAATAAAAACCGTTTTACCAATTAACAAGTATTATGAGCATTGAACTGTGAGTTAACCCCGACTCTTCTACATTACTTTTGCACCGCTATAATCCCTAGTCCACCATCCCCTCCTTGTTGATACTCTTATATCAAGGGATGAGGTGCTGTATTATCTAGTGGACCCTCTCTGTCCTTTTGTATATTACTTTCTGTCCCAGGTGTTTCAATACACCAGCCCTTGACAGATGGTCCCTGAATAATTCTACCATATTCAAATTATCTTTTTTTGGGGGATACACACAGTTCACTGCTCTTCTTAAAAAATACCTACTCCAGGTAAAAATTCAAGAAATATACTATAATGAATTGTTAATTAATTGTTTACTAAATCGATAACAAATATCTGTTTATCATTGAGAGCTTAATAACGCTTTGGCGCATGATGGTTGACCTCACCGGGGAGGCATGGAAGGGATTGATGACCAAAATACAACAATCCCAGAATACCACCAACATTTCTGATGCCGATCTAGATCGCGACTTTATGCGACTTCAACGTCTTTTGGAAAAGAAGGTAGGAATATACTGGCATAAAACGTACTTTGAAAAATATGTTGAACATCAAATTGTCCCATGGGGACTACGAATTCAAATTTTTCCTAATGTGAAAAAAGTTAATGACGTTCTTAAATCCTCTTGGGAATTCAATCTTCAAACTTGTTCATTTGGTATGATATCCATACTATGTAAACAGTATGATTGTGAACTTGATCAACTTGATACCTCGGTCTCTGATTGGTATGAAAAACATATTTTATGTCTATCGTCCCCCCGTTTTGCCCAAAAGGATAAAAACCTACGGGCACACATTGAGGAATACACTTTAAACATTATCAGCAATAAAGAAAATAAATTTATAAGAGATAGATCTGCTCATCAAAATGGCTATGCCTATAAATGGGACAATCCCACTTTTCCCAGAGCACCGACAAAATCATCTAACTTTCAACCATCTAAAAATAATACTGACCCACCTAGTACTTCATCCAACTCCTTTAGTTCGAGCACAACCTACCACGAACTTTCTCAGGACCCCATTACTAAAAAACGAAAGAATGATCAACATATTCCATCTACAGAGCTAATTAAACGAGCTCTAAGTACGAGTACTTTAACTAGACCCTCCAGTACTCGTCCAAAAACTTCCAATATCTCTACTCCCTATCTTAAAAACCAATCTTCTTCTTCAAATGTACCTCCTCCAACCACACATTTGTGTGTCTTGGACTCTTCCAACTTCTCAACCCCTGCACTTGCATCACCCATTAGAAGAGCTAGTGAACCTTGCTTATCTACCATGTTCCCTATACCTTCTCAGGAACTAAAACTGGCACCTATTTTTTTAGGCCAGAATCAAGACCTACCTTTAACACCGACATAACTTCACAGTTCACCAAAGAACCGATTGCAACAACTAATCTTGATGTTGTAAACCTCTCATCTACTCCTCTAACACTACCCCAGATCCAAGTCTTACAATTGGGTCTTACCTTCTGTCCCTCCACAGATTTTGATTGTTTTCAATTAGTGAAAGATCTTCATCTCTTTGCGAGAAAATTACTGTACAAAACAATTTATCATTCAAAAACCACATCTACCCAGATGGCCAATACAGACAACACTGTCCCAACTTTAGCAGAAATTCAAGCCCTTGAGGACCTAATGACCCTCTTAGACGAAGCTGACCCAACTGATGACGATTTTCTGGACAACACACAAAACGAAACTACTATTCCGGTCCCTACAGTCTCTTGTCCTACCCCCTTTAAACCCAAATCCAGAAATTTCCCCTCACTAACCACGAATCCCGCCATTTGGGCATTTGTGGAACAAACTACTAAGGAATTAAAAAAACTTAATCTGGATGAATCAGGTATGTCAAACCTTACCAAGGCACAACAGAGAGCTCTCAAATCCCTCCAGTCTAATCGAAATATAGTCATTAAACCCTCCGACAAAGGAGGAAACGTGGTTGTCATGGATGTCCTGGCTTACATGAATATGTGCCACGACATCCTTGACAACCACGACTGGTACAGACCTATCTGTCCCACTAGAATTAAGTCCTATATTTTAGACTACCAAAATCTAATTTTTCACGCAACCAAAAAGGGAATTATAGATACCAACACTTGGAAATTCTTACATGTAACCCAACCCAAAACCCCAACCTTTTATTCTCTTCCTAAACTTCACAAATCAATAAAAAAACCTCCGGGCAGACCCATTGTTTCAGGTTGTGAAGGGCTCACAGAAAAAGCTAGTGAGCTCGTAGACAAACATCTTGCCCCATTGGTGTCTGCACTTCCTTCATATATTAAGGACACCATTCACCTACTACGTGTCCTTGAAAATCAGCAGCTACCTGTAAATTCATATCTTGTTGCGCTAGATGTTGAATGTCTCTATAACGCCATACCTCACGAAAGAGGAGTGGAAGTTGTAGCTAAACAACTAGAATGCCTTGGCCCCAATGCACAACAATATAATAACTTTGTTCTATCCCTGCTTAAGTTTATCCTAACCAGAAATTATTTTACCTTTGGATCTTCCCACTACCTCCAGATACAGGGCGTAGCAATGGGCACTAAATGTGCCCCTTCCTACGCCAATCTGTATCTGGGGGGGTGGGAAAAGGACATTTTCTTGGACCCGGAGATGAGGTGCTTTACCCAGCACATCCTCTCCTGGATGAGATACATCGATGATATCTTAATCTTCTGGACTGGTACTTACCCAGACCTACAACGTTTTTTTGACAAAATCTCCACCAATACATATAACCTTAAATTTTCTCTGGAATATAGCCAACAAATGATCACTTTTCTTGATCTTACTATAACTATTGACAATGAAGGTAAATTATACTCTTCGCTATACAGAAAAGCTTCGGCAGGCAATACCATATTGCATGCATCCAGCTCTCACCCTAAAAATCTTTTAAAAAGCATACCGTACAGTCAATATTTGCGAATAAGAAGAAATTGTACCAATGATAAAGACTTCTACCAAGCATCTTATGAACTATATCGAAGATTCAAATCTAGAGGCTACAGCCACAATTTACTTAAACAATCATTTAATAGAGTTAAACGCTTGGAACGAAAGGAATTAATCTTTAGGGACAAAAATCTTCAACTAAACCAACCTGTACGTCTCATTACTCAATACTCCAATCAGTCTGTCCAAGTTAGGAATACCATAAATACATTCTGGCCCCTACTATCATCGGACCCTATAGTAGGACAGTACGTAAAAACATACCCAGAAATCACTTACCGGCGACCATTATCCCTTAGCGACAAACTCACCTCTAGTCACTTTTATGCCCCAGATGACACAAAAAAAAATGGATCAATCTGGTACTTTTTCCTGTGGACATTGTGACTCGTGTATTTTTCTGTCCAATTCTACTAACACCTTACTACCAAACGGGAATTTACACAAGCCCAAACATCGGGTTACGTGTAACACTGTAGGAGTCATTTATCTAGCCACCTGCCGCTGTGGATGTTTTTATGTCGGAAAAACAAAGAGAGCCTTCTCCATCCGCATACAGGACCACATAAAACCCCTATTCAAAAAGAAAATCTCAACAGCGATAAATCGTCATGTAGCTCAAAAACACAACTTTGATCCTACTACAATGTTATTTTCTGCCCTAGAACATTTACCCCTCAACATACGCGGAGGGGATATTGATAATCGCCTCCTCCAACTTGAAACCAGGTGGATATACACCTTAGATGCCACCAGATACCCGGGTATGAACGAGTATATCAGCTTCAAATCTTTTCTCTAATATCTATCATCATATTTGTTCCCAATACAAACCAACCTTTTGGGGTAAAAAATGTTCCCCTCTTTGGGGTCTCGCCCGGTGAGGTCTTTACCATCATGCGCCAAAGCCTGCTCCGTTATGTCTTATTGTTTTTTGCAATATGTCTTCTTTGTTTACCTATAATTAATATATTATGCTTCCTAATACATATAGAAACTACTTTGAAACCTTACTAACTATACTGTATGGGTATCGAATCTTGACTGTACACTATCCCTTTTGTTAAATTGCCCCTGACCTCTCTAATAGACGCTTGACCAATTCTAATTTGGCCTGATATGTCTAGATTCTTCTGTGTACTCTTGTTCAAACTTTATTCTGCTTCTACAGACCTAATTAGCTAAGGTCTCTAATTAGCTATGACCAAAACATGCTTAAACTCCATTTATTTGGTATTGATAGCTTTTAGTTAGAGTTTATGACCGGTGAGAATACCCCCTATTTTCCCAACCCGCTGGAATGCCTCTAATATACAGCCCCCACTGGCCTCCTTCCATCTCGCCCTTTTTTTCTCTCCCCCTTCCCTCTCCCCTCCTAAGTACCCTCCCACCATCGTTCGGCTGTCTAGATTCGGCCACCGCCCTGGGGGCGGACATGTCTCCTTCTGGGACAGCCTTCTTGCCTAGTATGGACACCCGAGGGCGGACTTTACAAGCCCGCCCACCTCCAGCCTCTGCCACCTACTCGCCGGTACACGGCGATGACGTCATCACGCTCATTGCGCGCCTACCGCCGGGAACTATGGTCATTGTAGGCTCCCGGCGGAGGCGCGCTGTGCGCATGCGCTTAGGCTCCTCTGTCCGCTGATCGAGGGGCGGCCCCACGCCTCCTCGATCTGGAAGGCGGTATAAAAACCAGCCTGCTACTTCAGTCCATCACAGGACTCTGGAGGCACCTGACGTACTACACCTGTCTGCATTCAAGTAAGCAATTTAATCTTCTTGCTATTTCCTTTTGGTATTCCTTTCAGTCTACTTGATATTTAAGAGGGTTATTTGAATATCATCTCTTTTCAGCTTTTTGCAGACCTCTGACCGTCTGGACACCTCTTCTTCCCCCCTTTTTTTTAAGGGTGCTTATAATTGCCTATTCTAAGCAGAACGGGGTTTTTTACCTCACACTTTAAGACAGGTATTTGATCACCCTCTCTCATAACCTTACTTAATTTACTGCCTCTCCCCCACTAATTAATATCCTGCACAATATCGTAATTCTTTGCTTATCTATTGTCTTCTCAGGTGCCTCCTGTTTATAATTTGGTTATTTTTTCAGAACCTTCTGGTTCTTTCATTATACATTTCCAACTGCATTTTATAACTAACCCAAGTAAGTAATTATTTGAGACATTGTCCTCTATGTAGTGTATGGCGTCATGTCCATGAACCAACTTTTCATGGACTTACAACACTATTTAAATTACTTTTTATCATTTATTCTTTCTTTGAATCATGGCTCATTCCTCTCTAACTAGATAAAACATCAAATGTCCGATCTGGTTGTATCCGCCTTCTACTAGGCAATTTTGGCACCCTATATGACTGCCCTACCTCACGGCTGTGGCTGAATCTGACCTACACACCGACTAGGGTAAGCTTTGGATGGCGCTAAGGGGGACTCTTCCCTTCTCTTCTCCATCAGGGAAGGAGGGGCAAAGGCACCCCCTCTGGGTTGGCAACTAGTGGAACTCTCCCGGTTTTCTCTATAAGAAAATTGTCCTCTTTATTTATCTCTTTCTATCCAAATGGGTTTAATTTTCTATCTTACCCAGTACTGAATTGAACTAATCATGATGCTTTCTTTACTAGACATATCAATCACGTAAAGTAGACGCACCCTGAGGAAGCCATTGTTATGGCGAAACATGTCGGAACAGTCTACTAAGACTTACATAGTCTATCTCAGGTCATCTTACTCACATTAAATGTGAATTGCACCCCTAATTTCATGTGCATAACTTGAACCTATTGACAATTCTGTACTGTTTTCTATATCAATGATTACATGTCGTTGTAAATGAAATTTTAATTATTTGTCATGACTTATATAATTGAGCCTTGCTAAAAAAATATATTGTCAATTTTTTCCCATATATATATATTTTTTTCTTCTTTTTTGTGTATTGATGTAATTTTCTATATGTAATAAAAACCGTTTTACCAATTAACAAGTATTATGAGCATTGAACTGTGAGTTAACCCCGACTCTTCTACATTACTTTTGCACCGCTATAATCCCTAGTCCACCATCCCCTCCTTGTTGATACTCTTATATCAAGGGATGAGGTGCTGTATTATCTAGTGGACCCTCTCTGTCCTTTTGTATATGTCATTTTGAATAGTCAAATAAGAAAGTCCCTGGCAGATCAGTATATACACAGTTTCTCACAAAAGTAAGTACACCCCTCACATTTTTGAAAATATATTATTATTTCTTTTCATGTGACAACACTGAAGAAATTACACTTTGCTACAATGTAAGGTAGTGAGTGTACAGAAACAAAAAAAAGGATAGGGGTACTGGGATTTTATATGAGGCTTGTCATTAGGAATGATGATGCATAAAAAATAAAATTATTATAATTTATTTGCACAATCACATTGGGCATTCCATATCTTATAAAACATTGTTTATTCAATGAAGAATGATGCAATGCAATCAATACAAACAAACATGATTCATATAGTGAACGCATAATGGATAATACAGATCATCAAATAGACATATTTAATAAAATAAATTCATGAGTTATAAATACATCAATTGGCGATTATAAACAATTATTTATGATACATGATAGTAAGCCAGACTTTTTTGGACCCTTGAATTGAAAAACTTGACGCGTTTCATGGCATTGTAGCCACTCATTAGAAGTATAATGCAAAGTTATAATAAAAAATACATATATATGTAACTATTAGTATATGATGCCCTCTAGGAGAAAATTCTCAAAACAACTTGTCAGTTACTTACAAGTCCCAAGCCAAGCCCAGGTTCCAATCAGATACCAACGGGGGCCTCAGACAAGTGTCCGAACCGGGGTTGAGGCGGGAAACCCCCCAAGAGACCAAGAGAGACAGCCTAAGGCATGCCAGGTCGCCACAATACAGTTCCTGTGCAATATATATGCACTTGTCGTTCTACAAAAAAAAGTGTAAAAAGGGGGGGTAAGGGAGGGGGAACAAATGAATAATAGGGGAAAAAAATAAAAAGTTAAATAAAAATTAAAAAATATTGGATCTAAGTGAACCACCTTGGTGTTCCCACAAAAGGGGGGGAGGTGGAAACAAACTGGCATGTGTGTAAAAATAAATCTGTGAATCAAAACAACAGTAGTGCAAGCCAATTAAAGTGCTGAAAAGTACTCGTGCTCGAGGAACCAATATGTGTGAATAGAGCCATAAAATGACCCCTGATTATCTGAATGTGGGATGGCATAGGTACTGCATAAATGAGATCTCTTCCTGGTGATAGAAACATGTAGAGTGGTCCGCTGGCTGGCCCAGCCTGATAAACACCCCGGTCCTGGGTGGGTCCCCGCCAACGTCATGCCCAGACACCATTGCAGTGGGAGAGGTGAGAATTGACTCACGCCTACCCCATCTGCGGCGTGAGATAGATTTAGACAATCACTGCAAGTACAGCGTCACGTGAAGCTGGGAGTGGGACGCGTCCTGCATGATGCCGATGTGGATGGGTCAATCCCTGCCCCCACTGCAATGGACAGGGAGGAGGAGGGGAAAGAACCACTGCACATCGCAACCCCGGAAATCGAACAAAAACCCCAAGACACACCTTTCCTTTTTTGTTTCAATACAATAGGGATGGAGGCTTGCAATTATTGGTTGTGTCATTGTGCCAGGTCACACCCCTCTCTATATAGTGAGTGTACAGCTTGTATAACATTGTAAATTTGCTGTCCCCTCAAAATAACTCAACATGCATCTATTAACTCCGGTTAATGGTTCGCTCAGGGGAGCCAACCTGCCACAGTATAACTGCGGTGGCTGGTTGGGAAGGAGTTAATGTCTAAACCACTGGTAACAAAAGTGAGTACACACTTAAGTGAAAATGTCCAAATTGGGCCCAAAGTGTCAATATTTTGTGTGGCCACCATTATTTTCCAGCACTCCTCTTGGGCATGAAGTTCACCAGAGCTTCATAGGTTGCCATTGGAGTAATTTTCCACTCTTCCATGATAACATCATGGAGCTGGTGGATGTTAGAGACCTTGCGCTCCTCCACCCTCCGTTTGAGGATGCCCCACAGATGCTCAATAGGGTTTAGGTCTGGAAACATGCTTGGCCAGTCCATCACCTTTACCCTCAGCTTCTTTTGCAAGGCAGTGGTCATCTTAGAGGTGTGTTTGGGGTTGTTATCATGTTGGAATACTGCCCTGCGGCCCAGTCTCCAAAGGGAGGGTATCGTGCTCTGCTTCAGTATGTCACAGTACATGTTGGCATTCATGGTTCCCTCAATGAACTGTAGCTCGCCAGTGCTGGCAGCACTCATGCAGCTCCAGACCATGGCATTCCCACCACCATGCTTGAACCACAAGCATGGTGGTGAACCACACTTGTCTTTGTACTCCTCACCTGGTTGCCGCCACACACGCTTGACACCATCTGAACCAAATAAGCTTATCTTGGGCTCATCAGACCACAGTAATCCATGCCCTTAGTCTGCTTGTCTTCAGCAAACTGTTTGCAGGCTTTCTTGTGCATCATCTTAACAAGTGGCTTCCTTCTGGGATAACAGCCATACAGACTAATTTGATGCAGTGTGCGGCATATGGTCTGAGCACTGACAGGCTGACCCCTCAGCCCTTCAACCTCTGCAGCAATGCTGGCAGCACTCATATGTCTATTTCCCAAAGACAACCTCTGGATATGACGCTGAGCACGTGCACTCAACTTCTTTGGTCGATCATAGTGAGGCTGTTTTGAGTGGAACCTGTCCTGTTAAGCCGCTGTATGTGCTGCAGCTCCGTTTCTTGGCAATCTTCTTATAGCCTAGGCCATCTTTATGTGTAGAGCAACAATTCTTTTTTTCAGATCCTCAGAGAGCTCTTTGCTATGAGTTGTCTTGTTGATCTTCCAGTGACCAGTATGAAAGAGTGAGAGCGATAACACCAAATTTAACACACCTGCTTCCCATTCACACCTTGTAACAAGTCACGTGACACCGGGGAGAAAATGGCTAATTGGGCTCAATTTGGACATTTTCACTTAGGGGCGTACTCACTTTTGTTGCCAGTGGTTTAGACATTAATGGCTGTGTGTTGAGTTATTTTGAGGGGGCAGCAAGTTTACACTGTTATACCAGCTGTACATTCGCTACTTTAGATTTTAGCAAAGTGTAATTTCTTCAGTGTTGTCACATGAAAAGATATAATAAAATATTTACAAAAATGTGAGGGGTGTACTCACTTTTGTGAGATACTGTATATATATATATATATATATATATAGCAAGGTCCCAGACCCCCAAAGGCCTAATGGTGACCTCCAGAGTCAGAGATAGCTTACATCTGCCTTTGCAGAGTGGGTTATAAGGCATGGTGGGTGTTTGTGATGCAAGATGGTGTGATGGGCGCCAGACACTTTTTTGAATGCAAAAGAGATTTATTGTCTCTTAACAAAACTGTGGGAGAGAGGGTAAGGGCCAGGACACCCTTAAGTAGATGCAATGATAATTGGCAGACTCCAAGACTTCTATAGGTAGACAGCTATACAGTGGAAGGCCTCCAGCTGGATAACACTTCTGTATAGGTAGGACCACTGTCTCCTATGGCAACAAATCTTGTAACAGTCACTAACGGTAGTTGTGCTTAACTATTGGCAGCACATAATAGTTCTTCTCTTACAACAGTCTCTCATTGTAGATTTTTACTCACTGAGCTCCCAGTCTCTCACTAGACCTCCAGATCCAATTGCCACTGAATCTCATGAGGTCTTCCACAGCTAGCTGTATACTTCTCAAGGGTCACCCCGATATCTTGCTGGGTCCCTAGCTTGGTAGTCAATGCTCCGCAAGCATCGACCCTGTTGACCTGATGGGTCCCTGGCTTGGCACCTGCTAAAGCTTTCCCCCTTTTTCACCATCCCCGGCTGGTGAGAAGACTACTTTGGTATTGGCTCCAACTTACTCACTGTGGTCTCCGGTAACAAGGTGGATGGTCCCTTGGTGGCGACAGATTCCCCTCTACCTCTGACCACAGCTGGTTCCCCGTCTGGCTGAACCTCGACAATACGGTTGGGCTCCAATCCTGTAGTCCCAACCCTACGCTGCTTCTCTCGCTCCTGGATAGGCCTCAGGAAGCTTAGCAGCCAGGTGTCCCTGGGATGGCCCTCAGGCTTCCGGCCTAGCAGACAGCCATCCAGGTGGCACAGAACTCCGATCACCTGACTCCACCCAAATAAATAGGCTCTTCCAGCAGGCCAAAGGACCAATCAAACCCCTGCCAACAGCAATTGCCACATAGAGGCAGAAGAGAAAAGATACAGCAATCCAGAGTTAAAGAGGAATCAGTGAACCTTCTAACAATCAGCAAGGATGGTTAATACCTGACAAACTAAATTTATTAGCAACCCTGCCTAAACACCCGGGTGCTATATATATATATATATATATATATATATATATATATATATACACACACACACACTGATCAGCCATAACATTAAGCTCACTGACATTTAAGTGGATAACATTGATTGATTATCTTGTTACAATGGCATCAGAAAGTCAGTGGGATATACAGTATACAGTAAGGCAGCAAGAAAGTAAGTTGTCCATGAAGACAATGTGTTGAAATCAGAAAAAAATAGGCATTGCAGTTTGTTGTGTATGTGGCTGTATAGCTGCAGACTAGCCAGGGTGCCCATGCTAACCCGTGTCCACAGCCAGAAGCACCTACAATTGGCAAGTGAGCTTCAGAACTGGACCACGGAAAAATGGAAGAAAGTGGTCTGGTTTAAGGAATGATGTCTTCTTCTACATCATGTAGACAGCTGGTTGCATGTGCGTTGCTTACCTGGGGAACAAATGGTACCAGGATGCAGTTTGAGAAGAAGGCAGTGTAATGCTTTGGGCAATGTTCTGCTGTGAAACTTTGGTCCTGCCATTCATGCCGATGTTACTTTGACATGTATAACGTACCTAAACTTTGTTGCTTACCTTCATGGAAATGGTATTCTCTGATGGTAGTGGCCTTTTTCTGCAGAATAATGGTTTGAGGAACACAACAAGTTTGAGGTGTTGGTTTGAGCACACAAATTCTCCAGATCGCAATCCATCAAGCATCTGTGAGATGTGTTAGAAAAACCAGTCTGATCCATGGAGGCCCCGACTCGCAGCTTCTGCTGCTGACGGCTTGTTGCCAGATATCGCAGCTTACTTTCAGAGGTCTATTGGCACCCATGTCGTGAATGTTTTGGCAGTGACCTACTCAAAACTTGCCATCATAATGTTTTGGTTGATCTGTGTGTGTGTGTGTGTGTGTTTGTGTGTATATATATATATACACATATATATATATATATATACATATACATATATATATATATATATATATATATATATACATATACACACACATTGTTCAGGATATTGACACACAAAATGTGAGAGTTTGGTGGAATATTTGAATTCTCTGGAGATTCCCGAATTTGAATATATAGCTATAAATATTTATATCTATACATATATATTTGTATATATATATATATATATATATATATATATATATATATATATATATATATATATATATATATATATATATATATATATATATATATATATATATATATATATATACATATATATATATATATACATATATATATATATATATATATATATATATATATATATATACATACATATATATATATATATATATATATATATATATATATATATATATATATATATATATATATATATATATATATATATATATATATATATATATATATATATATATATATATATATATATATATATATATATATATATATATATATATATATATATATATATATATATATATATATATATATATATATATATATATATATATATATATATATATATATATATATATATGTATAGCTATAGATATAAATATTTATAGCTATATATTCAAATTCGGGAATCTCCAGAGAATTCAAATATTCCACCAAACTCTCACATTTTGTGTGTCAATATCCTGAACAATGAAGCAATCATTAATCTGCACATAGATAAAGGAAGATTTCTGTAATGTCTCTTTGACACAAAACTCATGACAGGCTTAGCAAAATGTATTCTTTTCTCTCGTCTCTATGATGAAGGACCTGTGGACAGTTCGGCACGCACTTTCACATATTCAGTTACTGTCCTGTGACTCAACATTTCTTGCACAAAATTATACAAATAAACCCAGTTGCCTCATAAACCATTTGCTCACATCAGCCTGCAGGATATTCTCCAATATTGTGAAGAGACACTAAGAATTATTCAGACCGTGTGTATGGGGCTTAAGAATTATTAATGTATAGAATAGTTATGACACTTAATAAACCTTAGTATGCAGCGCTATAGCTCTGTATACTAAGAGTTATTATTATTTAAAGACTTTGTGTGTTTTTGTACAGCAGCTGTATTTGTAGTATGGGAAGTGTGGGTATTATTGGTTGAGTTGTGACACTTGTCTAAGAAATAGGATGAATAGGTAGTAACATAATGAATAGGTAGTAACATAATGAGTAATGATAATTTACTTTACAATAGCAAACATAAAATGAATTGTGCACTGCAGTAAAATGTTAAAACTAAGTATTAAAAAAACATGCTGAGAAAATAATCTATCTAGCCCTACATGAGGGCTTTAGTTTCTTATCCATACGTAGCAGAAGTTAGAATTTTATTGGTAATACAGCAAGTAGATAGAGAGAGAGAGAATAATTTATACAGCATGGATTTGGGTAACAGACCCTATTCTGTATAACATTTGGCTGCAGATGATTATAGCAAACTGTGCATGTTTTTTTTTTTTTGTTTTTTTTTACCATCATTACCAGTTTACTGTCCAATTTGGAGGTTGGTATAGAATTACCCAGTTCGTTTTCTATTATTTTGCACTTATTCCTGAACAAAAAAAAAAGACCACAAAACACTTTGCAACTGTGTCAAGAAAGTGAATTCTTCTATCACATAGGTACACATTTAAAGATATTAATAACCCAACATGAAAACTTGAATAGAGGACAACATAGACTTCCTTTTTAACACCGTTTTTTTTTTTTTATACTTAACACATTTATGTGCAGTAATTAAGCTCTCTTTTTTATTCATTACTTAGCTAAACCTCAAAAGCATTTGGGCTTGGACGACTTGGATCAGGCAGAAAGAATAATAATGAAAAAGATGAAATTGCATTTGCTGTAAGCAAGAACACCTTGGAAATATTATGAAACCTTAAAGAATCCACTAGAATAGGATTTAATATGATTGACTTGTAGGATTTGTCACCAGGAAATAATAAATACAAGCCTAGCATGGACTCTGACCCATGTAAAACACTAATGTAGAATAGATCTTTCATTTAAGGAGATTGTGCCTGAAAGTGGTAAGGCCACATCATCCCTAATGGACTTTGAGTAATGAGCAAGCAAATTGATAGAGTAATAAAGTAGATATCTTATTCTGTCACTTTCTGAACATTTCTGTCAATGAGGTTGGATGACAGCAAGACATTTTGAAATTCTACCTATTCTGACTTTTAAAATGTGCCATTAGAGTATGTAAAACCAATGTTGTTATAGCAACTCTCATGATTGAACATTTTGATGTATGTTGGGAAGAAACAAAATGGGTATACAAAAGAATTTTAAATCATTTACCATTCTTTTGCCTAGCAGAGATTTTGTAGAATATACATGGCTAACATTTATATTCTTAATGTCTTTATTGGCTGTTGGTCTTCTTTTTGCCTCAGTTCTCACTTTATGTGAAAAATATATATAAGCATGGGGAAAAAAATTACCACAGACACCCCTGCTGTTAGCCACCACTTTTTGTACCAAACCACAACTTAAATCCAACAGAAAAAATAAATGTGGGTGTTAGGTGCCCTTCCAATCTACTGGTTTGTAATCCTCCTCTCCATATACTGTACAGTATAAAAGACACCTAATATGGAAAACTTACACTCGGACTGTTTACTTATATTTCAATGTTTTCATGCAAACAATTATACATTGTCCTCCTTTTCCTGTGCAAAAAAAAATATATAGTGAATTTTACAATAAACATGAAGTCCATATGTCAACTTATACAGTCCACTTTGGTGCTCAGTGATGCAGTTCAATTGGGCTCCGATGAAGCATGAAGGTGACAAGTGCTATAAATCTTTGTGTGCCCTCTACACCCTTCAACACACTGTCACCCACCAGATATAAAGACCCAATTTGTTGTGGGTCAGCTTGCACTTTAATCCCCGTTGATTGGGCTGTTATAGCCCCACTCCTCTCCTTCTTGGCTTCATGTCAATATATTGCCCCTGAGAAAAGATATCAAACACACTCCATAGTATAACCCGGTTTTAATGCTCAAATAGGAATAAAACTGACATTTATCCATGCCCAAGCCGGCATCCAGTAATCTTAGCAGTGGTTGTTATAGCCGCCAGCCGCCCTCTCTCACATGGATAGCGACATGCGATCCAATCGGCAGAACTTGCTTCATCAATTATGACTTACTAGACCACGTATCCTCACTTCTACGCGTTTCACCATCCTGGCATCAACTGGAAGCTCACTTTATACTTTCCCATCCCAGACCTCTTCCTTCCTTCATCCTTAAATTGCGTGGGCAAATCGTTTTTTTTAATTTTGAAATACTAAGGTTTTTTCAACAGATTAATGTTGGAAAATGATGGACTTTTTAGGCGTATGATCTATATAAAAGTTTTTTTATTAAAAACATAAATGAAAAAGTAAATCAAAAATTTAAAACAGATTGTTTAGAAAAACAGTCTAGCATAATATAGAAGTATTTGACAAGCTGATGTATAAATATGCTCAGGTAATATCAATGTGGTTCCAATAGGGTCACTATATTTAAATGCAATCATTCAAATTTCCTTGGAGATTTGTGACATCAAAATAAACAAACAGAAAGAAACCGTGAATGAGCAGTTCGGTCATACAGAGAGACAGCTTGTTTTCAGTTGCTCTACATGTTACGCGTCCTAAGACGCTTCTTCAGGAGCTTTATTCCCTATAGAGGGGAAGGGTTTAGTGGAACGGGGAACCAAAAACTCGTTTCTTTACAGCGGCATCTGTGCTCTTGAAGTATACGTATATCTCTGATTGGGAATATTCCTATTATAAGAGATTTGCCAGTTTCTCAAAACGTTGATCCCATAGACTGGGATTGTTTTGGACTAGTAGGTAAACTGGAATAGAGTATGCAGAGAGAGCGAGCCTTCGGATCATCTAGTTAGAAGGTATTTGTCTGGGGAGATGGAAAAAAGGCTCCCCAATTGTTCCAAATACGTCCTGGTAGTGGACGAGTTGTGTTGAGGTTCCCCGCTCTGGCAGCTAGTTGAGAAGGTCTGCTGTTTTTTTAATTTTAAATATTTATTTTTCTTTGGAATTCTCTTTCCCATGAAGGTTATACTGAACACTTATGCTCAGTATCTAATTAGGAAGAAACTTGATTAGTCATATGCTCCAATTAAGTCCCTTGCACATGGTGCAGATGTACTGTATGTAGGCCGGATCTTCCTGGCAGAAAGTACCAGCACAAAAAAACATGAGAATGATCCCTATACTGCACGTATGCATGTATACGAAAAAGACGTAAAGATCTCCCAGAATGCCAAATATTCAAATAATATAATATAATAATATAATCTATGCAAGGGAGAAAGTGTGATTTACGCCCATACTTGCAAGTATTTGTGTATAAATGCACAAAATACCAACCAAAATTGTTGATTTTTGTTTTTTAGTTTTTTTTAACTGATCTAAATGTGGCGCAAATTTACTGATAATTATGTGCCTTTGTGTACAGGCCTATTGAAAGCAATGGGCTGCATATAGATCATCAAAAAAAAAAACCCTGAACAAATTTGGCTTTTTTTGGCACCTGTTTGCAATAGCCATTTTAATGCGGGATTGTAGTCCGACTTACCTCTGTAGTGTCTATAATATTTGTGATGTCACACAGGGCTGAATTGACAAATAGCAGAGCACTTTTTACTTTTCTTATCTTCAGTTGAATAATAATTGAATAGTTACAGTGGGCCTCTTTTGGAATAGCTTTATTTTTTATATAGTACTAGACCTTGTATCTTTGTTTCTGATGACTTGACTAATTATTTTGTTGGGTTTATTCTGTCAGTCATTTGTTGTATACCCAACATTGCAAAGAACTACAAATCCAAAATATGAGTTTTATAATATAATATATAATATATAATATAATATAATATAAGTAGAATATCTATACAATATGCTACAGGCTTGAGTTACACATTTAGGAAAATATTAAGCAAGGTTAGTATTTGTAGGGCATCACCCAAAGGAAACAAATGGGACTTTTCATGATATAATGTTGAGATTAGTTGACTGTTATGGACAATGGTCATTCCTGATGTACACAAGAGATTAAGAAGCATTTTCACTGATAAAGGTTCTAATATCACTGAGATACACATCCAGTTCCACGTGCACTATATATGGGGTAGAAATGTTTCTGTAATGGTATTATAGGTGGTATAGAACATATTAAACATGTAAAATGTATAGAGGAGAACAAAATGGTGTGTGTGGCAGCATGGGGAGCTGCCACGAAAAAATTATGGTTTCAACTATCAAAGGTTCATAATTTTTCACTTTACGCAAAATCAGTTCAATCAGATTCTTGTTCAAAACCGGTGTGCAAAAGCAATAAGCATTTACAGAGAGAGTGTAGTAACATAGCAATGAAGTGAGCTGCAATTTTAATGTTACTGTACATTTCACATCCCCATATCTCTTTGAACTACCTTATTAAAAATACCCAATGAATATAAAAATAGAAAATATTAACTGAAAATAACAATAATAATATGTATAAGGATCTTACTGTAAATGCAATTTTTTGTATTTTAAGTATCCCAAGTTCTGTGTCCTACAGAAATTTGTGCTTATTCCACCCTTGAGCTAAATTATACCATCAGGTGGAAGTAATGTTCATGAAAATTACACCTACTAGCACAGTTAGAGAGAAATTATATCACTTGGGTACGTCATAGGCAAATAAGAACTAGAAACACTGCATTCTCCCTTTTAAAAGTTCTTACCGAACCACCTCCCAGTCATTTTTATTTTTAGACATGTTAGATTTGTTTATTGTATTTTTTCTGTTCACGTCACAAGTGTCAAAGCTGACATAGCTGACATTTGAAAAAAAATGAATGCAACATTTTCTTCAATGCATGTAGTTGGTTTATCAAAACACCAACATACCAAATGTGGCATTTCTCCGCTGAGAGAATAACATTTTTTTAAGCATTAGCTCAGACTTTTTAAGCAATAGAATTAGAGATGAGCTGAAAATACATAGTTTTGGTTCAAGCAGAATTTAGTGAGCATGACTATAGTTTGAGTGCTGAATCCGAATCCTGTTAAATTCAAGCAAAAGAAACTTCTAAAAATTCAGTTTGGTGGCGATCAGGAATTTTAGTAATGCTTAAAGTAATATATTAACAATGAAAAGTTTAAAAAAAAAAAAAATGCTTGACATACTTGGGGATGCCCTGCCCCTGCCTGTGAAGCAGTACATCTGTGCAATGGATGAATGCAATGTACAACCTACTACAGCAACACAGACATTTACTTAAAAAAGTTTAAATTGTTAAAATTACAGCTCCAGGTTGTATTGTTCTGTTTGTTAACAGAGGGGTTAGGATTCCCTTCATCTATATCAAATCCTGATTCTAGATTCATACCATTTCCTTTAGGTCTGGTATGAATTTTAAGGGGGACCCCATGTAGATAAAAATCCTGAGGTTGCCACAAATTCTATATCAGGCCCTTCTGGTCTAGCATGAATTTAAAAGGGGAACCCCATACATAAATTAAATAAATAATAAACACGCTTTGCCAGTGCACGGCGGGGATGCAGCAGATGGGAGTAGTACAACAGAAGATCCTATGCGTATTCCTGACTAAGGTGAAGGATGTTCCCCGCCTCCAAGCTGGAACACCAGGTGATGGCCTGACTGACTGGTCTGACTGACTGATCCTCTCAGCACAGAGCCCGACATGAGTGAATGGTCTTTAGTCCACTAGGGTCTGACTGGTTGTGATCACAGCCCTTCTCATGCAAAAAATTATCTACCTCTACCAGCATCAGACAGGTCTTCTACATAGATCTTTGTAGCTTTTTCTCTCTCTGTCTCTCACCCCCTTTCTCTCTCCCCACCCCCTCTCTCTCCTCCCCCCCCCTTTTTTTCTCTCAACCCCTCTCTCTCCCACCCTCCTCTCTCTCTCACCCCCAATCGTATATCCCCCCCTCTCTCTAATTCCCCCTCTCTCTCGCCACCCCTTTTCTCTCCCCACCTCTCTCTCTCACCCCCCTCTCTCTCTCTCATCCCCCTTTTCTTGCTCTCACCACCTTCTCTCTCTCACTTCCCTCTCTTTCTTACCCCCTTGCTCTTCCCCCTTTCTCCTTGACCCCTTTCTCAAACTCACCCCCTCCTCACCTTCTCTCTCATGCCATCATTTCTCTTGTACCCTCTCTCACCCTATCTCTTTCACCCCCTCTCTCACCTCCCCCTCTCTCTCACCCCTCTCTCTCACCCCCCTCTCTCTCTCTTGCCCCCTCTCTTGCCCCTTCTCTCTCACCCCTAACCTCCCTCTCTCTCACCCCCCTCTCTCTCACCACCCCTCTCTCTCATTCCCCTCTCTCTAACCCCCCTCTCTCGCCCTCTCACTCCCATGCCCCCCTCTCTCACTCCTCTTTCTCTCTCTCTTTAACCCCCCTCTCTCTTACCCTCCTTCCCTCTCTCATCCCCCTTATCCCCTCGCTCTCTCTCACTATCTCTCAGCCCGAGGCCCCTCTGAATGTGTAGCAAAAATTCAGCATCCAGCTTAATCGCTCCTGTGGCTGCTGATCCCAGCACCACCTCTTCAAGCACTGCCAACCCACCTGGCTGCATCTGCCCATTTCACTAGCCCTTCTGGCTTACTTTTCCAAAGTCTTCCCAGATTCTCCACAGTCCTGCAAGACTGACCACTCCCCAGCCCACCTGGCTGACTTCTCAGGATATCTCCCGGACATGCTGTCCTGCTCCCACTGTCCTCTCCTTGCTCCCGTGCATCCAGCATGGGGTTCCTCCATGTGTTGTGGGGGATCTCTCCAGCACCCCAGGCCTGAGGTCACTCTCCGGACTAGGGGGCACCCTCAAGGGCCTATGACAGCCTCCTCTGTATTCCATCTCCATCTTTTATCTGCTACAGTTGGCTTTAGCTCTCTCTCCCCTGCTGCCTGGAAGCAGTATAACATTAGTATTTCAGTAGAGGTAGAGAAGAATAAAAGGCAATGCCTCCTTCTCCATATTGCTGTAGCCTAGCACCTGGCTACAGGAGATTTCTGTATCTTAGAAGTCCTGATACCTCTATGGATATTTTAGTTAAGTTACTCTACCAGTACATCTGAAAACATACACTTGACTCAGTTCACAAACAAGATAAGGTAATCACCATGTTTAACTATTCATTACAAATCACATATGAATACAAAAAGACAATCATTCAAGCTAATTACCTCTGCCATACCAAAAATAGACAGCTGTGCTTATACCGTACTATGCCTATGGAGAGCTTAAACTGTGTCAGCTGAACAGACAGTATGCAGAAACCAAAAACCACAGAGGTTTCATTTGCTTAGCTCATGCAAAGAGAAGTGCAAAACATAGCATTTAGAAAAAAGGAAGGAAGGTGTCAAGAAACAACAGACCTTTATTATGAAGTTTTGTCACCTTATCCACTTGCTTATTTCTTCCTACCTGAAAATGGAGGAAAAATATTCAATGCATATGAGTGGCCTATGCATTCCTATAAATCCTCTGGCGCCATAGATGCCAGTAATCATAGTCTCCACTAGATGTTCTGTTAAAAAACTGACTTTAGTTGAAATGTGCATAAATGATCAACATGGATGGATACAAATTTAAGCATCAGCTCACAATAAAATAATACCCCATGCCACTCCGTGGCCAGGCAGGATATGTCACGGGCCCTCTAGGATGAAATCTGCAATTTATAGACTTGGTGCACTGTCCAGTTACAAAGTCTTTTATTAAAATCATGTTTTACTTGAAGCTAATCTCCACCTTTTAGAGAAGTTTAAATAGTTCATTTGGACCAAGTTGGTCCAAATGAACTATTACCTTCACTAACAGATGCAGTGGCTTTGAGCACACTATAAACTGTAAGTAGCCTCAGAATTATACAGTATACAGCGCTGTGTTCCGGCAGTGGGACAAGAATGTCATGTTCCACTCCAGGAACCTAGTTGAGTGTGGCTGAGCATTGTTTAGCCATTCACATGGAGCTCCGTTTTTTGTGAATGAATAAGAAACTTTCTCTGACTGTCTGAGATGGAGACTGTGACATCATCTGTCCAACTCTCTGCCTCAGCCAATTAGAGGAAGATTTGTATTAATTTACAGAATATAAAGCTCTCTGTGAATGGCTGAAGTTACGGAAGTGGAATGGGAAATTCCCATCCTGCAGCCAGAACACAGAGCTTTATACTGTATGTAGCTGAGGCAACATACAGTTTATACAGAGCTCACAGCCACTGCATCTGTTAGTGAAGATAATAGGTTATTTGGACCAGCTTGGTCCAAAGGAATTATTTAGGATCAGCTAAACTGCAGGTAGATATATACAATACAACTAAATGTATCTCTGTAATCTTTAATACATCATTAAATACATGATTTTGACCTTACATCAGCCGCTTGCAGTCCCCTATACAACAGCAATATGCAAGGGTGAACACAGTACAAGGAGGTCATCAGCTCATGTCTTCACCAGGAGCTTGCTGATAGATGGAGTGATGGAGATGAGACAATGGAAGTAGAACTCAAATTTCATAGGATGGGTCATAAATGGTCAATAAATCGTTAGAATACACTTTTATTTAAAAGGGTTGTAAAGTCAGAAGGTTAAAAGAAGATAAAAATCCTTATGTGTGCAGCATCCCCCCTCGGCCCCCCTAATACTTACCTGAGCCCCATCTCTGTCCAGTGATGTCCACAAGTGTTTCGTCCATCTGGGACTCTCCCTCCGGATTGGCTGGGACATATCCTCAGCACCATTGGCTCCCGCTGCTGTCCATCAACGTCCATTAGCCAATCAGGAGAGAGAGGGGGCAGGACCGAACCGCAGCTCCATGTCTGAATGGACACACGGAGCTGCAGCTTGGCTTGGGTCCCCCCATAGCAATCTGTTTGCTGTGGAGGCACTCAACAGGAGGGAGGGGCCAGGAGCACAGAAGAGGGACCTGAGAAGAGGAGGATCCGGGATGCTCTATGCAAATCCACTGCAACAGAGCAGGTAAGTATAACATGTTTGTTATTTTTATATAAAAAAAAAAAACAAGACTTTAAAATCTCTTTAACTGTATACCGCAATAGCCACAAAATATAGAAATTCACTTGGAGTGCACCAAATGCCTTTGTAAATGGAGATATTACCTTGTAAAAGTAGCAGAGGCATCATCATCATTCTGTTTAGAGAGGTCCACCCACTACAGGCCGCCTGCAAAAAAACTACTGGGGGGAGGAGACAAGACCAGTCACTCTGCACAAGAAGATAGCAACAATGACCGGTCTTTATTACAGGAAGCTCCTGCACAGAGGCAACGTGCAGGATGTGCTTCATGCTGGATTACTGCACAAACATGACTTTTGTATTTAAAAAATAATGGTTTTGCCTAAGGGTTCAGTTTCAAAGATTTACCATCCAAAATCCTGTACTAAAAAGCAACTTTCACCACTTCAAAATTGGTGATACAAATCTGTTTTGAAATAACCTAAAGTTCTACCTAACAGTAGGTATGCATATACTGTAAACTTCATTATTGAATATCAACTTCCCTTTGTGTAGAAAGCAATATTTTTACCCTAGTTAATATTGTCATATGTCACAATAGCACTTAATAATAATAATCTACAGTAGGGTGGGTTTATATAGGTTGATTTTGAATCAAAAACTCATATCTATTTTACACATACAGTATAACATAAAGTTCTCTATCAATTAACAGCTTACCGACCAGCCTCAGCCATTATACTGCGGCAGGTCGGCACGATCCCGTGAACCTTTGTAGCTGTACGTCGGTCCCTTGGGGGATAGCAGGCACGCGCCTGCTGCACTACGGGGTGCTGATGCGTGTGACGGGCGGTCGCGATGACCACTGGCCGTGCGCGATTGCGGGCACGAGAGCCAGAACAGGGAGGTGTGTTGTAAACACACAAATCCCTGTTCTGTGAGGAGAGGAATACTAGCAAGGAACAACGATCTGTCATTTCCTCCAGTCACTCCCATCCCCCTAGAGTTAGAACACACTCTAGGGAACACAGTTAACCCCTTCATCGACCCCTAATGTTAAGCCCTTCCCTGCCAGTGACATTTACACAGTAATCAGTGCATTTTTATAGCACTGATCCCTGTCTAATTGTCAATGGTCCCAAAAATGTGTCAAAAGTGTCCGATCTGTCTGCCATAATGTTGCAGTCCCGATAAAAATCGCAGATCGTCGCAAGTACTAGTAAAAAAAAAATAATAATAATAATAAAAATGCCATAAATCTTTCCCCTATTTTGTAGAAGCTATAACTTTTATGCAAACCAATCAATATAAGCTTATTGTGATATTTATTACCAAAAATATGTAGAAGAATACATATCGGCCTAAACTGACGGAAAAAATTAGCTTTTTCAAAAAAAATTGGGGATATTTATTTTGGCAAAAAGTACAACATTTTGTGTCTTTTTTTCAAAATTGGCGCTCTTTTTTTGCTTATAACGCCAAAAATGAACACCGCAGAGATGATCAAATACCACCAAAAGAAATGTCTATTTGTGGGAAAAAAGGCGTAATTTTTGTTTGGGTACAGCGTCGCAGTGCCGTATCGCAAATCATTTTTTTTTTGTTACTACAATAACATACAGATACTCATTGTACAAGCACATTTATTGCAAATTATATATTTTAATAGAAAACAGTATAATAAAAAAAAAAAATACAGCGAAAATTAGTATTTTTTACAGTACTGAAAGTGTATGAAGCACATAGTGAGCATGTGTATATATACAATTTTGCTCATAAGTTTACATACCCTGGCAGAATTTATGATTTCTTGGCCATTTTTCAGAGAATATGAATGATAACACAAAAACTTTTCTTTCACTCATGGTTAGTGTTTGGCTGAAGCCATTTATTGTCAGTCAACTATGTTTATTCTTTTAAAATCATAATTACAACGGAAACTACCCAAAAGACTCTGATCAAACGTTTACATACCCTGGTGATTTTGGCCTGATAATATGCACACAAGTTGACACAAAGGGGTTTGAATGGCTATTAAAGGTAACCATCCTCACCTGTGATCTGTTTGCTTGTAATTAGTGTGTGTGTGTAAAAAGGTCAATGCGTTTCTGGTCTCCTGACAGACCCTTGCATCTTTCATCCAGTGCTGCACTGATGTTTCTGGGTTCTGAGACATGGGGGAAGCAAAATAATTGTCAAAGGATCTGTGGGAAAAGGTAAACTGTATAAAACAGGAAAGGGATAAAAAAAGGTACCCAAGGAATTGAGAATGCCAATCAGCAGTGTTCAAACTCTAATCAAAAAGTGGAAAATGAGGGGTTCTGTTGAAACCAAACCACGGTCAGGTAGACCAACTAAAATTTCAGCCACAACTGCCAGGAAAATTGTTCGGGATGCAAAGGAAAACCCACAAATAACTTCAGATGAAATACAGGACTCTCTGAAAACATGTGGCGTGGCTGTTTCAAGATGCACAATTAGGAGGCACTTGAAGAAAGATGGGCTGCATGGTCGAGTCGCCAGAAGAAAGCCATTACTACGCAAATGCCACAAGTATCCCGCTTACAATATGCCAAACAGCACAGAGACAAGCCTCAAACCTTCTGGCCCAAAGTCATTTGGAGTGATGAGACCAAAATTTTGCTTTTTGGCCACAACCATAAACACTACATTTGGAGAGGAGGCAGATGATGAAAGGTACACCATTCCTACTGTGAAACACTGAGGTGGATCACTGATGTTTTGGGGATGTGTGAGCTACAAAGGCACAGGAAATTTGGTCCAAACTGATGGCAAGATGAATGCAGTATGTTATCAAAAAATACTGGAGGAACATTTGCATTCATCAGCCAGGACGCTGCACATGGGACATACTTGGACATTCCAACATGACAATGATCCAAAACAAAAGGCCAAGTTGACCTGTCATTGGCTACAGCAGAATAAAGTGAAGGTTCTGGAGTGGCCATCTCAGTCTCCTGAACTCAATATCATTGAGCCACTCTGGGGAGATCTCAAACGTGCAGTTTGTGCAAGACAACCCAAGAATTTACAGGAACTGGAGGCTTTTTGCCAAGAGAAATGGGCAGCTTTACAATCTGAGATGATAAAGAGCCTCATCCACAAATACCACAAAAGACTTCAAGCTGTCATGGATGTTAAAGGGGGCAATACACGGTATTAAGAATGGGGTATGTAAACTTTTGATCAGGGTCATGTGTGTAGTTTCTGTTTCTGTGATTATGATTTAAAAAGAGTAAACACAGTTGATTGATAATAAATGGCTTCAGGCAAACACTAACCATAAGTGAAAGAAAAGTTTTTGTGTTATCATTCATATTGACTGAAAAAAGGCACACCCCTCACATTTTTGTAAATATTTTATAATATCTTTAATGTGACAACACTGAAAGAAATTACACTTTGCTACAATGTAAAGTAGTGAGTGTACAGCTTGTATAACAGTGTAAATTAGATGTTTGAGTGCTGCCAGCATTTCTGCAGAGGTTGAAGGGGTCAGCCTGTCAGTGCTCAGACCATACGCTGCACACTGCATCAAATTGGTCTGCATGGCTGTCATCCCAGAAGGAAGCCTCTTCTAAAGATGATGCACAAGAAAGCCTGCCAACAGTTTGCTGAAGACAAGAAGACTAAGGACATGAATTACTGGAACCATGTCCTGTGGTCTGATGAGACCAAGATAAACTTATTTGATTCAGAGGGTGTCAAGCGTGTGTGGCAGCAACCAGGTGAGTACAAATACAAGTGTGTCTTGCCTACAGTCAAGCATGGTGGTGGGAGTGCCATGGTCTGGGGCTGCATGAGTGCTGCCAGCACTGGGGAGATACAGTTCATTGAGGGAACCACGAATGCCAACATGTACTGTGTCATACTAAAGCAGAGCATGAACCCATTCCTTCAGAGACTGGGCCGCAGGGCAGTATTCCAACAAGATAATAACCCCAAACACACCTCCAAGACAACCACTGCCATGCTAAAGAAGCTAAGAGTAAAGATGATGCACTGAACAGGAATGTCTCCAGACCTAAACCCTATTACAAAAATGTGAGGGGTGTACTCACTTTTGTGAGATACTTTATATATATATATATATATATATATATATATATATATATATATACTGTATATGTACACTATATATACTGTATATATATATATATATATATACTGTATATAAACACTATATATTCCCAAAGTGTGCCAAGAAAATATCCCCCACACCATTACACCACCACCAATACACCACCAGCAGCGTTGATACAAGGCAGGATGGATCCATGCTTTCATGTTGTTTATGCCAAATTCTGACCCTACCATCTGAATGTCGCAGCTGAAATTGAGACTCATCAGAGTCTCCAACCAACATTTTTCCAATCTTTTATTTTAACATTTTGGTGAGCCTATGCGAATTGTAGCCCCAGTTTCCTGCTCTTAGCTGGCAGAAGTGGCACCTGATGTGGTCTTCTGCTGCTGTATCCCATCTACTTGATGTGTTGTGCATTCAGAGATTGTATTATTATTTATTAATTTCAGGTAATTATATAGCGCTGTTAATTACATATACATTGTACATTCACATCAGTCCCTCCCCTCAAGCAGCTTACAATCTAAGGTCCCTAACTCACACAGATCCATTGATTTCTCCCTAAGTTTGGCCTTGTTGTACTTTTCTCTTCTACCACTAGGTGCCAGCAGAGAAGTAAAGGCAAGTGTAGCAGCCATCCCACAGGCTCCTTCTGTTCCATCAATGGAGGATTCCCCCTCAGGTGCTGCTATCCTGGCAGCAATAAGAGAATGCAAAGACTCCTCGACAGAAAAAATAGACTTTGTGGCTGCAGATATAAGCTTGATCCAACAGGATATGGACAATTTCAGATCCAGGAGGTGGAACACAGGGTTTCTATGCTGGAGGATACGAGCCATTCAGATTCCAGAGAGTTGCGGGCCATACAGCTACAGGTGAGAGTGCTACAAGATCTCATGTGATACAGAAAATCACATGAGATTCAATACTATTTATGTGTTGGGTTTGCCTGAAAGGCCTGAGGGATCCAAGCCAATACAGTTTGCTGAAAATCTTTTGATCACCTTGTTGGGTCTGGATAATGTGCCGCCCACCAATACCACCAAAACCGGGGGGCCCTCCTAGACCCTTTTTGCTAAGACTATTAAATTATTGCGACTAGCAGCTAAATCAGATATACCATTTGAAAACACTAAGCTGCTCTTTTTTCAGGATTATTCTAAAGAGGTCCAAAATAATCACAAATCTTACACAGAGGTGCGCAAGAGGTTACGAGAAAAGGGTATTTGATTTAGCCTACTTTATCCCAGCAGATTCTGCATCACAGATAGAGGCAAGACACTTTTTTTTTAAACTCATGTTGATGCTTCTGTTTGTCTTGATACCCATTAGGAAAGCTCCTCCCTCTCTTGGTTTCCTACAGTTAACATCTGAAAAACTACCTGTAGTTAGAAAAATAACCTTTTCTAAGTTGGCCCAACAACCTCTCACAATAATAATGCTAGTGTGCATCTCATCCAACCAGGTTTTAAACCTTAAAGTGGACGTAAATCCTCACATATACCCAGTAAAGTGAACAGCCTCAGATGATACACAGGGATGAATCAAATCTCCCTACATAAGTTTTACATATCTGCTGTCTTATATACTGTTTACAAAGTGCACATTGGGTTAGGAGATTTTATATTCCTGTTCAACACTGCAGTGAAGCCTGGGCATACATCCAAGACAGCTGATTGGAGGAAAGGCACATACCCCCTCTCCACATAGGCAAAGACTCTCAGAGGTGTTCTGTGACAAGGCAAGCTGCCTGCTAATCTATTTATAGCTCCCTGACACAAAACTCTGGCTGCTTTTATCTCATGTGTCAGAGAATTTGTCAGGAGATATCAGGCTGATAACAGAGGAAGCGGGCAGGAGACAGCTATGGCACATAGTGCTTTGAAGAGAGATAACAAAACACTGCAGATATATGTGCCCAGCTCAGATTTCATTTATCGGGTTTACATCCACTTTAACTTTTATGTTTAGTGGAAGTATATAGGTTCTGCAGGATGCAACAGTGGTAGAACCATCTTGTGGCAGAGCACATATACCTTTTCTACCTGATAATGGCTGTGCTATTCAGCCACATCACACAGAAGAGGTTGTCAAATGGCTGACAAAACCTTCCTCCAGGCACAGAGCACCCAGTTGTCTGCTATTGTTGCTAATGCACCCTCTTTTCCCTTCTCCTTTTTTCCTCTTAATCCTGTCAAACTACAGCAAACTGTCAATGAGAAATTGGTGAAATCATTTTCTAATACAATCACTGACACGCTGCAGGAGCATGATCTTGGTCATACACAAGCATTCCTTATTTCTGATATTGAGTAATATAGTTCCAGGACTATAAAAAGAAAGGACATCAGGCAGGGAGCAACGAGAGGCAGAGATGTTCCCACAGCTTTAGCTCACTGCTACAAAGATGATGAGGTCAGATAAGATGAAGGGTGGATAATGAAGCCTGTGAGTGCCTATGATTGGAGGGGAGGAAACTTCTGCAGGTGAGGTAGAGCAAAAAAGAGAGAGTATTTTGTATAAGAGCAGGGATAGCATGCAGTAGATCAGAGGGAACAGCGTCCCAATCATTCTTGCAGCATTGCCTCACTGGTACAGGCCACTGCTATCCTCAGGACCAGTCCACAGAACTCTTATGTACACACGACCGAACTTTCCATCAGAATAAACTCCGACAGTCTTCCCGACGGAGTCGCAACGGAGTCCCAAACGAACGGACTTGCCCACACACACGATTGGACTAAAGTCCATTCGTTTTCAAACGCAATGACGTACGACGGGACTAGAAAAGGAAGTTCAAAAGCCAGTAGCCAATAGCAGCCCTTGCGTCGTATTTGGTCCGTCAGACCAGCATACAGACGAACAAATTTATTCCGTCGGAAAGATTTGAAGCATATTCTATTTCTAGGTCCGTCTGAATTTTTTGAAGAAAAACGATCGGATTACCCCACACGCGATCGGAATATGCGACGGAATGATTCTGACCTTTTCTGTCGGAAAGTCCAGTCGTGTGTACGTGGCATCAGTGTAGGCCTTTTTCCACATATATGCTGCTGACATTACTCTGCCTGCAGCTCATTAGCTGTGGTGAAAGCACCAACCATTTGGGTACCATATTTATAAGAGGAAACGTGATTCTGTATCACAGGGCTTGATGGGAGCAGCTACTCAATGAGACTTGTGTGCAGCAAAAGGTCTGCACTCTTCCTGGTTATTCCTTAATGCAGCTATGCTGCTAGTGCCCAGCAGGGGGTTTTGTTATAGAAAGGCAAATCCACCTGTCTCCTGACACTGTGAACAAGCATGAAAATTTACCAGTCCTGGATTATCAATGAGTACAAAATGCATGCTGCTGATGCCACAAACCAACTATCTGTATCATCTTTTGTGTGTCATCTGGCCCCCCAAAAAATGTTAACAATTAATACCTGCCAGAATTACCAGCTACTATTCCCATGTTTTGACACAGTAGGGGTGCCACACAAAATATTCTGAGAGCTGGATCTTAGCTGACACTTTCTGATGTTTTCTGTATTGTAAATCCTGTCTTGCACCAAGTTTTGTTGCCTATTCCAATGCTCCAGCACTGTAAATGTGCCACAAGATATTTCAGCAGATGTACCACAGCTGCTACATTTCTAATGTTTGCTGCATGGTAAATCTTGCCTTGTGTGTCAAAGTTTGTGCCCTATTACAGTGCTCTGCCATTGTACAGGTTCAGCACAATGCTTTCTGCAGCTGAACCTCTGCTATCAAATTTCTAATGTTATCTCCAAGAAAAATCTTTCATTGCATCTCATCTTTGGCCCTATTATGATGAGCCAGTCCTAAAAAATATTTGTGAGTGTGTTATCTTAGATATGATGCTCTAAAATGTGTTTCCAGAAAAGATCCGTCTTGTCTCTACCTCATACATCGCGGTTCTACCAAGCTGCTTACATACTGTACAATATGTATGATTATTGTCCATCAAGTTGTCTATCAAATGATATACTCTAGTGTAGATAAAATGGGCCTTGTTTCTCCCTCTTACATTGCAGTCTTACCAAGCTGCTTACATACTGTTCAGTCATTGTACAATATTCATGGTGATTGTGTTTCAAATAATAAACTCTGATGCTTATTTCAAGATAAAATCTGCCTTCTCTCTAAAGCCCCATACACACGGTCGGACTTTTTCATCAATTTGGTCCGATCGGACAAGGTTGAAAAATCAGACCGTGTGTATGCACCATCGGACAGTGTTCGTCGGTTTGTCCGTCGGACAAAGTCTTATCTCCTGCTGGAAAGATTTCCCGTCAACCCGGTCCGATCACACCAAATCCGAGCGTGTGTACGCTTGTCCGACGGACAAAGTGCTACGCATGCTCAGAAGAAATTCTGCGACGGAAGCGCTCGGTCAGGTAAAACTACCTTTCCTAATCGACACAGCACATTCGTCACGCTGCAATGTTAAAATGTCTTTAATGCAGCGCATTCTCTTTTTCTTTACAATGCAACAAGAATGACATGTTTTAGCTGCTCCTATTCACCCGCACTTCTCACAAACTTACTTCTTTATTACTTTGCAGCATTTATACACTACATGTTTATTTTTACTCAGATCGTAATACAATCTTTCTTATTTTTTTACCCAGATTTTTTTTTTTTGGGGGAATACATATTTGAAGGAGATTTTTTTTTTTTTTGGAGGGGGTTTGTATGTCTCAACTTAGCAAAACCACATTATTAACATTTGTATTTCTTGCTTACATTTACTAGGAGTTTGTTGGTTGTTGGTGCCCCTTGTTAATTCTAGGATTAGTGAAATGTACCTGCCTACTCAAAGAAAAACTGTCATTGTATAAAAGTAAAACACAATAGTCAATGATTATTTCAAATCAAAAAAAACCTTTATTTAGGTCTCAGCAACAGACCAAAGAGGAACGCAGCCATGGTGAAACTTGGGGAATTTGCAAAGCCTTGGACACCCATGGCAACCATCATTTTACAGACTTAAACAATTGGGGGCATGAAGACTACCTATCTAAATAATAAGGGAGCGCAATCTGGTCCTGAAGTCCAAAACATCCGGAACTGCAGCAGATGCCATCTAGGTCCCCAGGCTCTGGTACTACGAGAGGCTCCATCTTCTCTCAGACCAGACTGAGTCCAGGTTGTCACTCTCTTGTCTTCCTTGTACGCTTCCTTCCACGCCGTGGTGCTGGTGCTGGTGGGGTGGCAGAAGGAGGAGGAGGAGGCGGAGCAAGGTCACTCTCGCAAACATGTGTGAGGGGAGTCATCTCCCCAGCCATCCCCTCATTTAGTATTTTGAGGATGACCTCCTCACACATGCTGCGTTGCCCCGCCTCCATACCCGTAAATTTACTTGTAACCAAGGAGGCAAAGGCCTCCTCGTAGGTGGGTGTGGCATAGAGGGAGGCTGAGGCATCTTTTATCAGCTGGAGCGCTGACTCTCCCACCTCCCCCATGTTTTTCGCCCTTCTGTAGGGAAGGCGGAGGGGAGAGACTTGGGAGACAGTCAGGCTCCTACGCCTACCCCCCTCTTGGCTGCCACTACCCCCTGCCTCCTCCTGACTGCCACCTTCCACAGCCACCTCCTGGCTGAGGTCTTCCTGTGTATGAAAAAGGGACATAGTTTCAGTTATTTGTTCATCAAACACACACAATTCTCATCTAGTGACTGTTGCAAAATGTTTTCAAATACAAAACCATACAATTCTCAGCCCTGCAGTTTAGATTCTTCCCAAAAATGTCTCCCACACCACTGTCTGTTGATATGTCAATCACGTTAGGAAATAAGCAATTGGGGATCCTGAATTAACTGAACATCATTCATTATTCAACAAACTGGTTCCAAAACTACTATACCTGGAACAAGCTGGGCACCTGCACATATTCCTGACTGGAAGGCCCAGGTTGGTCCTCGGAAGCCTCATCAGGGGTGGCGTGCGTGGAAGGACGCGTGCAAGGAAGAGTCGAGAGTGACTTCCTGACAGTAGCCTGGTCTTTGAGAAAGTGGAGCCTGTCATAGTACCAGAGCGTGGGGACATGGACATCAGCTGCTGCAGCTCCAGATGCTTGTGACTTCAGGACCTTATTGCGCTCCCGGAAATAGGTAGTCTTCATGTTGTTGATCTTCACTTTTAAGTTTGCGACGGTTGCCATGGGCAGGGTAGGCTTTACAAATGCCACCAGTTTCAGCAGGGCTGCGTACCTCTTTGGTCTGTTGCTATAATCCCTGTGTTTTGCCTGCCATAAGAGGGGGAATTGCCGGTATTTATCAATGAAGTGTGGGAGAAAGCTCACGTTGTAGAAGGCATCCATCACCTCTGCAAGACACAACGCCACACAAAACAATATAAATAATGTCAGCCTAAACTCTCCTAATCTTCTCCATAAAGAAGCCTCAAGTTCTAATCAGTCTAGGCTAGTTATGTACCAACGTCAAATTGTACCTTCGTTTGTAGCGATCGTCTCGTGCGTGAGCTTTCTCTCCCTCGTCTCCCAGATCGTGGCTACGACACAGGCGTGTGACGTTTTATATACAGTGCGCATGCGTCAAACTCCGCCCGCCCCTGACGATCTTTCTCGTCTATTCCCCACCCCTTCTCTTTACGGCGCAGTGGGGAGAGCACATGGCGGGGACACAGCAGGTGCGCCACAAATATCCCACCAACGAGGAGGACGAGGAAAGTCCGGAGGCAGAAACGTCCCGATCCCGGAGCCTGAAATTCAAGGCCTCCAATATGTCATTTGGAGAAATGTTGGAGATGGTGGACATATTAAAGAGGAGCGACTATGATGGGAAGTATGGGCCTTACCTCAACCCCAATGTCCGCAAGGCCAACCAAGATCATGTCTAAAGTTGTGAGAAGGCTGTACAATCATTTTGGGGTACAAACGATCCAAGGAGCAACTGAGGAAACGCTGGTCAGACCTGAAACTGAGGGAGGCCGATCAGTACAGAAAGATCAAGAGAATTCTTCAAAAAAGTAAGTAGTTGTGTTTTGTGTTTGATTTCTTGCTTGCATACTGCTCCATGTGGTTTGATTTTTACAAAGTTGTACATTCCAAAATGGCCACTTTCATGTTCGTCTGTGCATTCGATCGTACTCAGCCTCGATCTTTCTGCCACTGTCATGGTCGTGTGTGTGTCCATTCGATCGTACGCAACCTCGATCGTGCGGCCACTTATAATACGATGTTTGGTGTTTTTTTGGGGGAAAGGAAGTTTGTTCTCCCTAGAAATGTCATCCAGAATGTAAAGCCAATTTATTCAATGTAAAGGAGAGGTCACCCAGTAGCTGTTTACCCATCTGGACTCGAGAGCACTAGTGCTGGGACACCCAAACCCCCTTTTTATTAGCCTTTTCCACACATGTGCTCCAGTGGATACTAGAGGGGGGTCTCCATCACACAAACTTCTACCAAAAAGCTAGTCAGTTTAGCACCTTTACAAAGTGACTACATTCATGTAGTTGACATTTGTAACTGGCCAAACTAAAATAGTGTCCGTCACTTTCAAGCAATGTTTGTCATTTCCTATTTCTGCCCTCAATAGTTTGTGTTGCTAAATCTTCCTTTTGGACATTCTCATAGGGGAGCGAAAACTTGGGCCGTCTGAGGAAACCCCCAAACCAACACCTCCCAAAAAAGGGGAAAGAGCAGAAGCAGAGGAGGAGGAGGAGGAAGGAGAGATCATCGAACTTGGAGAAATTGTCACCACAACAGGTGAGTGTGGGAGAACACAGCTACTGGTAAGCTAATCCATGTATGGCTGCCTCATTTCCAACACCCCATTTTTGTTTGTTTGTGGTTTTTAGGTGACGTGGATGTTGTGGAAGAAAAATCGCACTTTACCACAGAGAGTGCCCACGTACTCATCGGAGAGATAATGGTCTGCAATCGAGATCTAGATTACATAAAGCAAAACATCAATGATGTTCAACAAAAATTGAAGAACATCATTGATGTTTTAGGAAAAATATGAAAACGCACCAAGTAATTAACACACATTTGTGCCTGCTTCTGAACACATTTGCAACTTAAAAACTGTGTGAAATTTGGAACATGCACACATTGTGTCCACATGTGCTAGCTCCCACCATGGTGGATGAATGGCAACGTTTTTTTGGGGGTGCAAACACTTTACGAACTACGAAAGTGGTTGTGGTGAAGGGGTTGCACCCCCAAAAAACGTCCATTCATCCCCATGATGGAAAATGGCACTTTTGAAGCTTCTAGGCATGTGTTTTCCCATCTAATGACCATTTTCAGACCCAAATTGTGTGCATGTTCCAAATTTCCACTTTTCGGGGGTGACCCCCCCATGTGATGAAGGCAAGATCAAACACACTTTGAACATATAGTCATGTCTGATCTTGTCTTCACTTTACAAAGTTGAACTTTCCAAGTTCCTAGGTTCTGTTTTGCTCCATGCCTGGTTTTACCAATTGCGGAATGTTTGTAAACAATGTTGTAAATAACCAAGATGTTGTCAGTTTTGGCGTGAAGATTGTAAACGCACTTGTGAATGTTTTCCTAGTAAACTTTTATTTTTCTAAATGTGTGGCTTCCTTATTTAAAAAACACAATGCATTATGTATGTAAAATGAAAAGGATATGGGGGGCAATGGGTGTTATTTACTAAAGGCAAATCCACTTTGCACTCCAATTTTCTTTCCCGGGGAACTTTTTCAATGCACTTGTAGAGCATAGCGGATTTGACTTATGTAAATGACACCCACAGTGCTTTGTACGAAAACACGGAGCACAGCATTTTGGAGAATACACACATGTCAGACCTGGTGATGAAAAGGAGTATTTTGGGTGTCAGTTATGCAGTACAAACCTTCTCTAGACCAAAGATTAGGTAGCAAACACACAACATGAGAATAATCTTTTTGGGAAGAAGAGACTGTTACCTCCTTTTGCCCAGAAAGTGCATTCCCACTGTCGAAGGCAAAGGGAAAAAATGTCAAAGTAAAATAAGCTAAAAAGAAGACTGAAATGACATGAAATCATAGGTTGGTTAAAATATCAGATTTATTAAAAAATGCCTCTCACACATCGTCAGGCAGAGCAATGGCCCCCCTACCCACAAAGTACTGCATATATTGGTCCCGGACCACACGGGCATTTAGAGGGGGCAAGCCTGGACGTGCCACTCGAAGGGCTGTGAGTTCGGCATTTGGAGGGCCCTCCACATCTGGGCCAACGGGCACCACATAGTTCCTGTTATGTCTTTTGAGGAAGTTGTGCAATATGCAACAGGCAAGAACTATGTGGTTCAGTTTGTATTCCGCCAAGTTAAATGCCGTCAGGAACAGGCGGAAGCGGCTGGCCAGGATGCCAAAAGCGTTCTCCACAACTCTTCTGGCTCTGGACAGCCTGTAGTTGAAGACCCTCTGGTCCGGGGTGAGGGTCCTCATCGGGAACGGCCTCATCACATGGGGAGTCAACGCAAACGCTTCATCTGCGACAAAGACGAAGGGGAGTCCTTCGGCATTCTCCTCTGGAGGTGGCAAGCACAGACTGCCACTTTGGAGACGCCAGTAGAACTCCGTGTGCGTAATGGCCCCACCATCCGATATCCGGCCGTTCATCCCCACGTCCACATACATAAACTCGTATGTTGCCGACACCACCGCCAACATCACTACACTATTAAACCCTTTATAATTATAATAGTAGGACCCCGAGTTGGGCGGTGGGACGATGCGGACGTGTTTCCCATCAATTGCCCCTCCGCAGTTAGGAAAGTCCCAACGGCTGGCAAAGTGGGAGGCCACAGTCTGCCATTCCTGTGGCGTGGAAGGGAACTGTGGAGTGAAACAAGAAAAAAAAATTAGTCACTTTGCACCTAAACATTGCAAGCAGATTAGACAATCAACATCTTGGAACAAGAGCATTGTCTAAAATTGGAGGCTGGAAAGTATTTGCACAGAAAAGTAGAGGCTCCCCTTCACAGATTACTCACCCCCCCATCAATCCCCCCACTTCTGATGGGCCATTGGCAATAACTAGGGGTTTTGGGGGGGGGGGGGTGGTGGACAGCTAACCCTCTGCACTTCATTGATTGGCAAATGGCTCAATAATGTGGGCTAGTTTGGCCAGACCCTCTGTACTTAACACTATTGGCAGGCCACAGGAAAGATCAAATAACATTTCAACCCCCCCCCCCCCCCCCCAAAAAAGGCAGGCACAGTGTGACATTATTAAATTACCAAGCAAGCTAATAGGAGGGAAAGAAGACAAAAAAATAGGAAATGGAATGTATGGAGGCAGCCCCTTGCACTACATGCTTTGCTGAATTCATCCCTAAAGATGCGCACTATAAAGAGGTAGGTATATAGTGTGTATGGACCTTGGGAAAGCCAGCAGATAAAGGATTGGTACCATCTGACCGAGCAGTTGGGGGAGGGGGTTCCTAATGAGTTTGCCCCCCCCCCCCACCAAAAGAACAAAAAAAGGGGGCTCTACATGAAGTAAACCACACAGCAAACATTTGTGCATATTTTAGGGGGTGTTTTGGGGCAAACAATACTATGCAGCAGACAAAAGACATTGCTTAAGTGACTAGGCCATAGGTGTCTATTGGGGCAGAAGAGCATGCTGGTGAGGTAAGTGAAGGGAAAAATGCATGAAGGAGAAAAGGGGCACAGCATATTAGAACATATTGCAATCATGGTAATTAGGGAAGGAGGTCAAAAATACAAGTCATTAGCAAACAGAGCATACATAGAAGGGAATAGTAAAGTAGAAATGTTACCTTAATATAGTCCTCCTGCAGGACCTGAATGATGGCAGAACAGGTCTCTGGAATAATGATTCCCAGGGCCTGGGGAGAGATACCTGAAGAGAACTTCAAATCCTGAAGACTTCTCCCTGTCGCCAAGTACCTCAACGTGGCAACAAGCCTCTGCTCCGGAGTAATGGCTTGTCTCATGCAGGTATCCTGCCGGCTGATAAAGGGGGTCAGCAAAGCCAAAAGACGGTGAAAATCGGGGTCCGTCATCCTGAGAAAGTTCCTGAAATCATCAGGATTATTCTCCCGGATCTCACGAAGCAAAGGCATGTGCGAGAACTGGTCACGCTGAAGCAACCAATTCTTGGTCCACATACTCCTCGTCACTCTGTTCATGGACGGGTCTTGGGTCAAAGCTAAAAGCCCGACACCAATTCCGCGTACAGCACGAACTCGGCGACGAGTACGCACGGGAAACATCGCTCAGAAGGTCACAAAAGGTCGGCTGGTCAGAACGGACAAACAGAAAGCACCGATAAACAGCAAGGCCTGAAAGAACGAAGTGAATACCAGCAACGAGCAGACAATAAGCAGTGCAAATCAAAGCGTCCTATATCAAGATATAGGCCGCAATGACCAACAAATGCGAACTGACTACACGCACTAATAAACAGATACGCACGACAAGCACAAACTGAAGAGCAGTAACGATCTGAGTCAGAAAACTGAGAAGCGCGAATCTTAAGTCACCAAACTTCCACTAACTCTCGATAAACACGGGATCAGCAGAAGGAGCCCAACGGGTGCCTGACGTGGTGCTGAACTTCCCTTTTCTAATCTCGTGGACGACGACTTACGTCACGACGTTCTTCCGGACCGGATATTCCGACAACTTTGTCCGACCGTGTGTACGCAACGCCAACATCGGACAAAGTACGTCGGACAAAGTCCGACTGACCTGGTCCGCGGATTGTCCGAGCGTGTGTATGGGGCTTAACTCTTATATTGCAGTTTAACCAAGCTGCTCACATACTGTTCATCTTCTGAAAAATACTTGTGACTATTGTCTATTAAATAATATACTGTAATGTTTATTTTAAGATAAAACCTGTCTCATTTCTTGAAAAAGATTTTTGATTTATGTGTACTTTCACAGGGTGACACTGTGGGTACAGTTTGCCTGACGTTACCAGCAGGGGCTGACTGGATATCAGGAGACCAACTAACACTACACAGCATGGCTTTAAATTCTTTGAGGCAGTGGCGTCTCCAGCTTTCATATTTAGGGGGGGCACATGGGGGGACAGGGACAAAATTAGGGGGGCAACTATAAAATGCAATTTTACTACGATCCCCAGGGTGGCAGAAAACAAGAGATATATGTCACCAGCATACCAAGAAAATATAAGGGTCCAAAGCAGTGGGAGAACTATCAGGGTTGCAAAGGTTGTCTTGCCACCAGGCCTTGGTGTTCTGCCACTGTGGTGTTCCCCAGCCTCCTCTTGCTGTCCTGCCCCTGCTCTTGACAGCGCTGGTCTGGCATCTGTCTCCTTGGCAGCGGCAGCAGTCTATTAGGACCTAGTGCTGGTGACATTATGGGTGCATGCAGGGGAAGGCTGGAACTATTGGTTGTAGAGAGCCGAGCCCCCAGCTGGTCACCTAGCAGCAGTAATGCTGTATAACCTTCTCTGCTGACATGCTGATCGGGATGTGATCCAGGTGATGCTCTCAGTCAGATCTAATAAACACAGTATTTATTAGCATCAAGAGTACAACCACATCAACCGTATGTTCAGCAGCCATGTGGGTTCTATGCCTGTAAGGTGTGGGCTTCGATCAATAAAATTACTATGATATTTAACACTAGGATTTGACTAAGAGCATCACTTGGATTGCATCACGATCAGCATGTCAGAGAAGGCTGCACTGCTGCTAAGCAACCTGCAGGGAGGTCAACTGTCTACTCTACAACCATTAGAGATGGGCTCGGGTGTGTTTGAAATCCCACATGCCCGATCCCACCAGGAAGCCGACACTGCACAAGGCTAATCACAGGCAGTGAGACATTCCTGATCTGTGCAGCTAAGGACCAGGAAATGTCTCACTGCCTGTGCTTAGCGCTGTTCAGTGTGGGCTTCCTGGCGGGGTCGGGCATTTGGGATATTGAACATGCCCTGCCCATCTCTAACAACAAATTGTGCCGGCTCTCCTGTACATCAGCCCCAAAAAGTAACCAGCACTGGGTTCCAATGTGCCGCTGCTGCCATGGAGACAGAGACCAGCGCTGTGAATAGCCAGGACAGGACAGCAACCCTGGTAGTTTACTGGTCCACACTGCAAGGATTCCCCCATCCACCTATAATGTGTAGATGGGAGAATTGGATCATTTCTTTTTTTTTTTTTTTAATGCAACCTACTAGTTAAATTAAAAAAGTGGGGCTGCCTAAGTGCTAAGTGCCTAAGTGCTAAGACCTGCCATAGGCAGTTTAAATCTCAGCTGGTTCATCAGGAACTGGCTGAGGTTTGAACCATTAATGAGCAGGCTGAATGTACCAAGTTGATCGCTCAAATTGGGAACAACCAGCCTGCCAGATACTCTTATGATTATCACTAGTGGTTGCTATAGCCACTAGTGATAATTACTGTTTGTTGGGAGAATACAATTGCTGGGCAGGAAGGATATTCCCCTGTCACCACTGTCTGTGTTGATGGGGGAATCATGCAAGTTTCTTTCCTGCACTCTGTGGATGCAGGAAAGAAATTTGCTTAGTCTATTACCTGCCTAACTGAAAGTGAAAGTAAGTTGTGAAGGTCTTGAAAGAACAGGAGAGGGGAGGGACAGATGGTGGAGAGAAGAGATGGAGATAATGCAGTTCAGTGATTACAGTGTACTGCAGTGCACACACTTACCCACGCGTCCAGGCTAGAAGAATACTCCCCCTCTCAATAGAGACTGTGTTACTCCAGCAGCGGCCTGAGTAAGATGTGGCACATCCGCTACGAATGCAAACAAAAAGACATTGCCTTTTTGTAAAAAAAAAAAATATATATTTTTTTTTTTGATTTTTTTTTTTGGGGGGGCACATGGTGGGGCACAGCATAATTTTGGGGGGGTCAGGGCCCCCTCTGGCCCCCCCCTAGGGACGCCATTGCTTTGAGGTAACAACACTATATACTTCCCCATATATACCTCTTTGTTCTTATGTCCTTATTGAGTCATTTATGTGCTTTACATTATATGTTCCTACCTTTATCATAGGTATTAGCCTCTGTAAGCCTTCTGACTGTTTCCCTACAATGCTTAAAGCGGTGTTCCGGCTGAAGTTATACTTTTTAAATAAAAATACCCCTATAATACACAAGCTTAATGTATTCTAGTAAAGTTAGTCTGTAAACTAAGGTCTGTTTTGTTAGTTTATAACAGTAGTTTGTTATTTTATAAACTTACAGCAGGCCGTGGCCATCTTAAGTGTGGGCATCTGAAGCCAGACTGTATTTCTTCCTGGATCTCATCCTTGCAGATCTCGCACATGCTCAGTGCAGCACAAGCAGTGTAATAGGTTTCAGGTCAGGTTTCCATAGCAACGGCAGTGTCAGAGGAAGTTGCCAGCCCTTCCAAGGAGGCATTGCAAACAGGACATGATGCGATGGGCCACGGCCAGGGAGGAGGAAGTGAAAAATTAATACAGCAGATATACAGTAGGTGGTGAGAAAAAAAATAAAAAAATATCCAATTCGTTTACAGTGCACAGTTTAGTGAGGAATGCTGAAGAGTTGTAAAAGTGTGTGGAACTCCACTTTAAACAGGTTTCTTAACCACATGAATGCTGGTCTTTATCACCGGAACCTGTACTCTTCTGGTCTGTGCTATTGTTCATTTCTCCTTGGATATATCCATATAATCTTGCTTACCAGCAATACATCACGTCATTTTCTAGATATGTGCATTCGTTTTCGTCTGAATTTCGTGTATTTTTATTATCGTTTTAACAAACGATAACGAATGTGCAGAATCCGAAAACCGAAAGATCCGACATAAACAAATGCTTTATTTTCGTTTTCATTGCAACAGTTCGATACAGATAGGAGATTCGACATGACACTGACAATAGCGATCTGTGTCCATCGAACCTGTGGTCGAATGTGCCTAACCTTAGCTCTATGAGTTCAAGATTATTTTACATAGAGAGAAAAGATTTGACATAGAGAGAAAAGATTCAACATTATAGAGACAATACCAAAAAGGTCGAATGTGCCTAACCTAACTCTATTAGTCCAAGATTATTCGACATAGAGAAAAAATATTTGACATGAAGATTCGACGAAGCAGTCACCACGAGCGGACATTTATGGTCAAATGCTCCGTTCATAGGCTATAGAAGAATTCTAATGTTGGTTGACTAGTAATAATAATTAATAAATATAATTATTACTACGATTGCGGCGTCGTACAGTTTAGATGCGCCGTCGAATCTTCTTAGAACATTCGACAGACACCATAAGCCTTCAATGACAGATTCGACCTTAGTTATTTCAGATTTTCGGACAAATGCATTTTTTAACGAAACAGAATAAATAAAAACGAATTTCGGGAGTAGCTAAATAAATTAATTTTTCGTACGAAAACGAAATTCTGAAACAAAATATTTCAGTGTGCACGTGTCTATAATTTTCTCTGCGTTTGATGATGTGTGCCCTTTTCTTTTTATTCCTGCTCCTGCTTCAGCAGTATAATAATCTTTAATTTAAATATAAATAACTATTTGCCTTCCTTTAGTCTGCTCAGCACCTATTTAAAAATATTATTGAGCAATTTGTTTACATCTTTATATTCTTCGCGAGACCTATTGGTCTCCCCTATTATCCAATTAATTTAATATTAGTTAGGCTCAAATGAATTATTCTATTTGTGAAACATCATTGATTCCCTTTGCAATTTAGATTGAACTCACATTATGATATACCACACTTGCCCCATTCGTTATATATATTTAGGTGGTGCCAGATCAGTTTAGCAAATAATACTTTTTAAACCATCATGGTTGTAATAAACCTCTACCTATTTTAATTATTATATCATTCTAAAGTTTTGCGTTCCAGCTGGGGGGCTTTGTTTCTTGCCTCCAGGTGCTTAACCCACTCTGTGGAGGTTGCTTGCGGTCAACTGACCTAGTCAGAGCATTCTTGTATTTTTGTTTTCATTATAACATTTTTTTTACTATGTTAATAAATTGTATATTCATTTGCTGTTTTTCTATATATACTTATTCGATTTTTATTTTTCTGAAGAAGCGTCTCTGGACGCACAACATGTTGAGCAATTAAGTGAATTTTGTGCCCGGATCCACTTCCTGACCCACAATACTCTTCACCTACATCCCCATTTGGATAATACTACAGGAATTCCAATCACTGTCCTTGTGGATGTATTATTGTACCTTTCTATCCTACTAAGTGGGGTCAGAGCTTATGTGTGGGGTTTACAATCTCAATTTTATGAATTTTATATGCGTCTATATGTAATAATTTTTTCAATAAATTTTCTACAAAATAAATCAATTAATTACCTTTAGTTGGTTTACCTGTGTGCCTTTAAAGTCAACTCTCCTAGTTCTTAATTTTCATACTGCCTCATTTCTTCCTTTTACACTACAGCCTTACCAAGCTGCTTACATTCTGTGCAATATTTGTAACTGTTGTCTCTCAAAATACTATAATGCAATGTTTATTTTAAAATAAAAACCTGCTTACCCTCTAACTCTTATTTTGTAGCCTAACCAAGCTGCTTACACACTGTCCATCATCTGAACAATATTTGTGGCTATTGTCTGTCAAATAATAAATGTTAAAGTTTATTTCAAGATAAAATCTGCATAATTTCTCCCTCTTACATTGCAACTATTCTAAGCTGTCTACCTGTTGTCCAGCCACCATACAACATTTGTGGCTATTGTCTCTTATATAATACAGTAAGGTAAACTGTATTCCTAGCACCAGAAAAAAAGTTACTTGTGCTTAAGCTCATGTGCATGCACATTGCAATTTTTCCAAGCGAATAGGCAATAGATGTACTGTGCTAGTTTGTCGTACGGGTATACATACACAAGCAGGCACATGGGCACTTGTGTATACCAATTAGCGTGTGCGCACTTGGCATTAACTCTGTTTACACAATTACTCTGATCTTAGCCTGTTTACAGGATTTGTCTCTGCCTGTTGATTCTGCACCGCTTTGTCCAGCTGTTACTGACCTTGGCCTGCCTTCTGGACTTGCCTTGTCTACTGATTTGTTTCTCGCTGCCCAGTTATTACTGACTGCTGCCTGTGTCTCATTTCTGATTCCCTCTCCTGCTCTGGTGCCAAGCTGCTCCTGCTTCTGGACTGCAACTATCAGCTCTACCCACCTACGGAGTGGACATTACCAGCCAGCTACTATGGCACTCGTGTTACTCTTTGACCTTACACTCTCTGTCTCCTCCTTCAGGAGTGTTGGGCAGGAGGCACAAGAGAGGCCTCCACAATATTCCAGTCTTCCCCAGGTACGTGATCAATCCACTCTAGTGTTTCTGCCTCTATTGTGACCTTAACAGGCTGCTTACATACTGTCCGTCTACTGAATATTATTTTTGGAAATTGTCTCACTTTTTTTTTTGCTTTTAACTGCTTGTGTACTGTCCTGATGCTAGTCACTTGCTAACAAACACATACTTGAAGTCCATATTTTGAATTTTTGGGGGAAATTCAGGGACATTAGGATGGGAGGGGTTTTGGGAATTTGGGTTGTGGTTTTGAAGTGTTTTGTGCACTCTATTTTACCATTTTATTAAACTTTTAATACAATGCAGTGTGGTACTGCTAAAATGAAACTGACAAACTATACTAATGAATTGTTGTGCCACTTGCCAATTTATACAAAGTTTAGTGTTTTAGTTTTACATTTTTTAAGAGTCAATTTTCCTACAGTTTTTTTGTTGTGACTGCTACATTTATTCTTCTAATTATTTCAGAACTGATACGAAACATTTTTTAAAGTTGAAATGATTCTGATTGGGGTTCTGTTGCTGTATTTACACTAAGCTGAATGTAAAATGAAAGTTACAAAATCAATTACATATTCAAAATATGCAATGCCAGAGTACGAGGTTACTGATGCTATTTGTGAAAATAGTACTGTTTGGTGACACATACAGCTTAAAAGCATCTCTAAAGCATGTGTTTTCCCAGTTCTCCCTTCGCAAACTCAGGACCTTTTCCCTGCTGTACAGTATTTTTTTTTTCATTAATATTTTACCCGCAGAGCAGTGCCCAGCTCCCTATTCCATTTTTTTACCTACCTTGTCTATTAGTCTTAAAAATGGCCAGAATTTTGTATCATGATTTGCTGTCCATTGACAAAGAGGTTTGACGCTAAGTTCCGGTTTTGCAAACTAGAGATGAATAACAGGTGCAGCGCTCAGAACAGGGGAACCCCCTTTGATGCATAGATAGTAGGAATGACCCAAACCGTTCGGTTAGCACCAGAACTTGCGAACAGGCAAAAAATGTGTGCGAACACCGTTAAAGTCTATGGGACACGAACAAGGAAAATCAAAAGTGCTAATTTTAAAGGCTTATATGCATGTTATTGCCCTAAAAAGTGCTTGGGGACCCGGGTCCTGCCCCAGGGGACATGCATCAATGCAAAAAAAAGTTTTAAAAACGTCAGTTTTTTTTAAGGCGCAGTGATTTTAATAATGTTCAAAGTGAAACAATAAAAAGGAAATATTCCTTTAAATATTGTGCATGGAGGGTGTCCTTAGTATGCCTGTAAAGTAGCACATCTTTCCCGTGTTTAGAACAGTACCACAGCAAAATTTAATTTCTAAAGGAAAAAATGTAATTTAAAACTGCTTGCGACTGTAATGAATTGTGGGATCTCGGCAATATAGATAAAAATCATTGAAAACAACAGCATGGGTTCCCCCCCAGTCCATTTCCAGGCCATTTGGGTCTGGTAGGAATATTAAGGGGAACTCCGCAGCAAAATGTTTTTAAAAATGGCGTGGGGGTCCCCCAAAATTCATACCAGGCCCTTCCGGTTTGGTATGGATTTTAAGAAGAACCCCGAGCCGCAATTAAACAAAAAATGGGGTGGGGGTCCCACCACAATCCATACCAGACCCTTATCCAAGCATGCAACCTGGCAGGCCACAGGAAAAGGGGGGGCAAGAAAACGCCCCCCTCCTGAACCGTACCTGGCCACATACCCTCAACATGGGGAGGGTGTTGATGGGGACAAGGGCCTCTTCCTCACAACCCTTGCCCGGTGGTTGTGGGGGTCTGCGGGCTTATCGGAATCTGGAAGCCCCCTTTAACAAGGGGACCCTCAGATCCCGGCCCCCCCTATGTGAATGGGTACCAGGTACATTGTACCCCTACACAGCCACAAAAAAAAGTGTTAAAAAGAAAACGCCCCCCTCCTGAACCGTACCTGGCCACATACCCTCAACATGGGGAGGGTGTTGATGGGGACAAGGGCCTCTTCCTCACAACCCTTGCCCGGTGGTTGTGGGGGTCTGCGGGCTTATCGGAATCTGGAAGCCCCCTTTAACAAGGGGACCCTCAGATCCCGGCCCCCCCTATGTGAATGGGTACCAGGTACATTGTACCCCTACACAGCCACAAAAAAAAGTGTTAAAATGGTAAAAATTACAGTAGACAGTTTGGGAGTCCTTTATTAAAAATGTTTTAAAAAAATGTCCCGCATTGTCTATTCCTCTTCGATCACAGCGCCAATGGTCCAGAGGAAAAAAAAAAAACAGAAAAAGTTTGCCTCCATTGGAGGCGTACCGCAACTGCAGGCTTTTTGCAATGACAGCTGTTATATAGTTGAGGGCGGGGCCACCCGGTGACGTAAACAGGTGACCACGCCCCTTCTGATGTCATGTGATGTCACATAACATCAGAGGGGAGTGGGTTCACCCGTTTACGTCACCAGGTGGCCCCGCCCTCGGCTATATAACAGCTGTCATTGCAAAAAAGCCTGCAGTCGGCGGGAGCCTCCCTTGGAGGCAGAGTTTTTCCGGGTTTTTTTCTTTCTCAGGTCGTCGGCGCTGTCATCGAAGATGGAGTAACATCATGGGACACTTTTTTGTTTAAATAAAGGACTTGTCCCAAGCTGTCCCCTGTCATTTTGACACTTTGTTTGGTAAATGTGTAGGGGTACATTGTACCCGATACCCATTCACATGGGGGGAGCTGGGGGTCCCCTTGTTAAAGGGGGCTTCCATATTCTGACAAGCCCCCCAAAACAACCTCCCATGTTGAGGGCATGTGGCCTGGCACGGTTCAGGAGGGGGGGCGCTCTCTTGTCCCCCCCTTTTCCTGCCGCCTGCCAGGTTGCGTGCTTGGATAAGGGTCTGGTATGGATTTTGGGGGGACCCCCAAGCCATTTTTGTTTATTTTGATGCAGGGTTCCCCTTCAATCCATACCAGACCTGAAGGGCCTGGTAATTCACTGGGGGGGACCCCTGGAACCCATGCCATTTTTTTCAATGATTTTTATATATATTGCCAGGATCTGGCAATACATTACAGCTGCGAGAAGTTTTAAATTACATTTTTTCCTTTACAAATGTCATTTTGCTGCTCTCATTCATAAACCTATGTACAGCCGCTATCTAAGCAGCCTTACATAGTGTGGGGCGTGGGCTCAGCCCCCTGAGCCATGATTGGCCAAAGGCACCCTGCCTTTGGCCAATCATGGCTCTCACAGCAGAATACGCTGTGATTGGCCAAAGCATGCAGGTGGTCAGGTGCAGCTTTGGCCAATCAGCAGCCATCAATGCACTGCGATTTCGTAGTGCATTGACGGTCTCGCCGTTTATTATGGGGCGTCGCGCGGGCACTTGAATTTCCCGCGAAAGCCCCATAATGTTCGGTATTCGGAAAACGGGCAAACACCCAATGTTCGACTCGAACTTACGGGCTCATCCCTAATAGATTTGTGTGCTCTGGCTTCAGTGCTGTGATGTAGGTGGTTTTCCAAACGCGTTAGCCCTTTTTTATACTCTTTTTGTCATGTATCCTATACATTTTCATATGGATTTGAAGTTGCCGGCTTTTTCACTGGATTTTGCAAACTACAAGTAGCCCCCCCCCCCCAAATTGTAGTGGGCTCAACTAGCCCCCCCAAAATGTAAACCAATTGAGCAGTTTTGCTTATTACCAATTAATAGGTATGTTATTTTTGTCAGGACATTCAGTACTCTTGGTCTAATTGGTGCTAACACATCATAATATAAGACTCCTGAGCTTATCAGACCGGCCTGAAGACTGATTTAAGTGTATAGAGGTATTTTTTTAATGCAGGTGTGTTTTTAAAACACAAAATAAGACTCAGTTAAGCTTAGGTTTTTAGATTGTTTGATTTAGATAACTGGGGGTGGGGGTGAGGCTAATTAGATATAATAATATGAATACTGGGAAAAATTACAAAACCACACATTGTAGTCTGTTAAAATAACTACGGTATTTTTGGTATAATTAGCTTTTCTTTTTGTCTTAAAGCTAAACTCTAGCCAAAATCGTTTTTTAGTTTTACAGTGAAGAAGGGGCTCTAACAACTTTTACTACTGTCTGCATACCAATTTGAGAGATCTAGACTAACTTCCTGTATGTTTGACTGATGTTAGGCACCTCTTTCACGTCTTTATTACTGTTTCGTTATTTGGCAATTTTCTCCCACATCCTGTCCAGGTAATGGGTGTCAGACAAAATCTGACAGAGTTTCTAAAGCTTAACCATTTTATCTAAACGTTATATAAAAACTGTTTAGGCTGGAGTATGGCTTTCATCCCAGTGATCTTACTGTTTTAAGAGCTAGTACTAGTAAATTTTTTTTTTTTAAAATACATTTTAACTAACTGACCCTTAAACTAGGGATGCGTGGAACACCCCCTGGTTTGGTTCGCACCAGAACATGCGAACAGGCAAAAAATTTGTCCTAACATGCGAACCCTATTAAAGTCTATGGGACACGAACATGAAAAATCAAAAGTGCTCATTTCAAAAGCTTATATGCAAGTTATTGCCATAAAAAGTGTATAGGGACTTGGGTACTGCCCCAGGGGACATGTATCAATGCAAAAAAAAGTTTTTTAAAATGAACGTTTTCTCAGGAGCAGTGATTTTAATAATTCTTAAAATTAAACAATAAAAAATAAATATTCCTTTAACTATCGTGCCTGGGGGGTCCCCTTAGTCTGCCTGTAAAGTGGCACATCTGTGGGATGTGTTTTACAGTGCCGCAGCAAAATGAAGTTTCTAAAGGAAAAAAAATATCATTTAAAATTGCTTGCGGCTGTAACATATTGCCGACTTCCGGGAATATAGATAAAAATCAAGGAAAAAATCGGCATGGGTTCTCCCCCCCAGTCCATACTGAAGGGCCTGGTATGGATTTTAAGGGGAACTCCATGGCAATTTTTTTTTTTTTAATTGGCGTAGGGGCCCCACAAAATCCACACCAGACTCTTATCCGAGCAAGCAGCCTTGGGGACAGGATGGTGGAGGCGACCCCCCTCCTGAACCGTACCAGTCCACATGCCCTCAACATGGGGTGGTGCTTTGGGGTCCCCCCCAAAGCACCTTGTCCTCATGTTGATGGGGACAAGGGCCTCGTCTCCATAACCCTGGCCCAATAGTTGTGTGGGTCTGCGGGCAGGGGGCTTATTGGAATCTGGAAGCCCCCTTTAACAAGGGGGCCCCCAGATCTCAGCCCCCCCATGTGAATGGGTATTGGGTACATTGTACCTACCCTACCCATTCACCAAAAAAAGTGTCAAAACCACAAAAGACAGTTTTTGACAATTCCTTTATTTAAAAAAAAAAAGTGTCCCGCGAGGTATCTATCTTCAATCACGCCACCTGACGGACCCGTAAAATAGAAATAAAAATGAAAATACTCCGCCAACTGCTGTTTTTTTGCTGTGATATCTGTTATATAGGCAAGGGCGGGGCCATACACTGATGTAACAGGATGACCTCATCCCCTCTGATGGCACATGACGTCAGAAGGGACAGGGTCGCTCAGTTACATCACCAGGTGGCCCCACCCATGCCTATATAACAGCTGTCACAGCCAAGAAACAACAGTCCACAGGAGGCCTCCCATCGAGGCAGAGCTTTTTTTTTTTTTTTTTAGGTCAGTCGGGCAGTGCGATTGAAGATGGATGGATATCGTGGGACACTTTTTTTTTCTTTTTTAATAAATTAATTGTCAAAAATTGTCTTTTGTGATTTTTATTTTTTTAAACTTTTTTGGGTGAATAGGCAGGGGTACAATGTACCCGATACCCATTCACATAGGTGGGGGCAGGATCTGGACCTTTTTAAAGGGGGCTTCCAGATTCCGATAAGCCCCCACTAGCAGACCGCCACAACCCTGGCCCGATGGTTTTGGGGGTCTGCGAGTGGGGACTTATCGGAATCTGGAAGGCGAGGCCCTTGTCCCCATCAACATAGGGCCAAGGTGCTTTGGGGGACCCTCCCTATGTTGAGGGCATGGTTCAGGAGGGGGGGCTCACTCATCCCCCCTTTCCTGGCCTGCCAGGCTGCTTGCTCAGATAAGGGTCTGGTGTGGATTTGGGGGGGGGCATGTCAATTTTTTATTTTTTTTGGGTAGAGTTCTCCTTTAAATCTATGCCAGACCTAAAGGGCCTGGCATTGATTTTTTTTTTGGGGGGGGGGGGGGCACGCTGTTTTTTAATTTTCTTTATTTTGGCATGGAGTTTATCTTAAAATCTATACCAAGCCCAAAGGGCCTGATATGGACCGGGGGGACCCATACAGATTTATATATATATATATATATACTACACTGCCTGCACTGTATATATATATATATATATATATATATATATATATATATATATATATATATATATATATATGCTACACTGACTGCACTGTATATATATATATATATATATATATGCTACACTGACTGCACTGTATATATATATATATATATATATATATATATATAATACACACTACACTGTATAAATATATTATTACACTGCCTGCACTATATATATATTCTACACTACACTGACTACATTGTGTGTGTATATATATATATATATATATATATATATATATATATATATAAATATATTAAACTGCCTGCACGCCACTAACTAACCTGCCTCTAGCTAACGTTCTCTTAATAATAACATTATATACGGCCGCCGTGTAAGCAGCCTTATATAGTGTGGGGCATGGACTTAGCCCCCTGAGCCATGATTGGCTAAAGGCCAATTATGGTTCTCTCAGCAGAGCGCACTGTGATTGGCCAAAGCATGCAGGTCAGGTCTCGCAGTACATTATGGGGCGTTTCCCGGTGCTCTAATTTGTTGCAAACGCTATTCGGCGAACACCAGATGTTCGAGTTGAACTTACGTTCGATTTGAACAGAACATCGGGCCCATCCCTACCTTAGGCCTAATTGAAGAAAAACAAACGATTAAGATACTCATATATATAGTACTGGTGGGTACAGAAATTTTTTTAAAAAGACACCAAATTCTTAACTCAAGAGCTGCAGACGAGCTGAAGGCCGCTATCAAAGCAGTAATTCATGCAAAAGGAGCATATTATACTGTACATGGACATACTTTTTCAGTAAGCCAACATTTTTGTATTAAAAATCCTTTTTTTTTATTGGTCTTATGTAATATTTAAATTTTCTGTGATACTGAATTTAGGGGTTTCACTAGTTGTATGTCATAATCATCAAAATTAAAAGAAAGAAATGCTTGAAATACTTTCAATTACTTTTAATTAAATTACTGAAATAAATTAACTTTTTGATGATATTCTAATTTTATGAGATGCACCTGTATATATTGCAATAAATAGAGCTGCCACTTCCATTGATCTGATTCTTAATTTTATGTTCAGGCAGTAATGATAATACAAATAAAGGAGGATAACAGACAAGGCTTATATTGTTCAAAACAATGTTTAGCTTTGAATTGCATCTGTATGGCCATGATTATAAATTGGACCCCTCATGCTACATAGAAAAGAAATCTTTTGAAAAAATAGTTAGTAGAAATGTGTTCGCCTCCTAAGAAATCAAATAGTGGCTCTAGCCTTCCCCTACTCTACTAGAAAAAAGCTTTTTGCCCCAGATAAACATAAAAAACACTGATCCCAGCTAGCAGTAAAAAAAACTCATCAGGGGGTCTAACCTTCCCCTGCGCCATTCAAAACGACATTTTTGGCTTGGCATACTTTAAGTGTTGTGTAAACCTAAGGTATGCAGCTCTTAGTATTAACAGTGGATCTATTCAAATGTTACTGAATATTTTCTGCACGCTGTACAGCAGTTGCAAGCTCAGGTGAGAAATTATCTGCTGATCTGTAAATATATGCACAGTAAACATCACCTTTAGATGACGTAACTGGTATATATCCAAATAGCGGCAGCAACCAGATATGTAACAATTGTGTCTTTGGAATAACGATTTCGAGTTTTATTTTTGATGCACGTCATTTGAAGGATAATCATGCCAAATGAAACAGCGAGTTCTTCATTCAGAGAATTGTTTGTCATTGCAAAACTGTCAACTAGTGCCAAATGTTACCTTTGCAAATATTTTGCCAACACCATTTTCATTTTTGTTTCTAATTGCTACTTGAAGAAGGCGCCTCATAAAAAAGGTGTGTTAAAAGACCTGAAAGGCCTTTTAGATCTGAGTATGTTTCTTTTATTTACTCAATGTTATCGTACTGAATTTGTCTTAGAAATTTTCCACTTACATGTCTATGTCATCTCTTGCTCCATTCTTTCTTGGCCATATATTATTTATTACATTTTAACAGGCCTTTTTTTTGGAGGTGCAGGTACCCACAACTCCCCTCCCCCATCACAAGCCCAGGGAGGAGAATCATAAAATGGCATGCTCAGTGTGCCACATCAGATATTGTGCATGTAAATACAAAAGCAATCCACTTTAGAATGCAAAAATAGTCTTTGAACTATTTTTTTTTTTTTAATTGACCTTGGCTTAAATTGTTTTATTAGTGATTATTGAATTTAATTTTATGTTAGGTATATAACTGAAGGCATCATATTTTTTATAAATATTTGTTTAAATATTTATTTTAAATTAATTAAAATCGGGATTTCAATTGTAATTTATGATTGATTAATTATTAATTCATTATAATATTGTTATATTCATTTTGTAAAAGTATAAATATCACTCCTCCTACCATGTTTACAAATTCATAGTAGTACTAGTAGTGGGATATAAGTTGGAGTACTCTTTTATATACTAAACTAAATTCATTGTGGATCATTATGGGGTTAATTGCACAGTTGGATGAAGCTGTTTCAGCCCTGAGGATTGTCTTTCACTCATGAAACTAAATTTGTTGTGGCCATTATGGGGTTAATTGCACAGTTGGCTGAAGGGGTTTTGGCCCTGAGGGATTGTCTTTCACTCATGAAACTAAATTTGTTGCTGGCCATTATGGGGTTAATTGCTCAGTTGGATGAAGCCACTGCAGCCTTGAATATTTTTCTCTAGTGGTTAGCAGCGCTGACACACTTTTATATATACAGTATGTGTGTTATCCTAGGACAATGATGGCGAACCTTGGCACCCCTGATGTTTTGAAACTACATTTCCCATGATGCTCATGCACTCTGCAGTGTAGTTGAGCATCATGGGAAATGTAGTTCCAAAACATCTGGAGTGCCAAGGTTCGCCATCACTGTCCTAGGACTTAATGTGCAATATCCTTATTGGTCTGTGATTATATGATTTTAATGTTTGATGGATTAGATTGTCATGTTTGATCTCATAATGCTTTTAATTTAAATTGATCCACATTAAACTGATATAGGGTTAATTGCACATATGGATGAGGTTTGCGATGTCTATGCAGGGTGGTTTCACTTAGCAGTGCTGACAGATCCTGATAAGTGTCTGTTGGATACTTGGAGATCAAATGAGTAATAGACCAGTTAAGGTAATGCTTGGAGATCATCATGTGTAATTATATGCATATGAGGTTGTGCTGAGCCGATTGGTCAATAAGGAAGGAGGAGGATATTTTAACTTGGCTGCCATGCCGTCTTGCCACCCCCTGTGATGAAGTAGGAAGTGATGAAACGCGTCGGACATGGTTACACGGCGACTGTATGTTGAAGCTGGGATGTTGTTCTGATGTCTAGAGAATGTAGCAATGCTGAGATCATAACACAGAGTCGCTCAGCATGTCTTGTACTATGTTACAAAAAGGCTGGTTTTAACTGTATTTGATGTAGGTGCAATATATATTTTAAATAAATCAAAATGATTTTACACTATTGGAGGCTCCATTTCTTCCTCTATTTTCTACACGTGGAGTCAAACCTGTGCATGTGAATCACTTTTTCACCGTATATTTATATATATTTTTTTTTCATTATAAAGGATTTTTTTGTCTATTTTGGACACATTTAAGAGCACTACTGTGGATTATATTATATATGCACTGTTATATATTTATGTTTTTGATCTCTTTTTAAATACTGTGTATGGCCAAATTACTCTACCTGTGGGAGAGGCTTAACCGCTTCAGCCCCAGAAGATTTTCCCCCCTTCCTGACCAGAGCACTTTTTGCGATTCGGCACTGCCTTTAACTGACAATTGCGCGGTCGTGCAACGTTGCACCCAAACAAAATTGACGTCCTTTTTTTCCCACAAATAAAGCTTTCTTTTGGTGGTATTTTTTTCCTCAGTTTAGGCCGATATGAAATTGCAATAAGCGTATTTTGAATGGTTTGCGCAAAAGTTATAGCGTCTACAAAATAGGGCATAGTTGTATGGCATTTTTATTATTTTTTTTTTTTTTTATCAGTAATGGTGGTGGCAATCTGCAATTTTTATCAGGACTCCGACATTATGGCTGACACATCGGACAATTTTGACTCATTTTTGGGACCATTGGCATTTTTACAGCAATCAGTGCTATAAAAATGCATTGATTACTGTAAAAATATCACTGGCAGTGAAGGGGTTAACCACTAGGGTGCTATCAAGGGGTTAATGTGTACCCTGGTGTGTGTTCTAACTGAAGGGGGGAGTAGACAGTGCAGGGGAAGAGATCGATCGCTGTTCATACTCTGTATGAACAGACGATCTGTCCCTTCTCCCCTCAGAGAACCAGAAACTGTGTGTTTACACACACAGATCCCGGTTCTCCGTGTGCCCAGAGCGATCGCGGGAGCCCAGCGGTGATCGCGACCACTGGGCACTCGCATCGGCTCCGTGGGTGAGCAGGGGGCGCGCACCCCCTAGTGACCACAGGGCAAAGCGACGTTACAGAACTAAAAATGACTGCGCTGCGAGATATAAACTAACATGACAATATTAAAGTGCTATATAAGTGAACATATAGAAATGTGCATATTAAGGTTGAAAATAATGCGAGAATGCGAGTGAAAAAATAAAAAATTATTTGAAAAAGTCCAATCTGAAAACTCTTTCCCTTCTAAAAAATAATCAATCGATAATCAGTCAATCATAGAAGGTAGAACAATGAAATTAAAAGAAAGCTCAAATTAAAATCAACTCCATACATGGAATCAATTCACAAAAAGGTCCTCTATGTTTGAATAGTGACACCACTCTCGTAGCACCCAAGAAAATAGTGGCCTGATATAGGAAAGCCTCCACCACCGAGAAATACTGCCGCTTACCAAATAGCAAGATCTCCTGTCAGCCATGGGTCTCTAAAGATGATAAGATGGTTTTCTCTGGATACTGGACAGTGATTCTTAGTATAGTCAGACAGGCCCCATGCAGAGATAAAAGCATAGAAACTCCATAGTGTATCACTCGAGAATAATTTATTGCAGAGTAAAGAAAATACACTTACAGGAATGTTGTAGTAAAAAAGGGTGTAGATAAAAATAGCCGGCCGGCTCACAGTTGCTGCCCGTTGCTTCCGGGTCTATCGCGGTATTGTGGTGACGTCAGCACGCCGCTCCTCCCTACGCCGTTTCGTCACAGATGACGTCTTCCAGGGGCACGGGCGGTGTGCTGACTCACCACCTTAAATAACAAAACATTCACAGGAGACGCCCAGCTCTGAGTTACTGAAGCACCGCCGTATGTCCACCATTTTGGACAAGGGCAAATAGCCCTTACTTTAAGATCGTAATTTAACAATGAACAAGGGGAATGAAATTAACATTTTAAATGAAATACCCAGTGAGAGGCCTATCACAGGCATCAACCAGATATAAATAGCATTCCCCACATCGCTGAAATTCATCAGAATTAAATATAAAAATATAATAAAAAATTACCTTAGAAATTAAAAATGATTGACTCTAAAAAAGCAAAAAATTGCAAACATGGCAAAAAATATTCTAGTCCCATGATGACAGGGAAAGAATATAATGTTGCAATAAATTGCAGATATTAAATATCTACTTGGGTTCAGAAAAAATATTAATGGTATATTACATATCTAGGGGCCTATGTAGTGCCCCAGATGAATTCTGTCCCCACAGTTATATCCTATCCTCATTCGGACAGGGTAATATAGATAACTTATAAAACCAAAAAATAAAACTGTATAACCAGAAAAGAGAAAAAATAAGGTTTTATAACAATACTATCTTGGTTAATCAAAGAGAACTCTATGTGTGTAGCCCTGTTCCCGCAACATCCCTAAACCCTAGTTAATAAAAATTACCTACGGTGTGGGCACCAGGAACTCAGAGCCAGTTCACAATTAAAATAAGCTGTTATCAATAAAGGCGTTGACGTCAGTATCTACATTCAGGCCGTATGGGGTGTAGCAACGGACCCTATATAGCCAAGACATCTCTAACCTGGATAATTCTCTTACCAAAGAACCCCCCCTCCAATGGGCACTATATTTATCTATTTCTAGGAATAGGGTATTGGCTGGGTTGCGATCATGGTGGATCGCATAATGTTTGGAAACTGAGTGGAATTTAAATCCATTTTTGATATTGGTGATATGTTCCCCTAGGCGCACCTGCATGGAACGCTTGGTCCTCCCAATATACTGGTGCCCACATGGGCATTGCAGAAGGTACACCACACCAGTAGAACTACAAGTGATGAAGGGTTCTATTTTGTGAACAGTGGATGTACTTGTGGAGATAAAGGTCTCCGTTTTCTTTTGTTTGCTTCTATTAAAGGTGCAAACCTGACACCTACGGCACTGATGGTATCCCGACAAATTCTGAAAAAAGGAAACTTTTTTCACAGGAGGATCAACTGCATTGGGGGCAATCCTATCGCGAAGGGATGGAGCTCCTTTAAAAATCAGCTGAGGATGGGGAGGTAGAAAAGTTTTAATGATATTATCGTTGCCCAATAGGTGCCAGTGTTTACGCAAAATCTTCTTAAGGACATAATGTTGTCTTGAAAAGGTGGTAATAAATGGTAAAGAGGGTCTCTTCCGAATCTTCTTGGGACCATCTACAAGAAGTTGGAATCTATCTAAAGCTGCCACCTCTTCTAATGTCTCACCAAGCAAGTCATTGTCGTAACCTTTTTCATAAAGTCTGTCCCTGAGGACACCTGCTTGAACCTTATAGTCCTCAACGGAAGTACAATTTCTCCTCATCCTGATAAACTGGCTCTTAGGATTTGACCTGAGCCAGGAATCATGATGACAACTACCCTGAGGTATATAAGCGTTGCGGTCAGTTTTTAAAAAAAATGAAATGGTTCTAAAGCTGTCTCTCTCTTTCATGATGGTAATATCCAACAAATTAATTTGAACACTACTTGCTTCATGGACAAACTTAATCCCTCTTTCATTATCATTGATAGTTAGAAAAAAACTGTTTAATTCTGAAATTGACCCATCCCATAGGAGGAGGACATCATCAATGTACCTAGCCCTACATAGCACTACATAGGCCCCTAGATATGTAATATACCATTAATATTTTTTTCTGAACCCAAGTAGATATTTAATATCTGCAATTTATTGCAACATTATATTCTTTCCCTGTCATCATGGGACTAGAATTTTTTTTGCCATGTTTGCAATTTTTAGCTTTTTTAGAGTCAATAATTTTTAATTTTTAATTTCTAAGGTCATTTTTTATTATATTTTTATATTTAATTCTGATGAATTTCAGCGATGTGGGGAATGCTATTTATATCTGGTTGATGCCTGTAATAGGCCTCTCACTGGGTATTTCATTTAAAATGTTAATTTCATTCCCCTTGTTCATTGTTAAATTACGATCTTAAAGTAAGAGCTATTTGCCCTTGTCCAAAATGGTGGACATACGGCAGCGCTTCAGTAACTCAGAGCTGGGCGTCTCCTGTGAATGTTTTGTTATTTAAGGTGGTGAGTCAGCATGCCGCCCGTGCCCCTGGAAGACATCATCTGTGACGAAACAGCGTAGGGAGGAGCGGCGTGCTGATGTCACCACAATACTGCGCTAGACCCGGAAGCAACGGGCAGCAACTGTGAGCCGGCCGGCTATTTTTATCTACACACTTTTTTACTACAACATTCCTGTAAGTGTATTTTCTTTACTCTACAATAAATTATTCTCGAGTGATACACTATGAAGTTTCTATGCTTTTATCTCTGCATGGGGCCTGTCTGACTATACTGAGAATCCCTGTCCAGTATCCAGAGAAAACCATTTTATCATCTTTAGAGACCCGTGGCTGGGGAAACAAGCCATAGGCTTCAGCGATCTCCTTAACAGGAGATCTTGCTATTTGGTAAGCGGCAGTATTTCTCGGTGGTGGAGGCTTTTCTATATCAGGCCACTATTTACTTGGGTGCTGAGAGAGTGGTGTCACTATTCAAACATAGAGGACCTTTTTGTGGTTTGATTCGATGTATGGAGTTGATTTTGATTTGAGCTTTCGTTTAATTTCATTGTTCTACCTTCTACGATTGACTGATTATCAATTGATTATTTTTTAGAAGGGAAAGAGTTTTCACATTGGACTTTTTCAAATAATTTTTTATTTTTTATTTTTTCACTAAAGTCGCATTATTTTCAACCTTAATATGCACATTTCTATATGTTCACTTATATAGCACTTTAATATTGTCATGTTAGTTTATATCTCGCAGCGCAGTCATTTTTTATTTATATCTGGTTAGTGTGTGTGTCTAATATATATGATTGCAGCAGCCATAGTTTTTTTCTTTTCTAATATTTTGACATCATATATGTTTTGTCACTTAATTTTGGACAGCGCAGTAATTAACACTTTTACGACGTTACAGAACGTTGTTTCACCCAGCTGTGCCATTCTGCCGCAGTACAACTGCGGCGGATGGTTAGAAAGTGGTTAAAGAGGTGTAACCCTCTTTTGGAGGGGGGGTATGACAAATGGCCATCCCCAAATAGGATATTGCGCTAAAAATGTAAGTAAATTAGATAATCAGTACCTTCACTAAGTGAAAGAGTGGGTTTGATAATAAAGTTGGCAGTGCTCAGGACAGGGCCTCTGTGAACAGAGTGGATTCCTTTCCTGAGAAATCAACCAGTAATCTAATCAAAGTAATTGGGAGTGGAGGAATTACTGCAACCAGTATATAACATTAACCATTAACATTAACCAATAACATAAATACCATAAGTATTTACATGCACACCAGTATAAAAATAATACTAATTTTATATAAGAAAAGGATGCTAGTAGTACATACATCCAATGCACAAACAGATGTTATCAGAAGGGGCAGACAAATGCCCTGGAGTAATTGGGCCCCTGAGAATGATCACGATGCACCATTTGTCCTGGTATCAAAAACATGAAAACAAGATTAGCGGTGATAGGGAGACCCTCCAACCATTGTGCAACCAGCCTGGAATGCAGCTTCTCACTAGCAGAAACTGTGGTGTGGCACTGTAACTTAGAGTCACCCTATCTACTCTGTGTCTTAGTCTCTAGTACCTTCTAATCTGTCATGTGACCAGACCTCTAACTATCAAGTGACTCTTGAATGCCTAACCTGGCGCTAGCCTATGCTGTTTATTGAGCCCTGAGTTAAAACTAGCTATGGAATTCCAGACCAGAAGGGACAGAGTTTACTAGAATAATAAGATCTGCATATAAATTCTATTACAATAAACAGGTTCACATACTAACATACAGCAAGGTGACCGCTTCACATGCACACCGTATCACATACTTAATTATCCTTAAAGTGTTTGTAAAGGTTCGTTTTAAAAAAAAAAAAAAATAAGAAACATGTTATAATTACCTGCTCTGTGTAAGGGTTTTACACAGAGCAGCCCTGATCCTCTGGCACTCCTGGATCCTTCTCTTCATCTGGTGCCCCTAAGGAAATCCGCTTTCCATGGGGGCACCCATGCAGGCTCGCTCCCAAGTTTCACTGCTGCATCCATTGACACAGACAGCTAGACTCGGCCCTTCGCCCTGCTCCCATGTCACAGGATTTGATTGGCTCCCGCTGCTATCAATCTGTCTAATGAGGAGAAAGACAGCGGCTGGAGCCGCTGGGCTGGTGCACAATGCTGGATCGGTTCGAGTTTGGGTAAGAAAAAGGGGGGTCTGAGGGGGCAGCTGCACCACAGAAGGGTTTTCACCTTAATGCATAGAATATACACACCCAAAAGCTATGGACAACATAGGAGCATTTTCCTAATAATCCCTTTGGCCTGGATTTAGCAGCAGCTTTCCCATGGACAGGGCAAGTGGTCTCAGACTTTCTTTTTCTGCCTTCACTAACTCCGTGAGAACTACACCTACCTACAAGAGGGCAGCAGAACGCTACAGAGACATGGTTAAAGAAAAACTGAAACTACTCGCTATATACACAGCACAAATATGTCACAGGCTATAGTTACTAGTGGTTAATCAAAGCAGCCATCAACTACAGCACCAGGATTTGGATGAGGGGGAGACACACATCATGTTACAGTACACACTGACATGTACTAACACTGCATGGAATTTGTTTACACCAGCACTCAACGTTACCTAATCCTGACCCCTAAACTTTGCACTACATAACCCTGACCCCTAAATTTTGCACTACATGATCCTAGCTCCTAAACTTTGCACTACATAATCCTGATCCCTGAACTTTGCATTACTTAATCCTGACCCCTGAACTTTGCACTACATAATACTGATCCCTAAATTCTGCATTATCTAATGCTGACCTTTAAACTTACCCAATCCCGACCCCCGATAATTGCATTAGTTAATCCTAACCATTGACTTAGTATTACCTAATTCCAATCCCTGAAGTCTGTATTATTTAATTTTGACTACGTTATTTTGACTCCTAAACTTCGCATTGCCAAATCCTAAAGTCTGAATTCTGCATTATATAATCCTGACCCCCTCTGCAATGCCCAGTCCTGGCCCCTGAACTCTGCATTACCTACTGCTCAACCCTGAACTTTGCATTATTCATTCCCGACTCCTGAACTCTGCATTATCTAATCGTGACCCCTAATCTCTGCATTACCTAATCCTGTGCCCTGAACTCTCCATTACTTACCCTTTGACCTCTGAATCTTGCATTGTCTAATCCTGACTTCTGAACCCTGCATTGGTTAATCCTTACTCTTTAACTCTGCATTACCTAATCTTGATCCTTGAGTTCTTCATTACCTAATCTTGATCCCTGAACAGATGCATAAAGGATGCTGCTATGCGAGGAGGCATCTCCATGCTATACAAACAGTTGGTTGACTCCACTGCTAGATTATCTTACCAGGTGGCGTGGGAGAGGGATCTGTCCATAACCCCTGAGGTGGAGGACTAGCGTAAATGGAGTACATAAAGGGATACTTAATGTTGCCTTGATTGAGGCAAGTTACAAAGTCTACGCCAGATGTTATTTAGTGCTGGAGCTCCTGTCAACAATGTACCCAGGCACCTTGGCTACCTGTTTCAGGGGATGTGGTCAGATAGGTTCACCATTACATGTGTGGTGGTCATGTCCCAAGGTCTATCGCTTTTGGATGAGAGTTCATTCATTTATTTTTTCAGTCACAATGGTCAACATCACTAAAGATGCGAGCATTGCCCTACTAAATAAGCCTGTTGAAAATGTTCCACTACATACTCAGACCTTGATCTACTTTATATTTCTAGCAGCCAAAATCGCGATAGCAACAGCGTGGAAAAGCCCCATCATAGACTTTGCGATAGTAGAAAGAAAACTTACATGGAAAAATAGTGAGTGTCTTCCAAGACAAACAATCCAATTTTGACAAAATATTGTCCCCTTGGCTTGCTTACTTACATGTTCAGAATGACTGAATCATATACAGTGGTGTGAAAAAGTGTTTGCCCTCTTCCTCATTTCCTGTTCCTTTGCATGTTTGTCACACTTAAGTGTTTCGGAACATCAAACCAATTTAAACAATAGTCAAGGACAACACAAGTAAACACAAAATGCAATTTGTAAATTAAGGTGTTTATTGTTAAAGGTGAAAAAAAATCCAAACCATCATGGCCCTGTGTGAAAAAGTGATTGCCCCCTAAACCTAATAACTGGTTGGGCCACCCTTAGCAGCAACAACTGCAACCAAGCGTTTGCGATAACGTGCAATGAGGCTTTTACAGCGTCCTGGAGGAATTTTGGCCCACTCATCTTTGCAGAATTGTCCTAATTCAGTTACATTAGAGGGTTTTCGAGCATGAACGGCCTTTTTAAGGTCATACCACAACATCTCAATAGGATTCAGGTCAGGACTTTGACTAGGCCACTCCAAAGTCTTCATTTTGTTTTTCTTCAGCCATTCGGTGGTGGACTTGCTGGTGTGTTTAGGATCATTGTCCTGCTGCAGAACCCAAGTTCGTTTCAGCTTGAGTACACAAACAGATGGTCGGACATTCTCCTTCAGGATCTCTTGGTAGACAGCAGAATTCATAGTTCCTTTTATCACGGCAAGTCTTCCAGGTCCTGAAGCAGCAAAACAGCCCCAGACCATCACACTACCACCACCATATTTTACTGTTGGTATAATGTTCTTTTTCTGAAATGCAGTGTTCCTTCTACGCCAGATATACTTGGACACACACCTTCCAAAGAGTTCCACTTTTGTCTCATCGATCCACAGAATGTTGTCCCAAAAGTCTTGGGGATCATCAAGATGTGTTGTGGAGAAATTGAGACGAGCTTTGATGTTCTTTTTGCTCAGCAGTGGTTTTCTCCTTGGAACTCTGCCATGCAGGCCATTTTTGCCCAGTCTTTTCCTGATGGTGGAGGCATGAACGCTGACCTTAACTGAGGCAAGTGAGGCCTGCAGTTCCATGGACGTTGTTGTGGGGTCTTTTGTGACCTCTTGGATGAGTCGTCGCTGCGCTCTTGGGGTAATTTTGGGCGGCCGGCCACTCCTGGGAAGGTTCACCACTGTTCCATGTCTTCGCCATTTGTGGATAATGGCTCTCACTGTGGTTCGCTGGATTCCCAAAGCTTTGGAAATGGCTTTATAACCCTTTCCAGACTGATAGATCTCAATTACTTTCTTTCTCAATTGTTCCTGAATTTCTTTGGGTCTCGGCATGATGTGTAGCTTTTAAGGATCTTCTGGTGGACCTTACTGTGTCAAGCAGCTCCTATTTAAGTGATGCCTTGATTGTGAACAGGTGTGGCAATAATCAGGCCTGGGTGTGGCTAGAGAAATTGAACTCAGATGTGGACAACCACAGTTATAGTATGTTTTAACAAGGGGGGCAATCACTTTTTCACACAGGGCCATGATGGTTTGGATTTTTTTTCACCTTTAATAATAAACACCTTCATTTACAAATTGCATTTTGTGTTTACTTGTGTTGTCCTTGACTATTGTTTAAATTGGTTTGATGTTCCGAAACACTTAAGTGTGACAAACATGCAAAGGAACAGGAAATGAGGAAGGGGGCAAACACTTTTTCACACCACTGTAGTGCGAATAAGTTGATGCTGGGTTCCCGGACGGACCCATCTCTTTTCTTCTCCTTCCCCCCCCCCTTTTTTCTTTCTTTTCTCTTTGCTAGCTCCCTCCATTTTGGCCAGCCTTGGCATCACGTCCTCTTAGCTTTTCCTTAATTAAGCTCTTGATGTGCATATTTGGGGGTCTGGAGCCCCTTTGTGGAACCATTACAATGCTTGGCAATGAGTGATACTATGCGAGCCGTGGTCGCTGGATGTGGGCTTTACTTAATGATTGTCCAGCTTCCAGGGGTTATGATTCAAGATGATCTGGACCTCGATATCTTGGTTCTTGTTGTCCCACACTATGATCCAAGGGGTGATCATATGGAAGACCACTTCCTGGTAACCACATGTGTTTTGCGGTTTTCTACCCATGTTATAACACAAAAAATATGTTATTCTGGTCCACTTCTAATGGTGGTCCAATGCTCAGTCGTGAGCTTAGTGAATACCCACCTATTTCAGATGTTATGTTTCCCCCACTTATGTACCTTTGTCTATACAGAGCCAGCGAAGATTGTTTGCTGCTCTGCCCAGTGCTTTTGTTATTTTTATTCTTTTAAAACATTAATAAAAACAATTGAAACAGAAAAAAATAGAACATATTGGACTTTACTGGTACCAGAATAAGGACAGCCACATGGGTAATATAAAAATATAAAAATGTATTATACACAAATATTACAAAAAAGAGAAAATTGTTAAAAACATGCATCAATGTGACAGAAGATATACGCTATAATAAGAAGCCAACGTGTCTATGCTTATTGTCAAAAAAGGTTGACACGTTTCACATAGTCGCTTCCTCAGGACCCCATTGATTTGGCATCAGAGATAATGGCCTATACAGAAGAAAATTTGCAATAATCAGTTAGTATTGAACATATGTGAAGATATCTATACAGTTTGTTACATCTTATATGTCAACTCATGTGTTGTCACAGAGGCATAGCCCAATGATAGTGGAACATATAGTGCAGACAAGATAGGTAGTGTGGGGCAGTAGAATAACATATACAAATGTAGCCCTATAATAGGAAAATAAAATAAACAAATAAATAAATGGTCAGTCAACCAAGATAATCTCCTCATATACAGTATCCCCATGGTACAGGACTTACTTGTCTACAGATGAAGAAAAAGGCACAGTATGGAAAAGACAGCAAACGTAGGGTCGTACCCCAGATGTACGAGGTTATTGTCTAGATATCCGCAAATAGGGTATAAAATCTACAATTATCAACTAAATACAATTAGGCACAATACCAAAAAGACAGTGGAAAAAACAGACATTGTTTGCCATATGCCTTATTAGTATCATATACCACTTCCCAAGATGGATGAGAAGGAAAGAGGAGAAAAAGGGCCCAGAATGGAAAGGACCAGACTTTGTATTCAGTCCTATAAATGAGGATATTACTTTCAAAAATCCAAAACAGATAGCAAAACCAACTACAATAATATAGATGGATAAAGAAGAGATCGATAGCCAAAACGGCAAACTAGAATGGAAACACTGGCCAAAAACAAAAAAGTAATTGCACTTACCCCACAGTCTACATACAACAATGTGTCCACCAGCATTCAATCATCCAAATGAGAAACCATGCTGCTTATTAGGGATGAGCCGAACACCCCCGAGTTCGGTTCGCACCAGAACCTTCGAACCGACCGAAAGTTTGCGTGAATTTTCGAACCCTATACGTTATAATGGACGCGAACGTTCTAAATCAAAAGTGCTAATTACAACGGCCAATATGCATGTTAATGTCATAAAACAGGTTTGGGGACCCGGGTCCTGCCCCAGGGGACATATATCAATGCAAAAAGAACTTTTAAAAACTAACGTTTTTTCGGGAGCAGTCATTTTAATGATGCATAAAGTGAAAAAAAAAAGTGAAATTTTCCTTTAAATATGGTACCTGGGGGGTGTCTAAAGTATGCCTGTGAAGTGGCATGTGTTTCCCGTGTTTAGAACTGTCCTTGCACAAAATGACATTTGTAAAGGAAAAAAAGAAGGCATTTAAAACCACTTGCGGCTTTAATGTCATGTCTTGTCCTGGCCGCCATATGGCTAAAAATCCTTGAGAAAAATGGCATGGCTACCCCATCATCACCCCCCCCCACCCCAGCCCCTTTGGGTCTTGTATGGATATTAAGGGGGACCCCGCACCCAAAATAAAACCCTATACCCTATATACTCTGAACAGCAGTATATAGGTGGTGCAAACAAGACACGGACTGTAGGTTTGTTCTTAAGTAGAATCTGAACAGGTACATTATGAAGTGTAGCTCCATCCCAAAAAAATCTATTTTTAAGCTTTTTGGAGAACATAGGGAGGGGTTATCACCCCTGTAACATTTGCTGTCTTTGCACATCTGTTCAGAACATGTCACCTCACTTTCCGTCCCAATGACAAAAGTTTTTGGAAAAGTGGGGTTTGAATTGAAACAAGGATTTGTGATAAAGCATCAGTAGAGAGGAGTTAGCTTTTTCCCAAATTAAATCTAACAGGATAGAAGTTCCCTTCCTAGGGGTAGATTTCCTCTCACTTCCTGTTTTCTCTTTCCGTTTGCAAGTAGGAGTCGTTTGTAAGTTGGATGTTTGAAAGTAGGGGCCTGCCGTATATACTCTGCAAGAAATTTGCCCTATTAGATGTTGGTGTAGCCACAAGACTGGTGGGCACAGGAATGGGCCCTGCTGTGAGTTAATAGATCAAGATTTGTACTTGCCTGCACCTGTTGAACCGGGCAGAAAAATTGGGCCTTTGGTGGTGGTGGTGGTGGTGGACGGTGTTGCCACAAGACTGTAAGCCCTCACAGTTACTCTTTGTGGGCGCAGGAATGGGCCCTGCTGTGAGTTATTAGATCAAGATTTGTAATTGCATGCACCTGTTGAACAGGGCAGAAAAATTGGGCATTTGGTGGTGGTGGTGGTGGTGGTGGTGGTGGACGGTGTTGCCACAAGACTGTAAGCCCTCACAGTTACTCTTGGTGGGTGCAGGAATGGGCCCTGCTGTGAGTTATTAGATCAAGATTTGTAATTGCATGCACCTGTTGAACAGGGCAGAAAAATTGGGCCTTTGGCGGTGGTGGTGGACGGTGTTGCCACAAGACTGTAAGCCCTCACAGTTACTCTTGGTGGGTGCAGGAATGGGCCCTGCTGTGAGTTATTAGATCAAGATTTGTAATTGCATGCACCTGTTGAACGGGGCAGAAAAATTGGGCCTTTGGTGGTGGTGGTGGTGGACGGTGTTGCCACAAGACTGTAAGCCCTCACAGTTACTCTTGGTGGGCGCAGGAATGGGCCCTGCTGTGAGTTATTAGATCAAGATTTGTAATTGCATGCACCTGTTGAACAGGGCAGAAAAATTGGGCCTTTGGCGGTGGTGGTGGACGGTGTTGCCACAAGACTGTAAGCCCTCACAGTTACTCTTGGTGGGCGCAGGAATGGGCCCTGCTGTGAGTTATTAGATCAAGATTTGTAATTGCATGCACCTGTTGAACAGGGCAGAAAAATTGGGCCTTTGGCGGTGGTGGTGGTGGTGGTGGTGATGGACGGTGTTGCCACAAGACTGTAAGCCCTCACAGTTACTCTTGGTGGGCGCAGGAATGGGCCCTGCTGTGAGTTATTAGATCAAGATTAGTAATTGCATGCACCTGTTGAACAGGGCAGAAAAATTGGGCCTTTGGCGGTGGTGGTGGACGGTGTTGCCACAAGACTGTAGGCCCTCATAGTTACTCTTGGTGGGTGCAGGAATGGGCCCTGCTGTGAACTATTAGATCAAGATTTGTAATTACACGCCCCTGTTAAACAGGGGCTGAAAAATTGTGCCTTAGGCATTGGTGCTGGTGCCACAACACTGCAACCCCTCACAGATACTGTACTCTTAGCACAGCAATGAGACCTGTTGCAAAGCATTGCCTAAAAATTGTAATTACACGACCCAACAGGGGCTGAAAAATTGTGCCTTAGGCACTGGTGCCACAACACTGCAACCCCTCACAGATACTGTACTTGGAGCACAGCAGTCACACCTGTTGCGAAGCATCTTTTTAAAAAATTGTAATTACACGCCCCTGTTAAACAGGGGCTGAAAAATTGTGCCTTAGGCATTGGTGCTGGTGCCACAACACTGCAACCCCTCACAGACACTGTACTCTTAGCACAGCAATGAGACCTGTTGCAAAGCATTGCCTAAAAATTGTAATTACACGCCCCAACAGGGGCTGAAAAATTGTGCCTTAGGCACTGGTGCCACAACACTGCAACCCCTCACAGGTACTGTACTTGGAGCACAGCAGTCACACCTGTTGCGAAGCATTTTTTTAAAAAATTGTAATTACACGCCCCTGTTAAACAGGGGCTGAAAAATTGTGCCTTAGGCATTGGTGCTGGTGCCACAACACTGAAACCCCTCACAGACACTGTACTCTTAGCACAGCAATGAGACCTGTTGCAAAGCATTGCCTAAAAATTGTAATTACATGCCTCAACAGGGGCTGAAAAATTGTGCCTTAGGCACTGGTGCTGGTGCCACAACACTGCAACCCCTCACAGATACTGTACTTGGAGCACAGCAGTCACACGTGTTGCGAAGCATTTTTTTTAAAAATTGTAATTACACGCCCCTGTTAAACAGGGGCTGAAAAATTGTGCCTTAGGCATTGGTGCTGGTGCCACAACACTGCAACCCCTCACAGATACTGTACTTGGAGCACAGCAGTCACACGTGTTGCGAAGCATTTTTTAAAAAAATTGTAAGTACACGCCCCTGTTAAACAGGGGCTGAAAAATTGTGCCTTAGGCACTGGTGTGGTGGCATGGATCATTGAGGAGGAGGAAGAGGATAGTCAGTGAACATAACAGGACAGTCACTCAGCATCAGCATAGGCAGTCTTGAAGGGATGTGACATTATAAATTATTCCGTTATATCCGCTTCAGGTGCCTGGTAGCTGGTGGTGATCCAAGACTGATTCATTTTGATGAAGGTCAGTCGATCAACCGAGTCGGTGGACAGGCGCACCCTATGATCGGTGACAAATCCTCCAGCAGCACTGAATGTGCGTTCGGAAAGAACGCTGGAGGCAGGACAGGCCAGTAGCTCAATTGCATACTGTGCAAGCTCTGGCCAGTGATCCATCCTCAGGACCCAGTAAGCCAGAGGATTTTCGGTGGGAAAGGTGTCCAAGTCTGACCTTGCCCCAAGGTATTCCTGCACCATGTATATCAGATGCTGGCGATGGTTGCTGGAACCGATCATACCTTGGGGCTGCGGACTAAAAAATTGTCTGAACGCATCGGTCAGACGTCCACCTTCCCCACCGCTCCTTCTGCTACTGACCGAAGCCTCAGCAACTCGTCGTCCAGGACCAGGAGTTTGTAACCTCCCAGTTTCTGGGAACGCGTTGCACAGACCTTTCTGCAAGGCCTCCCTGAGATGTCTCATCCTCTGCTCCCTCTGCGACGGCAAGATAAGGTCCGCAACCTTACCCTTGTACCGTGGATCAAGGAGAGTGGCCAGCCAGTAATGGTCCCTCTCCTTGATCCGAATAACACGAGGATCAGGGAGGCCATGCAGCGTAGGTTAGCTGAGGCATTCGGTCCGGAGTCTTCTGGGTCACTGAGGATGACATGATCGCCAGCCACCTCCTCCCAGCCACGTACAAGTCCACTGGTTTGTTGGGACTGTACATCATCCCTCAAAGACTGCTGCTGCTGATGCTGAGTGCCAGGCTCCACCTCCATGCTCACACAATCCTCCTCCTCCTCCTCCTCCTCCTCCTCCTCATCCTCTTCCTGTGTGATGGGTGGGACAGAAGGAACACTGTCCGGATAAAGGGGGCCTTGAGAGGCAAGGAAGTCCTCCTCTTCCTGCCTCTGTTCTGCCTCAAGTGCCCTGTCCATTATCCCACGCAGCGTATGCTCCAACAGGTGGACAAGAGGTACAGTGTCACTGATGCATGCACTGTCACTGCTCACCATCCTCGTGGCCTCCTCAAATGGTGAGAGGACAGTGCATGCATCCCTGATCATGCTCCACTGACGTGGGGAAAAAAAAAACAAGCTCCCCTGACCCTGTCCTGGTGCCGTAGTCGCAAAGGTACTCATATTAGGCGGTTCTTGGGCAGGTTCAGCTCCTTTTGCAGCTCAGTCAGCCGGGCACTGGCATTATAAGATCGGCGGAAATGCACACAGACATTCCTGGCCTGCCTCAGGACATCCTGTAAGCCTGGGAACCTGCCCAAGAACCGCTGCACCACCAGGTTGAGGACGTGAGCCATACAGGGCACATGGGTGAGCTGCCCCTGTCGCAGGGCGGAGAGGAGGTTGGTGCCATTGTCAGAAACGACCATTCCTGGCTTAAGCTGGCGTGGCGTCAACCACCTCTCGGCCTGCCCCTGCAGAGCTGCCAGAACCTCTGGCCCAGTGTGGCTCCTGTCCCCCAAACACACCAGCGCAAGCACGGCATGGCATCTTTTTGCCTGCGTACTTGCATAGCCCCTTGTACGCCTACGGGGCACCGCTGGTTCCGAGGACAGAGCACTGGAGGAAGAAGAAGAGGAGGGGGTGGAGGAGAGAGGTGTGTCACAACCAGTAGCAGTAGTAGCATTTTGGAGGCGTGGTGGCGGAACAACCTCCAACACTACTGCACCTTGTCCTGCATCCCTCCCAGCTGCCAATAGAGTGACCCAATGGGCCGTGAAAGAAAGGTAACGTCCCTGTCCATGCCTGCTAGACCATGAGTCAGCGGTAATATGCACCTTACTGCTGACCGCCCTGTCCAGCGAGGCATGGACATTGCCTTCCACATGCCGGTAGAGAGACGGAATCGCCTTCTGTGAGAAAAAGTGGCGTTTGGGAACCTGCCGCTGAGGAACCGCACATTGAACAAACTCACGGAAGGGGGCCGAGTCTACCAACTGAAAAGGCAGCAGTTGAAGTGCTAGCAATTTAGCCAAGCTAGCATTCAACCGCTGGGCATGTGGATGGCTGGGAGTGTACTTCTTTCGACTGTCCAGCAGCTGGGGCAGGGAAATTTGCCTGCTACAATCGGACGTCGGTGTACTGCAAGTACTTGGTTGTGACACACCTAATTCTACACCTTCAGTCCTCTCAGAGCAGCTTTCAGAGAGGACTGAAGATGTAGTGGGGATGGAGATCCCAGCTGATGAGGAGCAAGGAGAGGTCCGCTTAGTTCTTTGGTGTGGGTCTTTTATGTGTGCTTGCCAACGAGCTGCATGGCAGGTCGAAATATGTCTGCTCATGCTTGTGGTGCCCAAGCGACTGATGTTTTGGCCACGCGAGATACGCTTGAGACAAATATTGCAAATAGCAGTGGTGCGATCTGATGCACTCGTCTCAAAAAAGGCCCACACCAAAGAACTTTTCTGATAACGTGCAGAGGCAGCGCCCTGCACAGGCGGAGCTCTGCGGTGTTGTACAGTTGCTGTGCTGGCCTCTAGCTGGCCTCCAGGGGGCATCCTGCCTCGTTGGACATGTGACGCCGCATCCTCCTCCTCCTCGTCCTCCTCCTCATCCTCTCTCCCTTCAGGCACCCACGTGGAGTCAGTGACCTCATCATCCCCTCCCTCTTCACCACTAGAGCAAACCTGGCAGTAAGCTGCAGCTGGTGGAACAGTACTGCCAGATTGCTGTCCTTCAGCATCCCCTCTCTCTGCGCGCACACTACTGACTTCCTCAAGCTGGGTATCATCATCCGAGCCTTCGAATCGTTGGGCATCCTCCTGGAGCATGTACCCAACACTGTGCTCAAAGAGTTCGGGGGGACTCCTCAGGAGGACATAGTGGGTCTAGGGAAGGGGTGGCTGATGATGCCATTGAGTACGCGTTGGCAGCTGCTCTGCCAGTACCCTGAGCCTGGGTGAGAGAGGATGAGGAGGATGAGGAGGGCTTGGTCATCCATTCTACCAAGCCTTCAGCATGATGCGGCTCCACATGTCCAGCTGCCGAAAACAAAGACGCGCGTGTCCCATGGCCACGTGCTGATGACGATGCACGACCACGTCCACGGCCGCGGCCACGTCCACTAGAAACAGAGCCTGCCTGCCCTGTGTTCTTGCCTCTGCACGCTCTGCCTCTCCTTGGCGGTCTTCCAGCCATTGTAGTCGGTAGTCCTGTGGGTGCTGCTGAGAAGAAAATATAGGAGCTCTGTGTGATGCCACTAACACACTAGAATTCCTATGGGTGCTTCTGCAAAGAAAATATAGGAGCTCTGTGTGATGCCACTAACACACTAGAAGTCCTGTGGGTGCTGCTGAGAAGAAAATATAGGAGCTCTGTGTGATGCCACTAACACACTAGAAGTCCTATGGGTGCTGCTGAGAAGAAAATATAGGAGCTCTGTGTGATGCCACTAACACACTAGAAGTCCTATGGGTGCTTCTGCAAAGAAAATATAGGATCTCTGTGTGATGCCACTAACACACTAGAAGTCCTATGGGTGCTTCTGCAAAGTAAATATAGGAGCTCTGTGTGATGCCACTAACACACTAGAAGTCCTATGGGTGCTTCTGCAAAGAAAATATAGGAGCTCTGTGTGATGCCACTAACACACTAGAAGTCCTGTGGGTGCTGCTGAGAAGAAAATATAGGAGCTCTGTGTGATGCCACTAACACACAATTGAAGTCCTATGGGTGCTTCTGGGAAGAAAATATGGGAGCTCTGTGTGATGCCACTAACACACTAGAAGTTCTATGGGTGCTTCTGGGAAGAAAATATAGGAGCTCTGTGTGATGCCACTAACACACTAGAAGTCCTATGGGTGCTTCTGCAAAGAAAATATAGGAGCTCTGTGTGATGCCACTAACACACTAGAAGTCCTGTGGGTGCTGCTGAGAAGAAAATATAGGAGCTCTGTGTGATGCCACTAACACACAATTGAAGTCCTATGGGTGCTTCTGGGAAGAAAATATGGGAGCTCTGTGTGATGCCACTAACACACTAGAAGTTCTATGGGTGCTTCTGGGAAGAAAATATAGGAGCTCTGTGTGATGCCACTAACACACTAGAAGTCCTATGGGTGCTTCTGGGAAGAAAATATAGGAGCTCTGTGTGATGCCACTAACACACTAGAAGTCCTATGGGTGCTTCTGGGAAGAAAATATGGGAGCTCTGTGTGATGCCACTAACACACTAGAGGTCCTATGGGTGCTTCTGGGAAGAAAATATGGGAGCTCTGTGTGATGCCACTAACACACTAGAAGTCCTATGGGTGCTTCTGGGAAGAAAATATAGGAGCTCTGTGTGATGCCACTAACACACTAGAAGTCCTGTGGGTGCTGCTGAGAAGAAAATATAGGAGCTCTGTGTGATGCCACTAACACACAATTGAAGTCCTATGGGTGCTTCAGGGAAGAAAATATGGGAGCTCTGTGTGATGCCACTAACACACTAGAAGTCCTATGGGTGCTTCTGGGAAGAAAATATGGGAGCTCTGTGTGATGCCACTAACACACTAGAAGTCCAATGGGTGCTTCTGGGAAGAAAATATGAGAGCTCTGTGTGATGCCACTAACACACTAGAAGTCCTATGGGTGCTTCTGGGAAGAAAATATGGGAGCTCTGTGCGATGCCACTAACACACTAGAAGTCCTATGGGTGCTTCAGGGAAGAAAATATGGGAGCTCTGTGTGATGCCACTAACACACTAGAAGTCCTATGGGTGCTTCTGGGAAGAAAATATGGGAGCTCTGTGTGATGCCACTAACACACTGGAAGTCATATGGGTGCTTCTGGGAAGAAAATATGGGAGCTCTGTGTGATGCCACTAACACACTAGAAGTCCTATGGGTGCTTCTGGGAAGAAAATATGGGAGCTCTGTGTGATGCCACTAACACACTAGAAGTCCTATGGGTGCTTCTGGGAAGAAAATATGGGAGCTCTGTGTGATGCCACTAACACACTAGAAGTCCTATGGGTGCTTCTGGGAAGAAAATATGGGAGCTCTGTGTGATGCCACTAACACACTAGAAGTCCTATGGGTGCTTCTGGGAAGAAAATATTGGAGCTCTGTGTGATGCGACTAACACACAATTGAAGTCCTATGGGTGCTTCTGGGAAGAAAATATAGGAGCTCTGTTTGCTGCCACTAACACACTAGAAGTCCTATGGGTGCTTTTGGGGTGCAATGCTGTGCTAACAGCACTGCGGTTGGTACTACTGAAATACTGTACTAACAGTAAAACACGCACCAGACTAATCCCCAGAAGCAGCTAAAAACACACTAACCAGCAGCAATGGACGATCAATGACAGGTAGCAATGGTTTAGCAAATAAATAGCCAATGGTTTAGCAAAGTAGAGCAAATCTTTCTATATGAATGAATCTAGCAAAGACACAGAATCAGCCTGATCTCTCCTAAAGCCGGAACTCATGTGACCGGCGCCGACGGCGTGGCGGCCTTTTAAATGGTGGGGCGTGTACTAAAGCCCCTGAGCTGTAATTGGCTACAGGCGTCCTGCCTGTAGCCAATTATGGCTCTCCGAGTTTCCGGCGCTTTGATTGGCCAAGCATGCGGGGTCACAGTGCATGCTTGGCCAATCATCAGCCAGCAATGCACTGCGCCGTGATAGTTCTGGGCTCGCCGAGCGAGCGAACGCCCGGTGCTCGATGCGAACATGGGTTCGCATCGAGCACCGCGCCCATCCCTACTGCTTATATATCAGACACTGGTACCAAAAAATCACAACCTCATCATCCTGTGCCCCTTTGCAGTGTGTCAGGGATTGCCAGACAAGTCAATTAGTCTTCATTATACCATTACCTGAACCCATCATTGTAACCAATCAAACACAGCGTGCAAAAGCAGCACGTGTTGGAGCCACCATTATGGACGTCCATCGGCAACCACTCCAGCCTATGAAGACACACCACAGCAATCCCCAGCCAACCCCCCTAACTGTGCACGCGCAGCACCTTAGTATCCGCGAGATCATGGCAAATAACTTCCTCCATGAATGAGCAATGCAAACGGCGGTGCTGGATTCATAATCAAAAAAATCCAAATCAGGCACGGAAAGCGGCCACACAACACCGGCGCCCCCACAACTTAAAAGGCGAGCTGGTGACACAGAATCCAGTGACAACCAGCAACACCCACAAAACAAAGGTCAGTCACGCAGCAACACTGCCCCCAGAGGTTTAACAGTAAGAAGACATTGCTTCTGACTCTGTGTGCAGAAAGAGGGGAGGGAGCCACTGCAGATGGGCACAGCACTGGATCAAGAATGCACTCAGGTAAGTAGAAAGGGGATGAGGGGGTGATACAAACACTGGGACATTTTTTACCTTAATGCAGGAAACACATTAAGGTAAAAAATGCCCAGGCTTTATAACCACTTTAAATTCATACTGCTTGCATTTGAGAATACACATTTAATTGGTGTATGAATGAATACGAAGCTGCATTGCTGTGTGTCTTATATATCTACTTAAAGTTCAGCTTTAAGTATGCATCCACTTTAAAGATGTTGCAAGATCACAGTTTAAATTATACTGGTTTACCTGTAATATGTAACCAGAACACACCAAGTTTTAAACTATATACAGTGTTTGCAAATCAGTATTAAACCAACAAGATTGTTATCTACAAAGTTTCTGGAAACATGAAAATGCCAGCATAATATATGTGTATACATGTCAGAAAAAGGTGTGAAAGTAATTAGCAGGTTTTAATATAATCTTCAAAGCCTTGATCTGAAATGAATTAACACAGTAACTGTCAAATGGGCTTCAGCTTGTTGCTTCATCTAGTCTGGGTGTCAGATAATCCAGCAGAATAGTTGGGAAGAAGTAATAAAATAACAGTTTTATTGTCTTGTTAGCTATCACTGACAAAGATTGAAACCATAAAATTAATCTCAGAGTTCATCAAAACACCGTAATATTGGATGTTTGTTCAATAAAGTCTTGATTTTTATGCATATGTTCTGTTGAAGAATTTTGCTTACAAGCACTAGGGAAATATTATTTTTTTAATCCACATTTTGTGTATGATATTTTTTCATATTATAAAGTAGGGATGAGCCCGGTGTTCGATTTGAACCCATGTTCGAATCGAACATTGGGCGTTCGCCCGCTCGGCGAGCCCAGAACTATTTGGGCCGCTCGCATCAAATTCGTGTGATGCGAGCGGCCCGCAATGCACTGCGCCAGTCGCAGTGCATTGCTGGCTGATGATTGGCCAAGCATGCACTGTGACCCGCATGCTTGGCCAATCAATGAGCCAGCGGCGAGGAGAGCCATAATTGGACACAGGCAGGATGCCTGTGGCCAATTATAGCTCAGGGGGTTTGGTACACGCCCCACAGTATAAAAGGCCGCCGCGCATATTGTGTTGTCAGTGTCAGCGTGTCAGTGTTATGTGCTGCTGACTGCTGACATTATGTGCTGTGATTCGAATTCTGGGGATTAGTGTGTGCGTGCTGTTAGTACAGCATTGCAGTATCAGATCTGGGGGGTGTCTATAGTATGCCTGTGAAGGGGCGCATATTTCCTGTGCTTAGAACTGTCCCTGCACAAAGTGTCATTTTTTTTGTCAATTTTTTAAAAAATGACTTTTTTTTTATCAATGGCTTTCAATGAATGACTGTTCTCTGTGTTACGGGAGCCGTCAATTCATTAGCCGTGAGTGATTTTAAATAGCTTTTTTTCCTGCAAAAATGTCACTTTGTGCAGGGACAGTTCTAAGCACAGGAAACATGCATCCCTTCACAGGCATACTATAGACACCCCCCAGGTACGAAATGGAATATTACACTTTTATTGTTTCACTTTAAGCATTATTAAAATCACTGCTCCTGAAAAAAACGGCCGTTTTTTAAAAAAAAAAAATATTTGCATTGATACATGTCCCCTGGGGCAGGTCCCCAAACACTTTTTATGACAATAACATGCATTTTAGCCTTTAAAATTAGCACTTTTGATTTTGAACGTTCTCATCCATTGTAACTAATAGGGTTCTTATGCTCGCACGGACTTTAGGTCCGTTTGCGGGTTCTGGTGCGAACCGAACCCGGGGGTGTTCGGCTCATCCCTATTATAAAGGATTCCTCTTAAGCTCTTGGATTCACAGCTCCATTCTCATGGCTTCGTAGTATGGTAAACACAGATAATGTGGCTCAAAAGCACATTATAGTCTCCTGTTGTGATTGAGGGTATGGGAAGAAGATCCCCTGCCTGCTGTCACAACGGGGGATCAAGGGGGTGCGGGGACTGCTGCAACAGTAACATGTTACACTCTGAATACGTGCGTAACATGTAACATGTTACAAAAGGTGATCTTTAAAAGTTAGGCATACACCAGTTCGGCCTATTATCCCTGATTAAAACGATCCTGTTGCTAGCCCATTTTACACTGCTGTGTCCACTGAAGTATCTTAAAGCGTATTGCTGGTAAAAATGTAAAATCATATAACAATTTCTACATTGTATTTCAATTTTTTCTTGCCATACTCCTAATCACCTGAACTATCATGAAGTTTGTAAACATACTCTTTGAAGATCCTCACACATTTACTTCCTTGAATTCTGTGACACATATTCACTATGCCCCTGACCCTGGCGGAGTCATTACAGGGATTACTGCTTACAAGTAGTAAAGTACCATGGGATATGTAGTAGAAATTGAAAGTAAAAAGCAGAGGAGACCCTCCATAGCATGCAGGGAATCAAGGAAGTTATTGAAAGAGATGGCCAGCAAACAGGCAGCACTCACAACACGAAAGGTGATTTTTCTTTTCAAATTGTTTGCCACTAATAGCTATTGCTTGTATTGCTATTAAAATGTGGATGTTATAAAAATGAAAGTGGTGTTATGACTATAGATTTCTGTTAAATATTCTAGTAAAACAACTAACTGTGCTCTTTGTCTCTATCAATTTTGGGCCTAACATTCAGGGCCGGATTAACATAGGGGTTATTGGAGCTACAGCTCCAGGCCCCTTTCTCAAGATAGGCCCATTTGCCCAAAAAAAAAAAAAAAAATCGACTTTGAGGGTTGTAGCTTGGCGATCAGGAGTCACAGAGACCCCACATTTTGTGGGGTATGTAGCTAAAGATCTACTCCAGCACTGGTTAAAATATGGGGCTGCTTTCATCTATGGTTCCGGAGATACAGGGCTGCTTGCGCAGCCTGTCAGAAGCTACATACAGAGCGGCCAGTATAAATAAAAGCTGGAACATTCTGCAGCAGACTGAGAGGATGAACTCACAGTGCTTATAATAATTATTTGTATATTACTTATGATAATTAACCCCTTGCCACCCAGGCCAATTCTGACACTTCTCTCCTACATGTAAAAATCATCATTTTTTTTTGCTAGAAAATTACTCAGAACCCTCAAGCATATTATATATATTGTTTTAGCAGACACCCTATGGAATAAAATGGTGGTCTTTGCAACTTTTTATGTTACACAATATTTGCGCAGCAATTTTTCAAACGTTTTTTTTGTAAAGAAACTGTTTAATTCATAAAAAAAACTATAGCTGGCAGCACTGATTGTTTTGGGGAAAACCTGACAGGCTGGTTGTACTCAAGTCGGTTAATAGGTTGACTTGTGTTAGTGTAAAACCAGCTAGCCCATACATAGATCGACTATGGCTGGTCTCTGCGTAATTGGTGTAATTTCAATCCATGTATGGCCCACTTAACCACTACACAGTCCCTAAACATCCTTCCACAAACCTCTACATTTTTCCTTCCCAGATTACTTCATCCTCCTCTCCTATACATAGTGCCCACTGTCATACTCTCCACACTTCTCTCCTATACATAGTGCCCACTGTCATACTCTCCACACTCCTCTCCTATACATAGCGCCCGCTGTCATATCCTACACACTTCTCTCCTGTACATAGTGCTCGCTGTCATACACTTCTCTCCTGTACATACTGCCCACTGTCGTACCCTCCACACTCCTCTCCTGTACATACTGCTCAATGTCATACCCTCCACACTCCTCTCCTATATATAGTGCCCACTGCCATACCCTCCACACTCCTTTCCTGTACATACTACTCACTGTCATACCCTCCATACTCCTCTCCTATACATAGTGCCTACTGTCATACCCTCCACACTCCTCTCCTGTAATTATTGCTTACTGTCCTACTCTCAACACTTCTCTCCTGTACATAGTGCCCACTGTCATACCCTGCACACTCCAATCCTGTATATATTGCTCACTGTCATACCCTCCACACTCTTCTCTTATACATAGTGCCCACTGGCATACCCTCTACGCTCCTCTGCTGTGCATACTGTCCACTGTCATACCCTTCACAATCCTCTCCTGTACATAGTGCCTTCTGTCATACCCTCCGCACTCCTCTCATGTACATAGTGCCCACTGTCATACCCCCCACACTCCTCTCCTGTACATACTGCTCACTGTCATACACTTCTCTTTTGTACATAGTGCCCACTGTCATACCCTACACACTTCTCTCCTGTACATACTGCTCACTGTCATACCCTCCACACTCCTCCCCTATACATAGTGCCCACCGTCATACGGTAGAAGGTAAATCTAAAGGAAATTGAGTAAGAAAATTGTATAATGTATGACCATCTTAAGGTTGCTATTTTGATTGTCCTGATGATGGACAATGTTACACTAAAGTTTAATCACAGAGATAGATAAAGGTTAAAAATGTAAGTGACAGTACATATTTATAAAAATATATAATGTACTAGATCAGACCACATGCCTTTTAACAATGAGGGGTTACCTTCCAAGGGAAGGAGGAAGGGAAATCCTTCTCCCTCTTGCAAACCACCCTTGTCACAATGTTGTGGGAAAAGGTCCTCTTTTCCTACCTCTGGTGCTGCAGGAAGAAGGTTAGTGTAATATGGGGAGATTATTGTGGAATCTGGCAGCCCTTTTTACAAGTGCCCCCTTTTTAAGCACCCAACTATCCGCCCTCCTCAAATTTGGCCAAGATTCTCAACTGTTTGTTTGCATTGCCATAGCTGGGGAATCCGAGAGTGGCGTGTAAACATCGGTGGGTAATGGGTGATCATTGATAGATGGATTTAATTAATGGATGCCATGATCGACATGGATTAAATTACTGGAAGCTGTATTTGCAGTTGATTCACTTAGGAGGACACTAATAAAATTGAATTCAATTTATTTTAATCAAAGTCATTTTTTAAGGCTTTTGTGTGTTTTTAATATAATAAGTGCACTATCTTATTATATTGTACTTATGAGGCATTTCTTGAATTAACCTTGAGTTGCAGCGGGCATCTTTTTTAGTTTTATTTATTTATTTATTTCTGACAGCGCTGAGTACTCTCCCTATATTTATAATTTTGTGTGTTTTTGTTTACGTTTAACTTGTGAATGGATATGGTACTGATGCACCCCTGTACTATTTTGCAGAGGAAGAGGTTAATATCTGGGCACCCCCTTTATAAAGGGCTCTTCTAGATTCCACAGTAAGCCCCCCAATATTAACGCCAACTTCCTCTTGGAGTATTGGAAGAAGCTTTGCCCCCTCCCCTTTAAAAGGCACCTGCCTCATTTTTAAAGAGGAAGTAAACCCTGATGGGTTTTACTTCCTCTTTATTCCCCTGCAAAGTAAAAGCATAATGGGCTGGTATGCATCGCATACTATCCCATTATGTTGCACTTACCTGCAAACGAGGCCCGCATGAGAACTCCACACTGTTGTTTTAACATTTTATTTTTTTAATAACAAAATTTAAACTGTAATGGATCCAATTATAGTGTAAGCCAAGCTGACTTTTAATTAAAAAAAATTGTGAAAACATGTTATTTAAAGGATTTGTGTGTTTTCAATATTGCCCTTGAAGCCATATGAAAAGACCCTCTCCGTGATGTACAGTATTTTAAATTATTTCTTTGCATTGACACATGTACCCATAATAGTTGCCAGGTCCCTATGCCCTGTTTTTTGACATTAGCTAGTCTTTTAGCCTTGAAAACGGAAACAATTTAGTAAAAAGATTTGCCCCTATAGACTGCAATGAGGTTTGATGTTATGTTTGGGATTTGTGGACTTCAAACAAGATTTGAGAAACCCCCCCACTAATCAAACCCAAGACGTTTCACTCCTCTCTACTTACCACGAATGTAAGAGGGCACTACATTGACCAACAACATAATGGGAGACTACATTTACCATCAGTGTAAAGGGAAATCTCATTTCTGACCACCAATATAAGGGCACACTACAATACCAATCATTCATTGTACAGAGCATTCCTAACATAGACTCCTGGCCATTGCACTCACCATGCTGTGCTGTACACTAGATAATCTTGAGTACTGCACTCTAAACTGTTCTGAATGTTACATACACTTTACCGATATACTCTGTAAGCAAAATTGCTGCACATTACATACACCTGAATACAATATTCAATGTCTTAACAGTTGCCAGTATCTAAGTAGTCCTCGATCATTTTAATGAAGTTATTCTTTGAAGTAAGTCCATTCAGGAAAAAACAGGTTTCCGTTTATACCCCTATACACTCAGAATTAACTTATATTTCCTTTGTTTGTGTATGGAATAGCTTGTGACTCACTCTGAACATGCTGAGCCAATCACTGCTGTCATATGGGGAAATCCATAGTTCTTTTTAAGCTACTTCTCTAGTACCTTTTCTTCTTGTGTGTCTCTAAGGCAGTCCATAGATGATGCGATTTTCTTTCCTGCATCCACGGATTGCAGGAAAGAAAATTGCTTTATTCCCCCATCAACACAGTCAGTGGGGATGGGGGAATTCCACCCACAAAGCTATTGTGTTCTTTCTGTGGGGAAGGGGGGGAGGAGCCATCTCTGCCAGAATAACACAGTGATTATTGCTAACGGCTATAGCCACTGGCAATAATCGGATGTGAAAATTCAACATGCTGGTTGTACCCAAGTGGATCGATTCCAGTGGATGGATTGAATTGGGCACAATCAGCCTGCCCATAGATGGTTCAAATTTCGTCCGGTCCCTGCTACACCGGCTGAGATTTAAACTATCTATAACCGGCTTAAGACTCTTGCTTGTGGAACACTAATTGAAGCATATTTTGCAGGTACAGACCTGTGGCATATATGCACAAAAAGTACAACAAGCAGGTTCAGCATATAGCCATTAGACAGACAGATGTAGGATTCAGTCTGAACCTTGGGTGCTGAGCTGTCAGGGAATGGGTAAACTTAATGGAATCTCCGTCTGCAGCAGAAAGTCGTACAATTAGCAGTTGCTTTACTGCCATTTTGCTAAATTTGACAAGGCTGCTGGTTGCTAGGATGCCAGTGTCCACTGACGTCCTAGCAATCTGTGACACATCCCCGGCCTCATTCATCTTCCAGCTATGGGATTGCAAGTCGGCAGATGAATGTGAACAAGGGTATTATGTACTCATTATTCATTCACATAGGGGAGGGTGGATATCTAGGGGTGCCCTTACATTAAATGGGACTTCCAGACCCTCCTTCAGACTTTTTTTCTTTAAGAACAAAAACAAATTACATGGGGGGGTTCCACCTGAAATTTCTACTAGATCCATATCAAAGACAGAGGTCTGGTTTGAATTTTGGGGGAGTACTAAAAAAAATGTGCCCCCCTCCCCCAAATTTCATATCAGACCAGACTATCTGCTATGAATGTCTATAGAGAAAAATGAGCGCATTCCTCCTAAATTTATGCAGCCTGACTGGCCAGGAGGGCAGTGAGTGAGCAGCCCTCCATCTTTCAGAACCATACCAGTCATGTCATCCAAGGATGTATATCTACATCAGTTAAAATAAGCAATGCTCACTGAAACAAAAAATGTGCTGACCAGACGACATGTCCACTCTCACATGTCCGGGGGGGGAGGGGTGCGCACTCTTGCTGTCCCCTCCCTCTACTGGCCAGTCAGGCTGCATGCTCAGATGAGGATCTAGTGTGGATTTGGAAAGACTCCATATTATCTTTTTATGTTTTTGTGTGTTGTCCCCCTTAAATCCATACCAGACCCTCATTAAGAAAAGGGTCTGGTATGTATTTTTAGGGAGAACTATGACATTTTTTTGTGTGGGGTCCTCTTTAACATCTACACCAGACCCTCATCTAAGATAAAGGTTTGGTATAAATGAAGGGAATCCCCAGCCCCCACTTTGTTTAAAAAGGAATGAAGCAGCTAGTAATTTACCAGCAATTTAAATGGTTAAGTTATTTTTCCTGACAGACTCAATGGCAGACTACGTGTGAGTTAACCCCACCTCCTCTCCAATGTTATAGAACCCCACTCCCATAAATTTGAGTTCACCACAAGAGACTGCTTTCCTTTTTTGTCCTCTGTGGACCTACAAACAATGCACTTATGTTTTTCGGACGTTCAAATCAATCAAGGTTGTTGGCAGGTATACGTCCTAGCGATGTAAAGATAGCACAGAGCCCAACCATGGGTGGGCGCGCAGCTCCAGGCCCCTATGTCCAATGGTGGGGACGGCCTTTTGTATGCCCAGGTGAGGAAGCGGTGGATCAGCTGTCCGGTCTGAAGATCTATCTTTCCTCCATGGCAGGTGTATTCCAGGATACGGCTCCCTCTTGCGGGTTGTGTCCCGGTGCGCTTTTGCGCATACGCGATCCTCAGGCGAAACCGAGGCTTGGTTTCTCACATGCACATTATGGCTGGAGATCCATCAGTCACGCAGTCGCTATACAGCAGGTCACCATTGCGCAGGCGCAGACAGGGCACGGCGGTGACGTCATTACGGCTGGGAATATTTAATCCCTGTCAGCCCCTGTCATATTGGGGATTCCTGCAGGCTACAGCTCCTCCATGCACCAGGCTTCCAGGTGAAGGTAAGTTCCAGCCTGGGGCTATGGTTCAGGGTGAGGGGGGTCTGAGATGGCTCTTAAAGGGGAAGCTACACTGCATTTGAATTCCTTTCTCCTAGGACGAGTTAGTGTTCCTACAAAGCTGCAGGATCATCGCCTATTCGTCCGTCAGGTTGCCATGGACAGGTCACCGCCTCCGTGTGGCCAGCCCTCACACTCTAGGTTAGGGTTTCTCAACCAGGGTTCCATGGAATCCTAGGGTTCCTCCAGAGGTTTCTAGGGGTTCCTTTAGCAATGAGCAATTTCTGCATCTCAGATAAGTTCCCACTGACACCATTGAACTTTTTAGCTATCTGTAAGGGGGGAATTCTTTACAATGACCACTAGTGTAAGGAGCATTCTTGCAACTGACCATCACACTAATGTATCATAAGTTGTAGACCTAGGAACTTTTAGCAGGGGATCCCTGAGACCAGAAAGTTCTTTCAAGGGTTCTTCTGTGCTGAAAAGGTTGAGAAAGGCTGCTCTAGGTACATGGGGTGTGAGAAGGTGGGGCGAAGTCCACATTGGTATGGACATATCCCCAGGGCCGTCTTTAATATTGATTGGACCCTGGGCAAACATTTTCTTGGGCCCCCTTTTCCACGCAATTTCGCTCTCCACATGCTTTGAGACATACAATAAATAGCAGCTAGACTCAAAATCTATTTACTGAATGAGATCAGGCAGCGATTGTGATTGGTTGCCAGAGGTTAAAGTGCATCATTATCGCTCACTGTAATTTCCTAGAGGTTACAGCACATGACTTCTGCTTGTTGATTGGTTGCTAGAGATTACTGTACATCAATACTGCTCACTGATTGATTGCTAGAGGTTATTGAACATCTATACCACTCACTAATTGGTTGTTAGAGGTTACTGCACATTATTACTGCTCACTGATTGGATGCAAGACGTTAGTGCACAGCATTGCTGCTCACTGATTGGTTGCTAAAGGTTACAGCACACCATCTCCTCACTGCCTGCCTGCATATTCACATGCACCAAAATTCAGGTTGCTGTGGCACCATGTTATTTTGAAGAAGGCTTCTGCCTCCAATTTGCTTACTTTTGCAGAACAGGCTGACGTTAGGCTTAATGACCACAGTTGTATTCAGGACTTTCAAGCATGCCCCTTTACCTCCCCAGTGGGCAGCATTCAGCAGAAGTGATGGTGTATGTGACCTCAGGGGGACATGATATACATATGAATGCTGACTATATTTACATATCAATGCCGCGGTCCACAGCTATTTACTTATTAATGCTGCCGCTATTTACATATCAATGCAGGTTATTTACATGTAAACACAGGGTCTGCAGGTGAGTCATCTGTACATGGCAATAGGGCAGAGCTGGGCAGCAGAAGTTTACACTGAGGTAACAGGAAACAGCACGGGACTAAAACTTCATGGGATTTAAACTGGGCTAGTTGCCAAGAATGAGGCAGCTGCTTTGGGCCCCACTACAATGATAGGGCCCAGGGCAGCTGCCCCTTTTGCCCTGCCTTAATAACGGTCCTGCATATCCCCTAAAGTCATGTTTTATTTGCTTCTCTTTTAGCCCTTCCAGGTCAGACCATCAGTTTACTGTCCAAAACGACAGGGACCTTGCCAGGCCACAACATCAACATTCCTCATCCAGGTCCAGACGTGACTCTCCGTATAGGACCCACCAGCAGAGGAGATGTTCCCATTCCTCCTCCAGACAGAGGAGATGTTCCCATTACTTTTCCAGTCATTGCACCCACTGCCATGACAGCCGCTCTGATCGTAGAGCCTGCTGGGGATGTGAGTCACGAGTCCTGGAGGGCAAGTCACTGTGTGATTCATAAATAAAGAGAATATTCCTGCGCTATCTGGATAATAATAAATAATGGAACACTAGTTGCAGCAGACACCAGATTGGTCAATCCGTACCAACAATAAATATATAAAAATCAATATTTGCTGTTGCGCTGTAGTGAATGATAGCTTATTACCATAAACCTGAGGCAATATAGCACTGTATATGAAGGATTGTATATCAGGTTACCAAGGCACATTAGGACACCAACCCCATCAATGTCTCCCTGGACACCATCGTACATGAAGAATACTAGGCGAAAGCCAATGACAGATCATGGATTCACTCGTCATCACTATTTACATCACGCTGTTAACTTACAGCGGTAAGGTAAGGAGCCATTGCACATTGAGGTGTTTATACACTGAAGAGAATTCACATCACTTATTCACTGAAAGACTGCATCTGCACAGATTGTCACTTGGAGCACAGCACTTTATTTATTGCACTTTATCTATCAAGTTTTCTTGATACTTATGTGCACTGATGGACTCTATTTCTATACAGTGTCAGCATTAGCACTTTGATCCTATTTTTCTATGCCATTTTTTCAATTTTCTGTGCATGTTGAATTCTATGCAATTATGTAGCATTTAGTATACGATTTTTTTAATGAAGTTTTGCACATGCGATGTACACTTTATTTATCACTTTATTTATGGTAATGAGCCATCATTCACTAGAACGCAACACCACATATTGATTTTTATATATATTTAAAAAGCACTTTATCTATCAAGTTTTTCTGGATACCTATGTGCACTGTTGGACTCTATTTCTATATTGTGGCAGCATTAGCACTTTGATCTTATTATTTTATATGCCATTTTTTTTTTAAATTTTCTGTGCATGTTGAATTCTATGTGGTTATGTAGCATTTAGTATGCAATTTTTTTAATGAAATTTTGCACATGGGATGAACACTTTATTTAGCACTTTATTTATGGTAATGAGCCATCATTTACAGTGTGATTCATGTTATGCCCAGGCGGTCGGGGAAAAAGAGATGGAAAACAAACAAATGGAGTCTCTTGTTAAGTGTGTGGTGCAGCAATCCCTAAAGGAGTTGGATACAACCTGCACGCGGAGCCAGTCCACCACTCTATCTGGCTCCCTGGCTAACAATGCCCAGGAGGATCCGGGCGCATTCCAGCCTTATAATGCCTCCCCCGACTCTTCAGATAGCGGAATTTCCCCACTAATTAAGGCGGTCAAAGAAGCCCTTAAGTGGGAAGATCCTTCCATTCCTCCGGCTAAGCTAAGAAAGTTCTTTAAGCACCTGGGGAAGGAACGTTCCATGTTCCCGCTCCTCTCCGAATTGAAGAATATCATTGACGGGGAGTGGAGTAAGATAGGCAAGAAGACTTCTATGTCAGGCAAAACCTCCAGATTTTACCCTTTCATAACAGAGGAAGTGAAATATCTGAAAAATCTGCCTCTTGTAGATGCAGCATTGATGCAACTGGCCAAACATGTTCTTCGTTTAGCAGACACTAATTATGTATCCTTCAAGGACGGGCTTGAGAGGAGACTAGACCAAGACCTCAAGAGAATTTACAGGCTGGATAGCATCATAGCCTGAGCCACGGGTGGGAAATCGGGTTTCCTGCCCCAGGATAGGCGTCTCTTTGGTCAAAAGAAGCCTCAGCGCAGAAGACAAAGAACTGAGCATTCAAGGGAAGCATGCGCTTACAGGCCTGGCTGAGATTTCAGAAGGAATTGGAGCAGAGGCCAGACATCCTTCCAAAAGTCTGCTAAAAGCCAGGAGTCCAGTGGACAAGAGATGGCTAAGTCATTTCGAGATTGGGGTCTGCCCAGGTGGATCGGGTGGGAGCGCGTCTGCTTCTCTTCCAGCACGTCTGGGTGGCCTCGGTCTCGGACTACTGGACCATCAAGACGGTCTCCATAGACCACACATGGTCCTTCACCAGTACTCCTCCCGCCAGATTTATCTCCACCCTGCTTCCATGGTCAGAAGAAAAGAAGCAGGTGTTACTGTCCTACATGGATTCACTAAGAGTACAAGGAGCCATGGTGCCTGTCCCAAAAGGCAAAGAGTTTCGGGGGTATACTCCCCTCTCTTTCTTGTGCAGATGAAAAACGGTTCATGGAACCCCGTGATAGACCTAACTTACCTAAACAAGTTTATAAAATACGAAAGATTCAAAATAGAGACTTTATCTACCATCCAACAACCTGTGCAGCCAGGCGATTGGCTAATCTCAATCAACTTAAAAGATACCTATTTTCATGTACCTGTGGCAGAAGAATTCCATAAATATCTCCAGTTCAGAGTCGGGCAAGAATATCTACAGTTCACTTGCCTCCCTTTTGGGTTGACAACCTCACCAGAGTCTTTTCAAAAGTTCTTCTGGCCGTAGTGGCCCTCATCAGAACAAAAGGGATACGCTTGTACCACTATCTCAATGACCTCCTGCTACTGTCCCAAGACAAGAAGCAGCTATTGATCCATAGAGAGCAGGTTATCAGCACACTGCTCGAGTTTGGTTGGCTCACCTGCCACTCCATTGCCCCGTTCTCATGGGTCACGGTCACGACCGATGCCAGCGGTGCTGGTTGGGGAGCCCTTTGCGGGTCAGAACTTGCTCAAGGCAAGTGGGATGCACGTCTTCACTACCCGTCCTAGAACTGCCTGCCTGCTATGCCCTTCAATTTTTTCACTCATCTCCTGAAAGGGGAGTCAGTTTTACTGAAAATGGACAACACCGCAGTGGTCTCTTATGTGAAGAGGCAAGGGGGCGCTCGGAGCTCTACACTGCTCCAAGAAGTCAAGCCCATCATGTCCTGGGCTCAGAAAAGCCTAAACAATATTTCAGTGGACTTTGTCCCCGGAGTCTAAAACATCCAAGCGGACTTCCTGTCTCGCACACAGTTAGACAACAATGAGTGGTCTCTTCATGTGCAGACGTTCGAATGGATCCTGTCCTTGAGAGTCAATCCCGAAGTAGACCTATTTGCATCCCCCTGCAACTTCAATATCAAGAAGTATTACACTCGGGGCTGTTGCAGCCAGGCCTTTGGAGTAGATGCACTGACAGATCAGTGGAGCTTCAACATGGCATATGCCTTTCCCCAGCTTCCGATCATCCTCAGGTTCTTACGGAGACTCCAAGCAGAAGCAGTCAAGGTGGTAGTGATTGTACCTTACTGGCCAAACAGGCCATGGTTTCCCCTCCTGACCCAACTCAACTTCCGGGACCCGATGCCTCTTCCTACCAGGCCAAGTCTTTTTTCTCAGGGGGCAGTCCTGCTCCCATGTCCGGCATCACTAAGACTGATGGTCTGGTTCTAGAGAGGGAAAGGCTGGAATCTTTCGGGTGCACTTCAAGAGTGATTTCCACCCTCATGCTCGAGAGAAGCGAGCATGAATAAAGTCTATAAGAGGATATGGGCCAAGTTTGTTGAATCCTCATCCTCTATGGGCATATCTTTCAGGGATCCAGGGCTTCCCGGCCATCTGGGGGGTGAGCGAGCAATTGCCTGTTAACCGAGCAGGACCATGGATCTGTGTGTGTAAACACACAGATCAACGTCCTGTCAGGTGTTCCCAGTACAGAGGAAAGCTGATCGGGCTCCCCCCCTTGTGAGTCCCCGCCCCCCTACAGTTAGAATCACTCCCTAGGACACACAGTTAACCCTTTGATCGCCCCCCTAGTGTTAACCCCTTCCATGCCAGTGACATTTATATAGTAATACATAAGTGATCGCTGTATAAATGTCACTGGTCCCAAAAATGTGTCAAAAGTGTCCGATCTGTCCGCCGCAATGTCACAGTCATGACAAAAATCACAGATCGCCCCATTACTAGTATAAAAATAAATAATAAAAATGCCATAAACTATCCCCTATTTTGTAGACGCTATAAGTTTTGTGCAAACCAATAAATATACACTTATTGCGATTTTTTTTTAACAAATATATGTAGAAGAATACATATGGGCCTAAACTGAGGAAAAATAAAAAAAACATTTTTTAAATTGGGATATTTATTATAGCAAAATGGAAAAATAGTGTTTTTTTTTAAAAACTTGTTGCTCTTCTTTTGTTTATAGCGCACAAAATAAAACCACAGAGGTGATCAAATACCACCAAAAGAAAGCTCTATTTGTGGGGAAAAAAATGATAAAAATTATTAATTTCGAATCATTTGGGTACAGTGTTGCATGACCGCGCAATTGCCATTCAAAGTGCGACAGCGACACTGAAAATTGGCTTGGGCAGGAAGGGGGTGAAAATGCCCTGTATTGAAGTGGTTAATGTTGTTCTTTAAGCATTTTAAAAAGAGCAGTGCCCCCATGCAATTAAAAAAAATGCAAAATAATTATCTAATAGGAAAATGTCATGTGGCAGTGGATGCTTTTTTCAGTTTTGCTGTAATACACCCTACAGACATGCCACAGATGTGGCACTTCACAGGCAAGTTTAGGGAATCTCCCAAACATATTATTTAACCGCTTGCCACCCAGCAACAATACATTTACTGTGACAGGGCGGCACGGACAGGCAGGTACATATATACGTCATCCTGCCTCTTCCGGGCTAGGTGCGCTCAGCAGATTTCAGCTCCAGGTACTCGGCCGCTTTGTGCAGCTGAAGGATCATGTAATCACAATGTCAACAAGCTATTATGAATGAATTTCATTCAAAACAGCTGTGATTCTTATAGCGATGCTGTGATTGGCCCACAGCTATCACATGGTACCTTCAATTTGTGTGTGGGTTTTTTTTTGGGTTGAACTGGATGAACTTGTGTCTTTTGCAACTATGTAACCTTGGTTTCCCACATCAATCTAAATGTTATATCATTACTGTTTATAGAAAACAAGAATTTCATGATAAAAAAAAATCCACAGAAGATAGAGAGCAAGCGCCTCTTACAGTGAAATCTTACGAGTGAAATGAAGCAGAAGACGCACAGGACTCTTCTGCAAACCGCTTCGCAATTTGCACTAGTGTGAACCCAGCCTCAAGGGGTTTGCATACCTTTTCTGATGAAGTGGCTGCCACAGTGCCATCAAAACACGTTAATGGTGTTTTTACTGCTTGGTGGCAAATAATTAACCACCTATTCAAGAAAATGCTCTGGTGCCTCCATTCATTACAGAAACATTTGCTGACATTTTTTTGATTCTCCAATCTTCACTTCATTTCACACCAGTATCCTACCATTATCCAGTGTACAATCTTCAGGAGGACTCTACACAAGCCTGAATCTAGGCTGCTTAATCCCCAGATGGTCTTCTTGCAATCATACAATTATGAGTCATTTTATAAGAAACATCTTGATCCTCTTCCTTAATTCTTATGTACAGTATTTGGTTGATCAACTACTATACATATTTGGATCTTTTCTGGAGTATTCTATCATTCTTTTTTTCACTTTTTCATGACTGTTTTACAGAATCTCCACATCTTCATGACAGAACCTTGGTTTCCATGATGATTTAGTTGTAATGTTATTTTACCTTCTAGTCTCTAAAATATCATTTAAGTTTAAAATGGCAGTAAAATTAAAAGAAAACTTCCATTAGTGGACAAATATTTTTTTTTTCAGGTCCAAATAAACTACACTTTGAGAACAGGGATCACTTGAACACACAAGCATTTGTACCTCAATGCCTTAAAGCATTTAACTTAGATTGAAGCATTAATTGGGAAAAAAGGCTATGGGTTCTAAATACAAGGGGTTCATAGTGTGTGGAGTGAGTTAAAGCTGAAATGTTTTTCAGTGGCAGCTAATAGTAAAATTAAACTGAAACTGCCATATGGTACAAGTGGGAAGTTACCAAATTGATCACTATAACAATAACAATGTATTAATGCAATTTAGTTTGATGAGCATAGTTTCTTATAGCAAGCAGTGTTTTCATTTCTATTTTTCGGTTCAGCTTAAGCAGTTTCATATGAGTGAATTGCTAACTAAAATGGATTTGTTAATTTGGACTTGTTAATTTGAGCTTCATGGGTTTCTTTTTGAACATCATATGAAAGTTTTACATTTCCTGTGTGGGTGGAGTGCTTTATTTATTACATGTGCTAATCTCATTTTATGGACTTTTTAAAATGTAGGATTTAGAGTATTCTTATGTAAATACCTCCCCAGTGGTTTCCACATCATTTTGTATACCTTTTAATCATCGGTATGCACACAAATGTATAAGTTAGAATAAGTAACCCATTTTAACACAGCTATTAGTGATAAGTAAATTGATTTAACCAGTTGGAATTTGCGGTGGAGGTTGGCTGAAGATAAAAATTCTCAAGGTTTTGATTCTGTTTGACAAATAGATTTCCATGAGGTAGTCAGAAGACAAATGCTCTGTATTAAATGGGTATTAACCCGATACTATGGTATAAAAAGGGGCAGCAGGATTTTTCTTGGTACCAACAAGGACATAAATATTCCTTCTTGATTGGCTATACTATATTATAACCACAATGATGATGCAAACTGGCACCAGTTGGTCTGGCGCCTATGTGTGCCTTTTTGACTTTAGCACCTGGGGTTGAGCCTGGGTTCAGACTAGTGCGGTGCGAATTCAAGGCCCTGCGTGACTGCGCAGTGAAACACTGGCTGTTCTGCGGATTGTATGCGTTTTAGGTGCGAATCAGCTGCGAATTCATTAGTAACCCTTCCTGCCTAATTTGAGTTGCTAATTTTGTGCTGAGCAAGCTTTTTGGCTGATTGTCTGGCTCCTTATAAAACCTGGTAGGTCTGTGTACCTGGTTGTCCAGCAGTCTGTACCTGTGTTTTGTGTGTTTCTTTGCAAGATGTGTGCTGCTCTGCCAATGATAATGCCAACTGTTGTTGCTGCAACAGCAGCAATCTTGCTGGAAGAAGAAAATAGGAAAAGGATGCGTAGAAGAAGAAGATGCTGGGTTCATCCCATCATTGCAAATCGTGAAGAAAGAGGCCAGTTCATGATCTTGTATGGGCACCTCCGTGGGCATGAAGAGAAATTTTTCAATTTCACCCGCATGTGAAAGTACTGTTTCTGCCAAACCATACTTAATTTGTAGCCATTGATGTATAGTGTGTTTTATATTTGCAAGACACAAGTCCATCCAGTCTAACCTATGTGTGATTATGTTATTTTAAGATTATTGTAACTAATAAGCCTTGTCCCCCCCCAAAAATACAAACTGTACATTATTTCAGCATGCAACCTTAAGGGCACAAAATGAGCATCACCTAGCACCCCCTCCTGGTGTAAGCCAGGTCATATTCCCTTTTTTTTTTTTTTTTACCCCCCAAATACCTTGGCCCAAAATTGCTAGTGACAAGTTGCTTTGTTGGTGTTGCCACGCAACTTTGTTTAGCATTTTTGGCTCAGACAATTGTTACTGTTAATTTAAAAGGCCAGTGGCTTCTTCTTTGTTGAAATGAGGTCCCATATGCCTTTTTTTTTTGTTCCTGTCACTTATTTAGCCATAATTAGATTGGAACTAAGGATGCCTGCCTTGTTACCCTAAATAATGCCCTTAACCACTTACCTTACTCTTTTTTTTACAGAATGCCCCAATGTTTTACCCACATGTATTTATGAATTTATTTATTTTTTACTCAGTTTTGACGAATTGCTGGGCTTAATCTCCCCTCGCTTAGAGCGTCAGAACACGAGCTTCAGACCAAGTATCCAGCCTGCTGAAAGATTATTGATCACATTAAGGTAATTATCATCACTCATGTCATTTGTCATGCGCTATATTGACCATGTTTTTTGTATTTTTTTATGTTTTTTTACCTGGGTATTTTTAAAAATATGACGGCACAAAAAATGTAGGAAAAATTATTTATTCACGTATCATAAAATATGATAAAAATATAAACTTTACCCATGTATAAAACATAAATTAACTCTGCAATAACTTAAAAACAAAAAACTTGCCTGTCAAGTAGGCCTCTTCCCTGTTTTATCAAAATGTGTCATGTTGGTCCTTAACCATGAACAGACCTCATCACAGATTCCGATATGTTTTTTGGAAAGGGGCCTCATAGGAGTATTGAGTTGCGGAAGCTGGGTCATCACTGGCAATGTGGGGAGCAGGCCTAGCCTCCCCATGTTGACTTTGCACATACATACCCTGAGTTTGGGGGGGGCCCTAATTGAAGGAAGTGGGGATGGGATGGGATGGGATAGGGAAGGTTACTGTGTGGCCCTTCATATCTGGAGCTTGGCTTGTCATAACTTGAGGGATATGATGGTGGACTATAGGGGTAAGGATGGTGTTGCTGCTCAGGGTAGTGCGTGTATCTTGGGTAGTGATGGGGAGGTCTTGGTTGAGGCAAATTTGGGTAGTTAAAAGTAGGTTCCTGCTGTGGCTGGGAGAAGGAGTGCATCATTTTTTCAATATTTTTCCGCATTTCATAGTACCGCTCTAGGGGTACATTTTTAATTAGTGGTACAAAACTGAGCGCCAGGATTGTATCGGGACATAAAAATGCATCCACCTTTGCGGTCATGTTTTTTAACATGTCTAATAAGCGCTCACTTAGGTCAGGTTGGGATAGTGCTGGGCGCCTCCGTGGCACTTTGCCAGGCTGACCAATTTGTGCAGGAGCAGAGGATGGCCCAGGGACAGCCTCCTCTGCCCCTGAACGTTGTTCTTCTGGATTAGTTTCCCAGAGACTGGAAGATGTTTGGATTAGTGCTAAATCCTCTGTGTCTTCTGGAATATCAATGGGTGCTTCCTCCTCTGTTTGTTGTTCTTGTTCTTCCGCCAAAACATCTTGCTCCTCCCAACTAGATTCTGTCCTGTTTTATATAGTAAAAATGTAAAAAATGAACTCGGCATATTGATGATTACCAGATTGTGCGTTACATAGATGATGTAAATGAAAATTTACTCCCTCATCTCCACAATGGGTTGTAAAAACTCCAAGTCCCTGGCAAACATATAGGGTACCCTAGGCGTAGCCCCTGAGCCACTCCTTGTTTCTCTGAGGTGCCTCATATATTTTCTATAAGCATCACGCATGCTATGCCATCTTGTCTGTAAGTAGTGCACTGAAAAATAAAGAACAACATAATGACATTTTTTTTTTTTTAGGTACTTAGCAACAGGAAATTCCTTTGGAAGTTTGCACTATGAATTCAAGGTTGGAAAATCAACGATTAGTGGCATTGTTCATGCTACCTGCCTAGTCATATGGGAAGAACTGAAGGACATTGTTATGAAGAAGCCCAAACCAGAAGAATGGCTGATGGTAGCGGACCTATTCTGGGAGCGATGCAACTTCCCCAACTGTCTTGGAGCCATTGATGGAAAACATGTACGCATCCTCAAGCCTCCAGCTAGTGGGAGCCAATTTTTTAATTATAAAAAATATTTTCCGTTGGTATTAATGGCAGTGGCAGACGCAAATTATAAATTTATTTATGTTGATGTAGGTTCTTATGGCAGCAGCTCAGATTCTAGTGTATTCTCACATTCCTCATTTGGCCGCATGCTGCGTGACAATACACTAGACTTGCCCAATAATTCTCCCCTGCCAGGGACTACAGAGCCTCTCCTCTCACATGTATTTGTCGGAGATGAAGCTTTCGCACTGTCCCAGAACATGCTCAGGCCTTATTCAAGTCGCTCTCTGACAACTGAAAAAAGAGTGTTCAATTATAGGCTGACTAGGGCACGATGAGTAGTAGAATGTACATTTGGAATTCTTTGCAATAAGTGGAGATTCATGCATACCTCTATTAACCTCAGTATTGATCATGCGATCAGTGCAATTAAAGCTGCCTGTGCACTGCACAACTATGTGCGTGAAAGAGATGGGTTTCTTTTTGAAGATTCCCTGACCCATAACATGGAGGCAGCACATTGCAATATTCCTAGGGGCAGCACTACTGGTACACTTATTAGAGAAGAATTTAAGAATTTTTTTATGTCACCAGCTGGGGAGGTGCCTTGGCAGATGAATTCTATTGACTAAAAATAAATATGTATTTTTTTTTCTTGATGTAAATGCATGATAATCTAATGCTAAGTGTGCTGTATAAAAAATGTTGTATGTAATTTTGGCAATGAGAAATAAAACTTTTTTATCTCACATTTGTGGTGTATGTCATATTACTAACCTTAGAGATTAAAAGAATTTGCATTTATTTAGGGACTCATCCATCCCTAGATAAAGCTGTTATGTGCACAATGTTTACAGCATGTGGCCTGGTACAGATTTGGGGGTGACCACATGCTGTTTGTAAAAATCTAATAAATTACATTAATGTACACCATCTAAAAAATACAGGACAGCATATACAGGTAGTAAAAGGTAATAAAAAAACTTACATTTGTCAGCCTGAACTTGGGAAGAGCACCTGTTCCACTCTGGCAAGAGGTCTCTGGCAATTTCCTGCCATGCACGTTTTTTGACAACGTTGTCCTTATATTTAGGATGCCGGGTGTCATAAATCATGGGTTTCTCCCTCACAAGTCTGATCAACTCCTCACAATCCACAGATTCTTTCGCCTTTGATTATGCTTTTTGTCCTCTTTTGGACATGCTGGTTCCAGTCCGGATTTCAAAACACACAGGGGAGGAACAGGAAGAAGGGGAGGTGTTGGAGTGGCGCGAATATCTGTTCAGGATGCAAGCCAGATGCGAATCAGATGCGTGCCCATAGAAGATAATGGGACTAAATTCGCACCTGATCCGTCCCGCACCGCACCAAAGTCGGTGGCGGTTTTTCTGCAATGCACAGAGCGCATGCACCGGACATGTGTGAACGTGCCCCATTGAAAACAATGGGTTTTTAAATGTCCTGCGAATTCGCAGTATTTTGCCCCGCTGCGAATTCACAATAGTGTGAACCCGGGCTGAGTATCTGATTGACCACCCTTTCCATCAATTATATATAATTTGTTCTCTGACTATGTATATACATTCACAGGTTGCTATTATTTTTATCTTCTGTTGTTTGTTACAGAATTTTATTCCCTTACTCCTGAAGAAGTGGGCAGTCTGCGAAACATGTCGAGAACTAGCTAACTATATGTATACTTTTTCATCCCGCACTAACATCATTTTGATGCAACATCATCATTGTGGTTATAGTATAGCCAAACAAGAGGGAATTTTTAATCACTATGTTTCTCTTTTATATAAAAAAAATTTATACTGTATATGACATTTTTAATAAAGATTAAATGTTTTTAATCCTGTTGTAATGTCCATGTTGGTACCAAGAAAAATTCTGCTGCCCCTTTGTATGTATTTTTTTATAGTTCCATGAAGTAGTGTGTTTTGTGGTTGGTGGTCCTTCCCACATTGTTTGCAATGGGTGTCAAGTTTCTATTCGATTATCCTACCCTTCAATCAACCAGTCAGCAAGGGTAATATGATGATAAGACACACCCCCATATACACAAAAGGACACAATTACTGCAGGACTAAAGGAGATTACAATTAGCACATTTTGTATACATATTGATCAGCTTTTTGACACTTGGGATAAGGATTACAAACTAGCAACGCTTGTTGTTTCCTTTAAAGGAGGTTACAGTTGGCTTTACTATTACATAAGCATTTATTCACTCACACCCAACACTGTCCTAGTGCTCAGTTCCCCTATTATAATGCTCTAGGAGTCTCTCCTAACTGGCCATGGTATTTCACCTTCTCATCACCAGGAATGAGGCTCAGGTCCAAAATATGTTCAAGGCAGTTTGTGGATCTAGCAAACTAATTACTGTTGTTATAGTAAACAAGAAACCATAATGCACTTCTTAGCCTTTGAACTTAGATCAGATGACTTACAAAGGCCAAAAAGGCCAAAGGCTTTTGAATATGCCAGCCCCCTCACTAAAAAAGGATGGGTCCCCATTAGCCATACTAACAATGTGTTTTAGCTTTAATAGAGAAAGTATAGGAAGTTCTGCTGATAAAGTGCATTGTTACTGATTGATGTAGAACTTGTAGGCACTGGTCTGTTAAAGTAATTGTAAACCCGTAGTGAATGTCCTGCTGGTAGAAAAATTCTGTTTATCATGGCGAACTTTGGGGTGGGGGAGGGAAGGATTTTTATATCCTGATGCTGCTGATCTCCTGAATTATCTTTACAGCCCGTCCCTGTCCACATGCACTTAACATTTACCACATTTTAACAGGCTACATGTGTTTTTTTTTTTTACGGGACATATTTTTCAAGTGTTGCTGTCTACAATTTTGCTTTCTTTACAGCCTTACTCCAAGGATGATTGTTTTTTCTTTCTTTGAGTTGGTCTTAAAACATACAAGTAACAAATTCAGCTGATCAGTGTTGTCAGATATGCAACTGATACAACATAAACCAAACAAAACCAAATTGGATCTGCAAGCATTTCACACATTCGATAAAGCCTACATGACCACCTACCTTCACAAATATTTTTTACCTCCTAATAACGCCCTGCACAAGTCTATTTGTGCCAGTAACTAGGGATGAGCTTCGAGTTCGATTCGAACTCATGTTCGACTCGAACATTGCCTGTCCACCCGTTCGCCGAACAGCGATTTGGGGTGTTTGCGGCAAATTCAAAAAGCCGCAGAACACCCTTTAAAAATCTATGGGAGAAATCTAAAGTGCTAATTTTAAAGGCTTATATGCAAGTTATTGTCATAAAAAGTGTTTGGGGACCCGGGTCCTGCCCCAGGGACATGTATCAATACAAAAAAAAACTTTTAAAAACAGACGTTTTTTCAGGAGCAGTGATTTTAATAATGCTTAAAGTGAAACAATAAAAGTGTAATATTCCTTTAAATTTCATACCTAGGGGGTAGAGAGCACCCCCCCCCTCCTGAACCGTACTGTGACCCCTCAAAGCACCATGCCCCCATGTTGATGGGGACAAGGGCCTCATCCCCACAATCCTTGCCCGGTGGTTGTGGGGGTCAGTGGGCGGGGGGTTTATCAGAATCTGGAAGCCCCATTTAACAAGGGGACCCCCAGATCCCGCCCCCCCTGTTTGAAATGGTAACAGGTACATTGTACCCCTACCATTTCACAAAGAAAGTGTAAAAAATTTAAAAAAAAAACAGTCCTTTATTTAAAAAAAAAATAAAGATTCCAGCAGTGGTAATCCACTCTTGGTATCCTGCGATGGGTGATCATCTCTCCGGGGTCCAGCGATGGATGATCTCTCCCGATGATGTCCAGCGCAGCACATCCTGTCTCCACCGGAGACACCGTGGGAATCCCGGCAGCCTGATAGCTGAGGAGGATGGGGCCACCCGTAACGTGACCCCCCTCTGATGCAAGGGGAAGCCCGGGATTCCCCAGTGATGTGCGGGTGACCCCGCCCCCCTCTGATGTAACGGAAACCTGCGACTTTCAATGACTGTTCTCTGTATTACGGGGAGCCGACAATTCATTATAGCCGCCAGTGCTTTTAAATTATTTTCTTTTTCCTGCAGAAATGACACTTTGTGCAGGGACCGTTCTAAGCACTGGAAACATGCGCCCCTTTACAGGCATACTATACACACCCCCCTAGGTACAAAATTTTAAGGAATATTATACTTTTATTGTTTCACATTAAGCATTATAAAAATCACTGCTCCTGAAAAAAACGGCCGTTTTTAAAAGTTATTTTTTGCATTGATACATGTCCCCTGGGGCAGGACCCAGGCCCCCAAACAATAACTTGCATATTAGCCTTTAAAATTAGCACTTTTAATTTTGAACGTTCGAGTCCCATAGACTTTAATGGGGTTCTAAAGTTCGCGCAAATTTTTGGTCTATTCGCAGGTTCTGGTGCGAAACAAAACGAGGGGTGTTCAGCTCATCCCTACCAGTAACACAAAAACATGCACAAGCCCATCACACTCAACTACAGCCAAATGTAGTAAAGCAGTTAAAATGCTACTCCTTACAAGAGTATGTCAGTTTAGCAAATTCAATATAAGCCTTTCTTTTTGATGTTGGTAAATAATAACATACAATACAAAGAAAAGAATATATTGCTTATTTATCTTGGAATGAAGATTGTGGTTGGTCACCAGTAGATAATTTACAAAGGAAAACTTGTTACAGAAGTTACAATTGTAGCCTAAATCCAGTTTACTTGGTGAGGCCTAGGATTGCAGAATGCTACAAATGCTGTTCAATAATTCAACATTGATGGAATTGGTGGAATAATTTATGTATGCATCTGAAAGTCTAATAAGAACATAATGTGGGCCCTTCTTTCATAGTGTGTCAAGCAAAGAGCTCTCAATCTGAGCACAGTGTACTTATGCTAAATTTGGAAATATTACAGAACCTGAACCTGCTAATTAGGTATGTGTGTCCATCTAAGGTATCAGAACAGATTACTGCAAAACTGTTTTTGCTGCCTTAAAAGTAATAATTGATTTAAATACAAAATTAAGTGTTGGGTTATTTACCCAGAAGTCTTCTTTCCATTTAGAAGGGGTGATGTGCATAATTTATATAATGACAGAGAGGATTAAATTAAGCCTATCTATGTATATAGCAATGAGTGAATCTGCCTAGGTTTGATTTATCAAGGGTTCACTAGTTATTGCCTAACATTTGGCCTCTAGTGAAGTCTATTGCGGTGAACTTTGTTAAATTCTGGCCATTTAAAATTGACCAGCAGAAGGACTTTATCTATGGGGATAGTGTGCATTGAACATGAGTAATACAATGTGAGGTTGTTTAGGTGCACAGTGTTCTTGCATATGTTTCTTTTCCTTTCAATAGATACAGCAGTGTGCTGTAACAAAAGGCAGCTTAAAAACAGATGGACAATAACATGTGACATGTGGATGGCCTGAGATCACCAGCAAGCCGCTTATAAAAGTAAACTTTACTGGTCGCTCAAAACAGCAAACAATAATATATTTTTTAGCAAAAGCAAACCAAGCAGTTCATAGTTTTGGCATCAAGAAAACATACAACAGGCTCACCGTCAGACTCTCAGTCCCACACTGGAGTTCCCACTTTTGGAGTGCCACAAAGTCCACAGGGGTTCCACAACAAGCCTTTCAGTTGCTAGAGTGTTCACATTTGCTCCCATCTTGTGAACCACTCTACTCTGCCTCGCAGACACAGGTGCTGATTCCTTCCTGCTGCCTTTCAAGTCTCCCTTGCAGGTGGTTTAACCCCATTCAGGACCAAAGACCCTGTAATCAGGGTTCGAAGCTTCTTTCCTTTCACAAAGGTCTCGCCGAAACCCCAAGAAAGTCAGGTCCTAAAAGAGGACCTAGCAATCCAGGGAGTACTGAAAATCAGTCCCCTCCTCTCCCACCAGACCCCCCCCCCCCCTGAGTACTCAAAAATGTTCCCCTTAAAGGGACCCCAGCTCAAATAATGGGGAAATATACCTGCCATCCAGGACACATTTCCAGTGTCCTGTACACAATGCCTGACTTTAGGCACCCAAAAGACCATATCAAGATAAAATATAATTAAAAAAAAAACACAAAAAAATGAAAACCCCAAAATAATATCCCTGAAACTAGAGTGCACCATTTTTAAAGTGAACCCTTTCCGCAAAACAAAAAAACAGGTTAACCTAAAAAAATTTTTTTTAGCTAACTAATAGCTCTCTCTCCACAACTATCTACTGGAATTTGGCATAGAGGACTGGCCTGCCCATCATCATGTGCTCTTAACGCACATTGAGATTTCTTAGCAATAGAAAATGTAACAGTTGCACTCCCTCCATTTGTTCAAGACACTATATCAATTATCAATTAGCCTTATTGAATTTGCCTTTGCCAAGGCCCAGCTTCAGCTCCCTAAATTTCAAACTCATCAGTAAACATCCTGAGCCATACCTTTCACTCCTCTTCCTCAATAATATTTATTTTTTATTGCCAATAGTTATATCCTTTTACAAGCTGTCACATTGTTAGCTCAAGCTGCATGTTTTCATTTTTGTTGTTAATCATGGCACTCTGTTGGTCTATGTACATACTATATTGTCCTGCACATCTCAGGGATCTTATCATAGCTTCTTTCTCTGCATCCATTTATACTGTGAAAGCATAACCTACTGTTGTGAACCTTCTGTTTTGTTCTGATTATTACTAAACCTCCCTGTATGGAATGATATTGGCTTTTTTCATTCGATCGCCATCTCTATATTACTATATTTCCTGAATGATATGTACTCTGGGAATGTCCCACCACTGTACTAGATCTATATGTCATGCAATTCTTGTTACTTGTATATTGCTGTAATATTTCAAATAAAGAAAATTTAATTATAAAAAAAAATATTTTCTTTGCAGAAGCACCCACAGACTTCTAGTGTGTTAGTGGCATCACACAGAGCTCCTCTATTTCTTTGCAGAAGCACCCACAGGACTTCTAGTGTGTTAGTGGCATCACACAGAGCTCCTCTATTTTCTTTGCAGAAGCACCCACAGGACTTCTAGGCATCACACAGAGCTCCTCTATTTTCTTTGCAGAAGCACCCACAGACTTCTAGTGTGTTAGTGGCATCACACAGAGCTCCTCTATTTTCTTTGCAGAAGCACCCATAGGACTTCTAGTGTGTTAGTGGCATCACACAGAGCTCCTCTATTTTCTTTGCAGAAGCACCCACAGGACTTCTAGTGTGTTAGTGGCATCACACAGAGCTCCTCTATTTTCTTTGCAGAAGCACCCACAGGACTTCTAGTGTGTTAGTGGCATCACACAGAGCTCCTCTATTTTCTTTGCAGAAGCACCCATAGGACTTCTTAGTGTGTTAGTGGCATCACACAGAGCTCCTCTATTTTCTTTGCAGAAGCACCCACAGGACTTCTAGTGTGTTAGTGGCATCACATCTTCTAGTGGGATCACACAGAGCTTATCATAGCATCACACAGAGCTCCTATATTTTCTTTCTCATGCATCCACCCATAGGACTTTATCACACAGAGCTCCTATATACTCAGCAGCACCCACAGGTGAAAGCCAAGAACACAGGGCATGGCAGGCTCTGTTTCTAGTGGATAACGTCTCAGCACTGTCTTTGTTTTCGGCAGCTGGATGTGGACGCTTCTGTTTTGTTCTCAGGGTAAGCTGTGCTGCTGCTTTTCTTTACAGTGCTGAGGCTAGACTTCTAGTGTGTTAGTGGCATCACACAGAGCTCATCCTTGCAGAAGCACCCTCAGGGATAGTGTGTTCTGCCTGCAGACAGCACCCACTAGTGTGACCTACCCATACTGCACAATTATGGCTGAAAGACCGCCAAGGGGGGGGCCATGAGGCGTGCAGAGCCAAGAATCACAGCAGGACGTGGACCGTGGACGTGGACGTGGTCGTGCATCGTCATCAGCACGTGGCCATGGGACACCGCCGCGTCTTTGTTTTCGGCAGCTGGACATGTGGAGCCGCATCAGGCTGAAGGCTTGGTAGAATGGATGACCAAGCCTCCTCATCCTCCTCATCCTCTATCACCCAGGCTCAGGGTACTGACAGAGCATCATCAGCCACCCCTTCCCTAGACCCACCATGTCCTCCTGAGGAGTCCCCCCGAACTCTTTGAGCACAGTGTTGGGTACATGCTCCAGGAGGATGCCCAACGATTCGAAGGCTCGGATGATGATACCCAGCTTGAGGAATCTGGCAGTACTGTTCCACCAGCTGCAGCTTACTGCCAGGTTTGCTCTAGTGGTGAAGAGGGAGGGGATGATGAGGCAGATCGCACCACTGCTATTTGCAATATTTGTCTCAAGCGTATCTCGCGTGGCCAAAAACATCAGCCGCTTGGGCACCACAAGCATGACCAGACATATGGCGACCTGCCTGCAGCTCGTTGGCAGGCACACATAAAAGACCCACACCAAAGAACTAAGCGGACCTCTCCTTGCTCCTCCTCAGCTTGGGATCTCCATCCCCACTACACCTTCAGTCCTCTCTGAAAGCTGCTCTGAGAGGACTGAAGGTGTAGAATTAGGTGTGTCACAACCAAGTACTTGCAGTACAAACCGACGTTCCGATTGCAGCAGGCATAATTTCCCTGCCCCAGCTGCTGGACCGTAGAAAAGAAAGTAACTCCCGGCCAGCCACATGCCAGCGGTTGAATGCTATAGCCTGGATTTGCTAGCACTTCAAACTGCTGCCTTTTCAGTTGGTAGACTCGGCCCCCTTCCCGTGAGTTTGTTCAATGTGCGGTTCCTCAGTGGCAGGTTCACCAAAAACGCCACTTTTTCTCGCGGAAGGCGATTCCGTCTCTCCTCTACCGGCATGTGGAGGGCAATGTCCATGCCTCGCATGGACAGGGCGGTCAGCGGTAAGGAGCAATATTACCGCTGACTCATGGTCCAGCAGGCATGGGACAGGGAAGGTACCTTTCTTTCACGGCCCATTGGTCACTCTATTGGCAGCTGGGAGGGGATTGCAGGACAAGTAGGTGCAGTATGTTGGAGGTTGTCCCGCCACCACGGACTACTGCTAGAGGGACACACCTCTCTCCTCCACCCCTCCTCTCTTCTTCCTCCAGTGCTCTGTCCTTGGAACCAGCGGTGGTAGGCGTTGGGCTACGCAAGTACGCAGGCAAAAAGTTCACTGACTATCCTCTTCCTCCTCCTCAATGATCCATGCCACCACACCAGTGCCTAAGGCACAATTTTTCAGCCCCTGTTTAACAGGGGCGTGTACTTACAATTTTTTAAAAAAATGCTTCGCAACACGTGTGACTGCTGTGCTCCAAGTACAGTATCTGTGAGGGCCGAGTTGCAGTGTTGTGGCACCAGCACCAGTGCCTAAGGCACAATTTTTCAGCCCCTGTTTAACAGGGCGTGTACTTACAATTTTTTAAAAAAATGCTTCGCAACACGTGTGACTGCTGTGCTCCAAGTACAGTATCTGTGAGGGCCGGGTTGCAGTGTTGTGGCACCAGCACCAGTGCCTAAGGCACAATTTTTCAGCCCCTGTTTAACAGGGGCGGGTACTTACAATTTTTTAAAAAAATGCTTCGCAACACGTGTGACTGCTGTGCTCCAAGTACAGTATCTGTGAGGGCCGGGTTGCAGTGTTGTGGCACCAGCACCAGTGCCTAAGGCACAATTTTTCAGCCCCTGTTTAACAGGGGCGTGTACTTACAATTTTTTAAAAAATGCTTCGCAACACGTGTGACTGCTGTGCTCCAAGTACAGTATCTGTGAGGGCCGGGTTGCAGTGTTGTGGCACCAGCACCAGTGCCTAAGGCACAATTTTTCAGCCCCTGTTAACAGGGGCGGGTACTTACAATTTTTTAAAAAAATGCTTCGCAACACGTGTGACTGCTGTGCTCCAAGTACAGTATCTGTGAGGGCCGAGTTGCAGTGTTGTGGCACCAGCACCAGTGCCTAAGGCACAATTTTTCAGCCCCTGTTTAAACAGGGGCGTGTACTTACAATTTTTTAAAAAAATGCTTCGCAACACGTGTGACTGCTGTGCTCCAAGTACAGTATCTGTGAGGGCCGAGTTGCAGTGTTGTGGCACCAGCACCAGTGCCTAAGGCACAATTTTTCAGCCCCTGTTTAACAGGGGCGTGTACTTACAATTTTTTAAAAAAATGCTTCGCAACACGTGTGACTGCTGTGCTCCAAGTACAGTATCTGTGAGGGCCGAGTTGCAGTGTTGTGGCACCAGCACCAGTGCCTAAGGCACAATTTTCCAGCCCCTGTTTAACAGGGGCGGGTAATTACAAATCTTGATCTAATAGTTCACAGCAGGGCCCATTCCTGCGCCCACCAAGAGTAACTATGAGGGCCTGCAGTCTTGTGGCAACACCGTCCACCACCACCGCCAAAGGCCCAATTTTTCTGCCCTGTTCATCAGGTGCTTGCAATTACAAATCTTGATCTAATAACTCACAGCAGGGCCCATTCCTGCGCCCACAAGAGTCACTGTGAGGGCTTACAGTCTTGTGGCAACACCGTCCACCACCACCAAAGGCCCAATTTTTCTGCCCTGTTCAACAGGTGCATGCAATTAGAAATCTTGATCTAATAACTCACAGCAGGGCCCATTCCTGTGCCCACCAGTCTTGTGGCTACACCAACATCTAATAGGCAAATTTCTGCAGAGTATATACGGCAGGCCCCTACTTTCAAACATCCAACTTACAAACGAATCCTACTTGCAAACGGAAATAGAAAACAGGAAGTGAGAGGAAATCTACCCCTAGGAAGGGAAATTCTATCATGTTAGATTTAATTTGGGAAAAAGGTATCTCCTCTCTACTGATGCTTTATCACCAATCCTTGTTTCAATTAAAACCCCACTTTTCCAAAAACATTTGTCATTGGACGGAAAGTGAGGTGACATGTTCTGAACAGATGTGCAAAGACAGCAAATGTTACAGGGGTGATAACCCCTCCCTATGTTCTCCAAAAAGCATAAAAATAGATTTTTTTGGATGGAGCTACACTTCATAATGTACCTGTTCAGATTCTACTTAAGAACAAACCTAAAGCCGCAAGTGGTTTTAAATGGCTTCTTTTTTTCCTTTACAAATGTCATTTTGTGCAAGGACAGTTCTAAACACTGGAAACACATGCCACTTCACAGGCATACTTTGGACACCCCCCAGGTACCATATTTAAAGGAAAATTTCACTTTTTTTTTTTCACTTTATGCATCATTAAAATGACTGCTCCCGAAAAAACATTTTTAAAAGTTCTTTTTGCATTGATATATGTCCCCTGGGGCAGGACCCGGGTCCCAAACCTGTTTTATGACATTAACATGCATATTGGCCGTTGTAATTAGCACTTTTGATTTCGAACGTTCGCGTCCATTATAACGTATAGGGTTCGAAAATTCGCGCAAACTTTCGGTCGGTTCGAAGGTTCTGGTGCGAACCGAACCCGGGGGTGTTCGGCTCATCCCTATACAAAACCTTTTATTCAAGATTGTAAGCTGTGCTGCTGCTTTTCTTTATAAGATAAAAGAGCTATTTTTATTTTGTTATTATTAGGGTTAGGGTAGAGAATTTTTGCTGGGAGAAGAAATTTGTGCAGATTTATTGTGCTGGGTAGAGGGAGGGGGGTGGATTTGTGTTGGAGAAATTTGGAGAGGGGGAATAGGGTGGGGAAGGATATGTACTGGAATGGGGATGTGCTGGGATGGAGGATATGGGGGTGCCAGTTCAGTACAGCTCAAAGTTTCAATTCTGTGTGACTTCCCTCATGCTGCCCCCATCACATTGTAAGTGCAATGTTACAGAGGTACCAGCGAGGCTGTAGACAGCAGGGGGTTGAATTTGTGGAGGAGGGTGCACCAAAATGCATTTTTGCCTGTGTAAACAAAAATGCTTGCACTGACCCTGGTCACACACACCGCATGAGCTTTGGTCTGAATTGCCCAGCAGTGCTGTAACAAAGTCCCGCCTCCTAGACGGCTCCTGTGAGATAGATGGAACACTGATCCAATGCAGTGAAATTGAATCAGTGTAACGTGTATTATAGGAGACACGAGATGATCTAGGAGGTGGGACTTTGTTAAAAGGTCGCCCAGGAGATTCAAATTCAAGCTCCATGGCAGCAGGATATAGTCGCTGCTCTGTGTGATCCAGAGGCACTGATGAGGCTGCAATTGGTGGGCGCTGATGAGGTGGCAATTGGTGGGCACTGGTAGGCTGAAATTGGTGGGAACTGGTAGGCTGCAATTGATGGGCACTGGTAGGCTGCATTTGATGGGCACTGATAAGGTTGTATTTGATGGGCACTGATAAAGCTGCATTTGATGGTCACCGATAAAGCTGCATTTGGTGGGTACTGATAAGGCTGCATTTGGTGGGTACTGATAAGGCTGCATTTGATGGGCACTGATGAGGCTGCAATTGGTGGGCACTGGTGAGGCTGCAATTGGTGGGTACTGGTGAGGCTGCAATTGGTGGGCACTGGCGAGGCTGCAATTGGTGGGAACTGGCAGGCTGCATTTGATGTGCACTGATAGGCTGCATTTGGTGAGCACTGGTAGGCCGCAATTGGTGGGCACTGGTAGGCCGCAATTGGTGGGCACTGGTAGGCTGCATTTAGTGGGCACTGGTAGGCTGCATTTGGTGGTAACTGGTAGGCTGCAATTGGTAGGCACTGATAGGCTGCATTTGGTGGGCACTGAAGAGGCTGCATTTGGTTGGCACTGGTAGGCTGCAATTGGTGGGCACAGAAGAGGCCGCAATTGGTGGGCACTGGTAGGCTGCATTTAGTGGGTACTGGTAGGCTGCATTTGGTGGGCACTGGTAGGCTGCAATTGGTGGGCACTGAAAGGCTGCATTTGGTTGGCACTGAAGAGGCTGCATTTGGTTGGCACTGGTAGGCTGCAATTGGTGGGCACAGAAGAGGCCGCAATTGGTGGGCACTGGTAGGCTGCATTTAGTGGGTACTGGTAGGCTGCATTTGGTGGGCACTGGTAGGCTGCAATTGGTGGGCACTGAAAGGCTGCATTTGGTTGGCACTGAAGAGGCTGCATTTGGTTGGCACTGGTAGGCTGCAATTGGTGGGCACAGAAGAGGTTGAAATTGGTGGGCACTGAAAGGCTGCAATTGGTGGGAACTGGTAGGCTGCATTTGATGGGGAGCATCTCCTTAGGGGAGCATCTCTGTGTTTGGGTTAGTAAGATGACCACGCCCAAGTGAGGGCGCCAGAAATATTTCTGCACCCAGGCGCTGTGACCCTAGGATCGGCCCTGGGTAGGGCTGCATAAACATAAGAAGCGAGCTTTGCAATGTTTGATATTTGAAATCTACCAAATCAAAATTTCCAGCTGAGGCTTCTGTAAATTGGCCTAAAATATTGCCTTATAGTTTGTTCAATAATTTTAAATCCTTTACTGTACCTGCAGTGCCATCATATTCATTGGAGCCCTGAAGACTAGCTGCTGCTGAAAGTGAAAAGGCTGTTTTCCAGGTGATAAATAAAATATGGTGAGGCCTGCCAATGTGACAACAAACACAGACGGCAGCAAAAAGGTGCAGATTCATAACAGAATAGATCACAAAAAACTCACATATTTTTGCCTCATGTGGTCTGCAACGAACATTGCTTTTAGTGAATTGGTTTGCTCATGTCTATTTACAAATCAGTTTATTAATAACATGTTACTTTTTTATACAGTATATTACTTTGATTTTATATGAAATTTTTCCATTTGATGTGGACCCCTTCCTGTCTCTCATACTGTGCCCTTGATGTTGCTGTTAGTTGCTGAAGTAATATTTCAAACGTATTATATTTTATATTATGTGATGTATAATACTGGAACGGACGAGGTATAAAACCTTTATTATACTATATAATTAAATAGCAAAACAAGGCTGTATTGTTAAAAAAACTAGTTTTTGTATCTCTTTTTTAATATAGTACAAACGTCTCTATCAAAACTATGATTATAATATAAAGGATAATTTATCACTAACTCACAAGAAATGTTACTTATTTTCACATCATTATACCAATTACATCACTTACAGTTATAAAGGAAGGCCTTTGTTTGGATTTGGCATTAATACTGAATGTGTTTGGCCTGTGTGCAGCTGTAAGACAGTATGGCTTAAATTACATATTTTTTATAGGTTTAGTATCCATAATCATTGTAAACGAAAGTAATAAATAAAGGCTCCATCCTGAAGTCTTGGCTTGGTTAAATAAAATATGAATTCTTTTATTTCTCATAGAATTATGTTGCCAGATATTAGACATCCATTCCCATCATATACTGTACTATTAAAATTATTTTCAAATAAATTACTGTTATTACCTTGTCTTTGCATTCATTCATTGCCTCATTTTTGCACATTGACCCTGCTGACATCCAGCAGACTCTCTTCATACATGTATTGCAGTTTACTCCAGTTACTCAAATTGCAATGCAATCCCTGCAGTTAATTTCACAGGGCAGGTTTCTTGATGGTCTCTTTTCAAGGCACTGTATGTAAATGCAATCCCTATAGTTTCATACAGTACAAGCTTTAATATGTTCAAGTATTTGCAAAATATTTATTAAATAGCATTTGGTGAGACTGCCATCAGGGCCGTCTTTAAGGCAGGGCAAAAGGGGCAGCTGCCCTGGGCCCTGTGGTTGTTGTTGGGCCCAAAGCAGCTGCCTTATACTTGCCAACTATCCCAGTTTAAATTCCCTTGTCCTTTGAAGTTTTAGTCCTGTGCTGTGTCCCAATATCTCAGTGTGAAGTGCTGGTACTAATGCGGCAGCTCTGCCTTATTGTTGTATACAGATGACTTACCTACAGACCCTGTGTTTACATGTAAATAACCAGCATTCCTATGTAAATAGCGGCGGCATTCATAAGTAAATAACTGCGGCCAGCGGCATTGATATGTAAATAAAGGCGGCATTCATATGTATATCATGCCCCCCTGCAGTAAGGATATGTGCTGTAACCTCTAGCAACCAGTGAGCAGTAATACTGTACAGTAATCTCTAGCAACCAATTAACAAGCAGAAATCATTTGCTGTAAGCTCTAGCAACTAATCAGTGAGCTGTAACCTCTAGCAACCAGTCAGTAAGCAGTAATGATATGCTGTAACGGCTGGCAACCAATCGCAATTGCTGCCTGATCTGATACAGTAAACTGATTTTAAGTCTAGCTGCTATTTATTGTATGTCTCAGAGCAGGTGGAGAGTGAAATTGCATGAGGGGGGGCCCAAGGAATTTTTTGCCCAGGGTCCAATCAATATTAAAGATGGCCCTGACTGCCATGAATGTCCATGTGCAGACTCTTCCTGTTTTAGGGGGATATGCTTTGTCCCTGTCTCTTAACTGAGCTCCTGAATGAATGAATGAATGAATGAATGAATGATTTGTATAGCGCTGCAACTGCGAACTGAATCGCCTCAAGGCGCTTGACTGCTCATGTTGGGATGCCATGTATTAGAAGAGGTGGGTCTTGAGTTTTTTCCTGAAGGCCTGATGGTTTTCTTCCATGCGGATGTTGTTTGGTAGAGCATTCCATAGCCGGGGTCCCTGTACTGCGAATCTTCGTTCTCCCTTCGATTTGTAGCGGGCTTTGGGGATGAGAAGGCGATTTTGGTTTGTTGATCGAAGTCTGCGATTCGGTATGTATTTTTCTCTTTTCTCACAAAGGTATTGAGGCGCATTTCCTTGTGTACATTTGTGGGTGAGGCAGAGGGTCTTGAATGTGATCCTGTCTTTTACCTTGAGCCAATGGAGCATCCTTAGGGATGGGGAGATGGATTCCCAGGGTTTCTTTCCGGTGACTATTCTTGCTGCTGTGTTTTGGACAATTTGAAGGCGCGCAATCTGGTAATCCGGTAATCCTATGTAGAGTGAGTTTGCGTAGTCGAGCCGTGAATTGATGATCGTTCCTACTACTACCGCTTTTTCCTTTTCCGGGATGAAGGGGATGAGTCTGCGTAGCATGCGAAGGAGATGGTGGGATCCGCTGATTACGGATCCTATTTGTGCCTCCATTGTCATCTCTGAATCAAAGATTACTCCGAGGCTTTTGGCTTTGTTGCTTGGAAGGATGGTCTGTCCCAAGATGGTTGGTGGTGTCCAAGGGGTCTTCGTCTTTTTCCTTGAGTTTGCGTCGAGGAGCAGTAATTCTGTTTTTGATCCATTTAGTTTGAGGGAGCTAGTGGTCATCCAGTCATCTATCAATGTGAGACATTTTCCTAGTTCCTGGTATTGGTCTTTTTGTCCGGTGATCCGGAAGTACAGTTGAGTGTCGTCCGCGTATGAGTGGAAGCACAGATCCAATTTGCTAATAATTTTGAAGAGTGGTCGGATGTAAATGTTGAACAGTACTGGTGACAATGGTGATCCTTGAGGGACTCCATAAGTGATTGCCCGAGTTTCCGAAGTGAAGGCTCCTAGTTTCACTGTTTGTGACCGGTTTCCTAAGAAGGAAGCGAACCATGGCAGATCTCCATCTGTAACTCCTGCCACTTCCTTGAGGCGGCTGAGAAGCATGTTGTGGTCCACTGTGTCGAACGCCGCACTGAGATCCAGCAATACCAGAAGACACGATTCTCCCTCATCCGCTGCTTCTAGGGCGTCATCCCATATTTTCAGAAGTGCCGTTTCTGTGCCATGGCCTGGGCGGAAGCCCGATTGTAGTGGGTCTAGGAGCTTGTGTGTGTCCAGATGAAGTTGAAGCTGTTGTACTACTGCTTTCTCCATGATCTTGGAAATGGTGTTCAGGCTTGTTACCGGTCTGCGATTGTTCGGATCCTTGGGGTCGAGGTTGGGTTTCTTTAGTAATGGTTTGATGATGCCTTGCTTGAGGGAATTCGGAACCAATCCTTCTTTGAATGACTGATTTACTAGGTGTGTGATAGCGGGGGCCAGAATGTCGGAGCATTCTTTCAAGAGTTTTGTGGGGATGATGTCGTTTGGCGAGGTGCTGTCTCGGAGGCTCTTGATGACATTTTTGGTTTCATCCGTTGTGATCGGGGTAAGTGAAAAATGTGGTGCTTGTGCGCTGTGGATGTAAAATTCCTTACCTGGGTTGAGTTGAGTAGAGCTGGTTGTTGTTTTTTTTTTGTTGAATTATTTTCTGAATGTTGTCTATTTTGTTGATGAAAAAATCTGATAATTTGTTGCAGTATTCTTGAGTTTCGTTTCCTAGGGGCTCAAGGCAGGTGGGGTTCATAGTCTGGGCGACTAGTTTGAAAAGTTCCCGTGGTCGGTTTAAGGCTTTTGAGAGGGTGTTTGAGACATGTTCTTTTTTTGCTGTGAAAATTGCTTTATGATATCTCTTGGTGAGTATTCTGTAGTTTGTGTGATTTTCCTTTGTGGTGTTTCTTCTCCAGGCTCTTTCTGCTCTTCTGTGTTCCCGTTTCAGTAGAGTAAGCGTGCCATTAAACCAACCAGAATTTTTCTTGCGGATGGGTACTCGATGTTTCGGGGCGACTGCGTCTGCTGTTTGTAGAAGTGCCTTGTTTATGAAGCTGAGTATTCGTTCTGTTGAGTGGTTTTGATTTAGTGTACCCATTTTGTGTGTTAGTGTGGTTTTGAAGATTTCCGAATGTAGTTTCTTCTGCGATCTAATCCAGTGTGTTGTTGCTGCTGGGTTTGGTTTTTGCAGGGAGATGTTGGTGGCGATCTCAAATTTGATAGCGTGGTGGTCTGACCATGGTAGCGCTATGTTGTCTTGAATGCTGATGTCCGTATTTTGCTTGAAGATGAGGTCCAGGATGTGACCCGACCCATGTGTGGGAGCCTTTACTAGTTGTTGAAGCCCTAGGTCTTCCAGTTGATTGATGCAGGTGGTGGCGATGGGGTCTTCGGTGGAATTCGCCCAGAGGTTGAAATCTCCGAGTACCAGAATCTTGTTGTTTTTCAGGGTGTGTGCCGAGATGAATTCCGTGAGTGGTATCGGTAGATTTGTCTTTGGTCCTGGTGGTCTGTAGCATAGCAGCATGTGGATGGTTTCTTGTGGTGTGGTTTGCATCTGTAGAGTAAGTGTCTCCATAAACGTTGCTTTGTTCTGTACCGTAGGTTTGACGAGCGCTAGATGAGCTTTGAAGATCACTGCTAGGCCTCCTCCTTTTTTTCCTTTCCGATGCTCGGTTAGGATCCTGTAGTTTTCTGGCACTAATTCTGTTAGGATGGTGTTGCAGTCGGGTGTTAGCCAGCTTTCCGTGATGAAGAGGCAATCTATGTTGTTTTGTGTGATGAAGTCATGGATTTCGTGCCTGTGCTTGACTGCCGATCTGGTGTTAATCAAAGCGCATGCTAACTGTTGCGGTTGAGTTGTAGTCTTCTTATGTTTGATCGTTGCTTGTGGATCGATTCTTAGTAGTCGTTCTTTTTGTAATATTTTTTGAATGTCGGTCGGTAGAGTTGCGGTCAAATTTCTTAGTCTGCATAGGGACTCTGCTGAGTATTTGAAATTGCACATGTTGAGGTGCTCCAAAAAGATGACGAGATGATGCTTGAAAAAACGCTGATGCTGTTGTTGAGGCGATAACGGTCTTGCGCAGGCTAGTTGAAGATGTTGCGGATCTGTGGGAAAACCCTGTAGACCTACACCCTCCCTCCCGTTGATCCAGAGGAAGGCGAAAAACCCCTACTAGCGCGGCCAATTGCTGTAGCAGAGGAAAAAATTCCTTCCTGACCCCCCGAGGGGCGGTCGGATGTTGGTCCCTGGATCAACTGCTAAGTGGTGGTCCCTGCGTTACTTACCAGAATATTTACCTTACCGGGTGATCCAATGATGGCGATAGGGTGGATCCTGATGTTGATCTCCCTGCACAGGTACTATGACCCCTGTTACAACCTCCTGTTATAAACTCCTGGTTTTAACTCACCACTTAGACAAGTTCCACTTGGACAGAGTTCAACCAGTCTCAAGGATGAGCAGGCTCACGATGAGCTCTACACAAACTTATATAGGCCTGAAACACCTGGGAGCAATTAGGCACTCCCCTTAATTAGTAAGCTGAAGGAAGTCATTGTCATTATGTCATATACTCTCTCAATCACAATCGGCCAATTCAACGTACATCGCACAGGTATATTTCACTGTTGTTACCATCAAGAAACCTGCCCTGTGAAATTAAATGCAGGGATTACATTGCAATTTGAGTAACTGGAGTAAACTGCAGTACATGTATGAAGAGAGACTGTAGGATGTCAGCAGGGTCAATTTGCAAAAAATGATACAATGAATGAATGCAAAAAAAAGGTAATAACAGTATTTTATTTGAAAATAATTACAATTGTACAGTATATGATGGTAGTGAATGTCTAATATCTGGCAACATAATTCCATGAGAAACAAAATAATTCATATTTTATTTTACCAAGCCAAGACTCTAGAATGGAGCCTTTATTACATTCATTCACAATGATTCTGGATACATAACCTATAAAAAAATATGAATTCAAGAACTTTTAGGGCTGCTTATTTTTGCCTAAATACAGTTTTTTTTTGTTAGAAAAAGGATTGAAAAAAGACTAAACACTAGGGATGAGTGAACTGGGCTAGGGTCAGTTCACAGGAGGTTTGGTGAAAGCACCGACCGAACCTAGCAGTGAACCCATAAAGCAAAGATTCCGGATGGCTGCACTTTCAAAAATCCTCTTTATGGAAGCTTTGTGTGACAGGTGGTTAACAGATGGAGCAGGGGACAAGGAGGTAGATGTGTTTTTTGCGCAAATGTTAGCACTTGGTCATTAAGGTAATCACTAAGCACTAAAATTTACCTCTTTGTCCCCTACTTTTTGTATTTTTGGAAGTGCAGCCGTCCATAATCTTTGATTTAAGGCACACAGTATGCAAGCTGGGCTAGCACCTGACTAGTGTGTGTGGGGGTTAAAGCGGAAGTCCAGCGAATATGTTTTTTTTTAAAAGTCAGCAGCTACAAATACTGCAGCTGCTGACTTTTAAAATAAGGACACTTACCTGTCCCTGGGTCCAGCGATGTTGGCACCCAAGGCCGAACCGTCCCTCGGTCCTCGGATGCTGCCGCCACCATCTTCACTTCCCGGTTCCCTACTGCGCATGCGCAACTCGCGCAGCGCAAGCCAAATGGTCCCTGCTGTCTCTGGGACACGTGTGTGTCCCAGCAGACAGTGCGGGAGGACGGGAAGAGGCGTAGACTCCCGTGGGAGTCTATGCCTGGAAGTGGGTGCAAATACCTGTCTTAGACAGGTATCTGCACCCCTCTGAAAGGTGCCAAATGTGACACCGGAGGGGGGGAGGGTTCCCAAAAGCGGAGGTTCAATTTTTGTGTGAACCTCTGCTTTAACCAAAGACTTACTCACCTGGAGCAGCTTCTTTTGTTTCACTTAGGAATGAATCGCATTGAAGTCTATAGGAGATGAAACTATCTATTTTTTCTGGCCTTCTTCAAGGATAATAGGCAATCTATTGTTGAAAAAAAAGTGCATGGGAATCGGGGCATTGCCATGGGAAACATGTACCAATGCAAAAAAAAGCCAGTTCTGCTCTTTTGCTTGATTCTGAGCATGTGTGGCATTTTGTGAGTCGGAAATGTGTACACACGATCAGAATTTCCGACAACGGATTTTGTTGTCGGAAAATTTGAGATCGAGATCTCAAATTTTGTGCGATGAAAATTCTGATGGAAAATGTCTGATGGAGCCTACACATGGTCAGAATTTCCGACAAAAAGCTCCCTTTGAACATTTTCCGTCGGAAAATCCGACCGTGTTGTGCAAGGCATTAGTGTTTCTGAGTGTCTCCAAGCGGCTCCAAGTGTCTCCGGCGCACCCGCATCTCTGGAAAGATGCGTTACTGCACACCCCATTGGCTTGAATCCTGCTCGTCTTGAGAGACAACGCTCGCAAACCGAGTCAGGATTTAAAAAAAATAGCTCGTATTGCGAAACGCTCGGAAACCGTTACTCTTAATCTGAGCTATTACTGTATTGTTTTTCTTTTCTATCTCCTTTCTTTTCCATCTTTAAATGGTTAGTTCACCCTCTATGCAGTCCATTACTCTTCCATAATATAAACAAATCCAATTTTTTAAATATCTATTTATGCTCCCCCCATACCTGTAAACTAGAGCTGCACGAGTCTGGAAAAATTTGAATCATGATTTTATTGCTTAGAGCTCACGATTTTAAAGAACTTTTTTATTTTAAAGATTTACAACCACTGGACATTAGTTTATCAAACAAGATGGCAAAAAAATAAGACATAATGCTCTTTGCTTCAATCAAATTTAAAGGAATGTAATTAAAAAATAATGTAATGTGTAAAGAAATAAAAAAATTACCATTAAGTTATATTAAGGTCTTTTTTTTTTGGTACTCACCGATACCAATTACCGATACCTACCGCAACTTTTATGTTTACACTTCAGCTGTCAGCAATGGTACAAAACATTGAAAAGTTATTTATTTTTTTTTTTTTTTTAACTTTGCGCTTTTTTTCAATGTGAAACGTGTAAATATATGTTAAAGGTGTAAAAATATTAACCACTTGGCCACTGGGCACTTAAACCCCCTTCCTAACCAGGCCAATTTTCAGCTTTCGCTGCTCTCACATTTTTTTTTTTTTTTAATTCTTTATTTATTTCATTGAAGGGGTACAGTACCAACAAAGTAAATACAATTTATGCTTTTACAGATATTCAAAATTATTATCCTTCCATTTTTAACAAATTATATTTTCATCTTATTTCGATTGCTTAATTGTTCTTACTGTCCCCTTCTTTCCTTTTTCTTTCTATTTTATATCCATTTCCTGACTAACTCGGTTCCCTATGCCTCTTCTTATCCTATGGGCCCTAATCCCTAGGGTGCCCTAGAGGTCTATCCCCTCCCCTCCCTGCGAGGAGAGTAAACCCCGTTACCCCAGTGACCTAGAATAAAAAAACCAAACTAAGAAGAGGGTAAAAAAAAAAAAAAAAAAAAAAAAAATTTCCCTATCCTTTCCCCCTCCTCTCCCCCCCCCCTCCGTCCGCCGGTGGAGGGCCCCCGCCCCCCCCCCCTCCCCCCGCCCCCCCCAGTCCAACTCTATTTTTCCTATTCTCCCATATCCTCCTCCATTAATTTCTTGCCTTCTTCTGTTTGTAGATATTCCTCCCAAGGGGCCCATGTTTGTTTAACTCGTTCCTTTCCCTCTATGGACCTTGGTATTAAACTTTCCATTATCTCTATTCTTCGTACTGTATTAAGCCACATAGGAATGCTAGGGGCCTGTGGTTCCTTCCAGCATCTGGGAATGCAGCTCTTCGCTGCATTTACCAGATGACATACAATTGAATTTTTATATTCCTTAGTTGGAATCTGTGACAGATGTAGTAGGAAGAACGCCGGTTCTAATGGGACGTGAGACTCTGTTAGTCGTTGGATGATTCTATGTACTCCTTGCCAAAATTGTTCAATTACTGGGCATGTCCAAAATATATGTAGTATCGTTCCTCTGCTCTGACATCCCCTCCAGCAACTCTCTGTGACCTCTGGGAATATTTTATTCATCCTCGATGGGGTTAGATACCATCTTGTTAATATTTTGAAATTTAATTCCTGCATTTTTATACACCTTGACGATCTCATTGTCAGGTGTATTATTTTCTGTTCCTGTTCTGGAGTAAAATTTTTTTCTAAGTCTCTCCCCCATTTATCCAGGCTCCCCAATGTATATCCCTCTGGTGGGGCTATCAGAAGCGCATACATCTTGGAAATAGTATGGGTCAGGGGCTCTTTCTCCTCGCAGAGTATCTCAAACTTTGTTCGGGGTCTCTCAAATTCTCCTACTGGCCCTAAAGTTTCCAAGAAGTGTCTCAGTTGTCTTGCTTGCCACCAGGGGATTTCTAACAGTCCTCCTTCTTTTGTTAAGTCTTCTATTGTTAACCATCCCCCTGTCTTCAAAAAGTGAGAGGCTTGATAAATTCCCTTCTCCCTCAGTCTCCTAAACACTCCGGTCTCTAGACCAGGCAGGAATTTTGGGTTCCCCAAAATCGGGTACAAGGGTGAGTTCGGGGTGGAGAGTCTTTGTTTCTGGATAGTCCCTGCCCCTATCTGCAAAGTTGGTCCAATCAAGGGATGTTCCTTTAGCTCCCGCGATGCCTCTGCGTAGCACCAGATAGCTCTATTCAACGGTATTTGGCTTACTTGTTTTTCTATCGAGATCCATCGTTTATATTCCTCGTGTCTGTTCCAGTCCGTTATTCTATTTAAGTGAGCCGCTTGGTAGTACTTGAATAGGTCCGGTGCTGCTATGCCCCCTGAATCCTTCGGCATCGCTAATAGCTCTCTCTTTATCCTTGGGTGCTTGCTTGCCCAGATAAATTTAGTAAACTCCGCCCGTATTTGACTGAAATACTTCATAGGAATATGGATAGGCATTGCCTGGAACATATACAAGAATTTTGGTACTATATTCATTTTTAAAATGTTACTTCTCCCGAACCAGGAATGCGTACCCTTATTCCATCCATCTAATAGTTTCTTTACTTCTCTAAGCAGTGGTGGGAAGTTTAGCTCGAATATATCTGTTAGTCTTGGTGATATTTGTAGTCCCAGATATTTCAGGGCCACCGTTGTCCATCTAAATTTAAAATTGCTCTGCAGATTATTTTGCATGGGCGCCTCCAAGGATATCCCCATTGCCTCCGACTTGCTGTAATTTATTTTAAAATTAGACAGAGCACCGTATCTCTCCACTTCTTTCATCAAATTTGGTAATGAGATTTGTGGGTTCGTTAGTGAAAAAAGTAGGTCATCTGCATAGGCAGAGATCTTATATTCCTGTTTTCCCACTCGTATGCCTTTTATGTCCGGGCTCTGTCTAATTCTATTGAGCAATGGCTCCAACGTGAGCGCAAATAATAGTGGCGAAAGGGGGCATCCCTGGCGGGTCCCATTGGATATAAAAAAGTTTTCAGAGTATATCCCATTTACCTTCACTCGAGCTTGGGGGGAGGAATAAACCCCTGCTACCCAGCGGATAAATCTATCTCCCATCCCGGTATACCTTAAGACCTCCATCATGTATGTCCAGTTAACCCGGTCGAAGGCCTTTTCCGCATCCGTATTCACGAATACACTTGGTATTTTCTTTTGGTTTACATACTGGACAAGGTTTAGCACTTTGATCGTGCTATCTCTTGCCTCTCTTGTTGGGATAAACCCCACCTGATCCCAGTTAATCAACTGGGTCAGGTGTTTCTGTAACCTAGAAGCCAGTGTCTTCGTGAATATTTTTAGATCCACGTTTAATAAAGATATCGGTCGGTAGTTGCTACATAACGAACCGTCTTTCCCTTCTTTCGGGATTACCGTGATATGCGCTCTTAAGGTATCCGGGGGGGGGTTTGTTGTTTGTCCTAATTCATTAAACATTTTGACCATATGTGGGCCTAGATTTTCAAAAAAAATTTTAAAATATTGAATCGAAAACCCATCCGGCCCTGGTGCTTTTCCCTGTTTAATTGTCTTAATCACCTTAAACACTTCCTCCGTTGTTATTGGTCTCTCTATTTCTCGTCGTTCAGGGGACGCAAGTCTTACTAAATGTGATGTCGAGAGGTATTCTTCTAAAGACACGGGTGGCGAGGTCGTTTCTGGTAAATTATATAAGGTCGAGTAGTATTCTCTAAACTCGTTTGCGATCTCCTTCGGGAGAGCTCGTTTCTGCCCGTTCTTTGATTTAATATAGGGTATATAAGAGCGTTTTTGTTGTTTTTTTAACTTATTTGCTAACAGTTTACCGCACTTGTCTCCCGAATCGTATGTCATCCCTCTACCTCTCTGTATTACTGCCTTTGCTTTGTACCGCAGGAGATCAGCCAGGTCTCTCCTCAGGGATGCTAATTCCTTTCCCACCTCCCTGTCTACTGATTTTTTATGTATGGTTTCCAGTTCCTGTATTCCTTCTAGCAGTTTTCTTATTTGTTCTTCTCTGGCCTTTTTTATTCTGGAGCCATGTTTAATTAAGATTCCCCTAAGGACTACTTTATGGGCTTCCCATACCATTCCTGGGTCACTCTCCCCTTTTGTCATTTGTCTCAAAGTACCATTTAATTTCTTTTATCAAATCCTCTCTAATGTCTGGGAGGTGTAGTAAGCTTTCGTTTAAGCTCCATCTCCAGTCTACTGGTTGGATTGCCCCCTTCAGGTCTATCCTCAGAGTCACCGGTGCATGATCCGACCAGGTTATATTTCCGATTGATGTATCTTGCACCAACGGCAGTAGCTGATGTGGTACTAAGAAAAAATCGATCCGGGAATATGCTTGGTGTGGATTTGAGAAGAAGGTGAAATCCTTCTCCTCTTCGTGTGATGCCCGCCACGTGTCTATTAATTGGCATTCCTGTATTTTCTTTTTAATATTTCTCCTAATTCCCTTTGGTACGGAAGATGTTCCCGTGGAGGTGTCTAATATTGGGTCCGGGGGGGCATTGAAGTCCCCCCCCACTATCAGTTTACCCTCTCTAAAGTCCATTAGTTTTGACAGGGTTTTCTCCATAAACCTATCCTGATGTACATTCGGTGCATAAATCGTAGCTATAGTCACCTTTATACTACCTATAAATCCCTTCACAAACAGAAATCTCCCTTCTATATCCGCACATTTCTCTAAGAGAGTCCATTCGAGTCGATTTGAGATCAGGATAGCCACTCCTTTTATTCTAGTCTGTGCATTCGCATGATATACGCTCGGGAACTGTCTACTTTGCAGATAACGGCAGGTTCCCAGTTTCAGGTGTGTCTCCTGCACCATCCCCACGTCTGTTTTTAACCGTTTTAAGTCATCTATTAACATCCTACGCTTCTCTGGTCTATTGAGTCCTTTCACATTTAGAGAGGTCAGTCGTAGCCCCTCCATCCCCTCCCCGTTCTCTCACTCTCACATTCAGATATGGTGCTCTCACATTTTGAATGACAATTACTCAGTCATGCAACACTGTACCCATATGACATTTTTGTGCTTTTTTTCACACAAATAGAGCTTTCTTTTGGTGGTATTTAATCACCTCCTGGGTTTTTTTTTTTTTACGCTATAAATAAAAAAATGTTCTAAAAAAAATGCATTTTTCTTAATTTCTGTTATAACATTTTGCAAATTAGTAATTTTTCTTCATAAATTTTGGACAAAATTTATGCTGCTACATATCTTTGGTAAAAATAACCCAAATCAGTGTATATTATTTGGTCTGTGTGAAAGTTTTAGAGTTTACAAGATATGGTGCCAATCACTGAAAATTGATCACACCTGATGTACTGTTTCTTGAGACCCTAACAAGCCAGGGCAGTACAAATACCCCCCAAATGACCCCTTTTTGGAAAGTAGACATTCCAAGGTATTTAGTAAGAGACATGGTGAGTTTTTTCACATTGTAATTTTTTCCCACTACTCTCTCACATGGCATATGCATACCACAAATTACACCCCAAAACACATTCTGCTACTCCTCCTTAGTATGGTGATACCACATGTGTGAGACTTTTACACAGCCTAGCCACATACAGAGGCCCAACATGTAGGGAGCATGATCAGGCATTCTAGGGACATAAATTACACATATCATTTCCTGACAACCCTTTCACACTTTTGAAGGCCCTGGAGCACCAGGACAATGGAAACACCCACAAAACTACCCATTTTTGGAAAGAAAGCACCCCAATGTATATTCTATGAGGCATAATGAGTCTTTTGAACGTCTCATTTTTTTCCACAGGTTTTTGGAAATTGTGGAAAGAAAATGAACGCATTTTTCTACGCATTTTCTACACATTTTTACAGCACTGACGGGCGCTGACAAGGATCCATTGATAGGGTGGCACTGATGAGCACTTACTGATGGGCACTGTATTGGCACTAATGGGCACTTTAATAGCACTGCTTTGGCACTGATGTGCACTGCTGGGGCACAGATGTGGCACTGATATTGCACTACTGGGGCACTCCTTGGCACTGATGTGGCACTGCTGGGGCACTCATTGGCACTGATGGGGCACTCATTGGCACTGATGTGGCACTGCTGAGGCACTCCTTGGCACAGATGTGGCACTGATGGGGCAATCCTTGGCACTGCTGGGCTCTGATGGGCACTGATGGGGCTCTCCTTGGCACTGCTGGGCTCTGATGGGCACTCCTTGGCACTGCTGGGCTCTGATGGGGTACTCCTTGGCACTGGTGGGGCACTCATTGGCACTGATGGGGCACTCCTGAGAACTGATGGGACACTCCTGGGCACTGCTCCAGACTTAAGCAACCTCATGCTGCAGCTTCACTCTCCTCTGCTGAAACGATCGGTGTGAGGAGAGAGAGAACCAGACATGACGCCAGTTCTGTTTCCAATTGGACGGAGCGATCACGTGGTAAAGGGCTGCTGGGATTGGCCCCCTGCAATGACTTGCTAAGCTATTGCTAGACATGCCAGGCTTCACAATTTGTTGCACAATTGCAGCAAGTCTGCATTTCATGACTCCAGATTAACTTACTTTTCTAACACTCTGCAAGTCTGCTGCAAGTTCTGGTTCAGTTATGTTGTGTAATACTTATCCCACCACAGGGGGCACTGTAGCTGAATTTCCATAATTGCTCCCTGCTGTTTGTTAGTTTTTCTTTTAATTTGCAGTTGAAATGTTTTCTTTTTCCTTGTTTTTATGCTAGCAGCTGACCTTAAACAAAGATTACAACAGGTCTAGTGGCACTTTTAGGAGAGGAGAATGTGATTTTCCATAAAGGATCCATATATTAAAGCCTTGTCAAACCAGCTGTGGATTTCGATGCAGGAGAGGAGATTGGAACATGAACTGCCATTAAAGCGGTGTTTCAGTAAAAAATTCTTTTTTAAAAGTCAGCAGCTTAAAAAAAAGTAGCTGCTGACTTTTAATAAGTACACTTACCCTCCCAGGGCGCCCGCAATGTCGGTCGTGGAGGCCGAGATGTCCCTCGGCGCTCCGATCCCAGCGCCACCATCCTCAGTAAGGGAAACGGGCAGCGATCGCTGCCCGTTTCCTACTGCGCATGCGCGAGTCATCGCGCGGCCTACTGCGCATGCGCAAGTCGTCGCAAGGCGCTTTGTGAATGGGGAACGCGATGTGTTGTGGGACACAGTTCTTATAACACACCGTGCCCCATTCACTAGAAGGCGGCGCTAGGAGCAGAAGACAGAACAGCTCAGAGGAACAGTAAGAGGCAGATTAGGACGATCTGCCTAGCAACAGCCATTTCTGGTAAGTAAAAAAAAAAATTATTTTATTTTTTTTATTTTAAATTTTTATTAACCATTTTATCAAGTTTTGTTTTTCAGGGTGGCCCTCCACTTTAAGGATTTGTATACCAAAGCGCCACTAGACCTGTTGTGGTCTTTGTTTAAGGTGATCTGTAGGGATGAGCCAAACACCCCCCCCCCCCCCCGGTTCAGTTTACACCAGAACTTGCGAACAGACAAAAAATTTGTGCGGACACCGTTAAAGTCTATGGGAGACGAACATGAAAAATCAAAAGTGATAATTTTAAAGGCTTACATGCATGTTATTGCCATAAAAAGTGTTTGGGGACCCGGGTGCTACACCAGGGGACATATATCAATGCAAAAAAAAAGGTTTTAAAACTGCATTTTTTTCAGGAGCAGTGATTTTAGGACTGCTTAAAGTGAAACAATAAAAATGAAATATTCCTTTAAATATTGTGCATGGGGGTCCCCCTAGTCTGCCTGTAAAGTAGCACAGTTTCCCCATGTTTAGAAAAGTACTGCAGCAAAATTAAATTTCTAAAGGAAAAAATTTAATTTAAATTGCTCACGGCTGTAATGTATTGCCAGATCCTGGCAATATACATAAAATATCATTTAAAAACAGCGTGGGTTCCCCCCCCCCCCAGTCCATACTGGTAAGGATATTAAGGTGTACTCCATGTCAATTTGTTTTTTAAAAATGCTTTGGGGGTCCCCCCCAAAATCCATACCAGATCCAGATCGTGCTGTAGACTTGGGGGGCTCGTGCTGTAGACTTGGGGGGCTCGTGCTGTAGACTTGTGGGGCTCGTGCTGTAGACTTGTGGGGCTCGTGCTGTAGACTTGCAGGGCTCTTGCTGTAGAGTTACCACTGCAACTTTGCTCTTGCTAAAGACTTGCCACGCAAATTTGCTACAAATTGGAAAGGTATCAACTAGAACTTGTGCTTCAAGTGCTCTGCAATTGTACAACTTGCCAGGGAAGATGTGCAGCAAGTTCACAAAACTTACAATTCAATACTGCCACAAATGTGTGGCAAGTTATCCTTGCTATCTGGGCCTTTAACCCGATCCGTGATGCGCCGAGTCCCGAGAACCCAGGGGTCATGGACATTCCTGGGTGAGCACCCCAGGGGGCGTGCGGAAGCATGATTCTGGGAGGATGTCATTGTATGCCCTCCCAGAATTATCAGACCACGCTGTAGCCTTCATTCGGCTATGGCCCAGTTGGTAAGTGGCTAATGAACAAAAACATTTTTTTTCATTATTAATAGTTTAATTATTATTTCCCTGCTGATTTGTTTTTTATTTACCTATACTTTATAAACGGAGAAGGATAATAAAGAGTTAGCAAGGCTGATTAGAATAAATTAATGGTTAACAAGGGGTTAAACAGAGGAACAATTTAATAAAAACATTACTTGACAAGGTTGCTTTAAATTGACTTCATTTACAGATTAAAGGGATGAACTTCGGTCTGTAAATTAGCAAAAAAATACAATGTTTCTTTTTATCTCTCTTTCAGCGCTGAGCAATGTTGTTGATAAACATTTCTGGCTGCTTTTTTTTTTTTTTTTTTACAGCTGTGAGCGGGGAACGGCTCTGCACCTGTTACATAATTCGTGGAAATGCTGGATTAAGAGAGTGTGGGGGGGTTGAATCAAGATCACAATCTTTTAACAATTAATCATGCAGCTCAACTGTAAGCCATTTGTGCATGCAGTGAAACCTGCCCCGAACGCTTCTGATATTTTTCACAGCTTTGTCTAATCCTCTCTCTAGGACGGACCAGCCATTAGGATGAGCGTCCCTCATCAGTACACATGTGTGGGGCTCAGAAGCATGGTGAGTACTCATGTACAACTAGGGAGCACTCATCTTAAAGGCTGGTCTGTCCTAGAGAAAGGACAGGACAAAGCAGTGATAATTATCAGAAACATTTGGGCAGGCTTCACTGCATGCACAAATGGCCTATAGGTAAGGGAGGAGCATACATTTGTATTTTTTAAATTAGATTCGTTTTTTTTTTTTTGTGAACTAACCCTTTAAGGCAGTGGTTCTCAACTCCTGTCCTCAGGACCCACTAACAGGCCAGGTTTAGAAGATAGCAGAAAATTATATCACCTGTGATGTATTTCAGTTCAGTGATTGCCGTATTCTAGTTTGCATCTCCCCAAGGTAATATTTAAAATCTGGCCTGTTAGTGGGCCCTGAGGACAGAAGTTGAGAACAACTGCTTTAAGGGAACATGTGTGGACAGAAATATACAAGATGTCATTGCCTACTTATTTTTTAAAGAAACAGGCACCAGGGAGTCACTTTATGACTCTAGTTTACCAGCTAGTGGGTCACGACCTAGAACAATCATGTGGTCTTTAAAGTCTGAACATTTCAGCACACTTGTTCCTGGTCATTGACTTATCAGGTACCAAGATGATAACCAATGCTATAAAAAATATAATCATGTGAACTTTTGCAGAGAGTCAGTATTAAAAAAAAAATAATACTTCACTAGGCAGATATAATCTCAAATAAAAGCAAACAACAAGAGTGTGATCACTCGCAAAGTAAGAAAGATGGAGAAACATGAATATTATTGGGGAAAAATTGACGAAGACCTAAAAGCTAAGAACAGTGGGAAAACAGAATGACTAATTAGCAAGTGAAACTTATACAAATAGCAAACAGTAGCAAGTAATACAAATTGAGTATTGTGGTATAACCATGACGAATAGATGAGTAAAATCTATCCCATAAATTTGACAAGGTAATCTTATAATAATAATTAAAAAACTGCAGTAAACTAATTTATTAGAACCATAAAAGTGAAGGTGTGTGTTAACGAGTAATCTGCATTTTATGACATGGGCAGGGGTACTCAAGGATTGCATGGGTATGCAATACCAGATAGGGTTATAAAACAGTAGGCAGGATTAAAATATATTAGGAAAGATATGCCACTGCTGGTTTAACATCTGAATGTTCAATCATAATTCTCAGATTTTTCTCTGCCTACAAAAATGGACTGTAATCCACATATGTTCGGTGAATGTGTTTACATTAGTATTCTTTTAAGAAATGCATTTATCTCTTGAAGTAAGAACACTCATTTTAAATATAATAACACTCATTTATAGGAGTTATTTACTGAAGCAAGGCATGCCATTTCTAAATGTTTTCACACAAGATTCACACAACTTTCACCCACAATTCACAAATTTTTCCACTAGAATCAATCCAGAACATGTGTGAATCTTGGGTGAAAGTTGTGTGTGAAAATAAAGTATAAATAGACACCTATAAAGTTCTCTTCAAATGTTTAGTTATGCTTTATTATTAACATTTCTCTGCACATGCTTGGACGCTGACATGAAGGTTCACATCTCTTACTGCTGCACATTTAATGTCTTTCACACTTCTTTACAAAAGTGTTTTTTACTCAGATTTTTAAACAATCAAATTTTGTTGTGGAAAATTGTAAGACTTTGACATTTTAGTCACTAACAAGAACCCTTGCAATCATGCCTGTAGGCAACAAGTATATATCTGGCTTTGTACACTTAGGCCTCATTTACACGAGGAGGGATCGGACAAAAATGGACAGCATGTCCGTTTTTATCAGATCTCATCCGATCCGCCCAGACGGATGGCGAATGTATCGCCATATGTCTGATTTTAGCGGATCAGATGGCAGACAGGTGTCAGTGGACACATCTCCACTGACATCCATCTCCCTATAGGAGTCAATGGGTGGCCCGCTCGGATCCACCTGAAAAACGGACAGGCAGATCCGAGCGGGCTTACCATGTGAAAGGGGCCTAAAACACTGCTTGAGCAAAAAGTCTCCTGCTGGCCCTTTTCAGCCCTGATTTGTATACTTCTATCTTTATTGCTAATCCCTGTAATGACCCTAACCTGACTTTTCTTTTATGTTGTTTTATGTTGTTTAGCTGCTGCCCATCTTGCTTTTTGGCACATTATTTGACTCAACCTAAAGGTTAACTGCTCTGACCTTTGCATGGTTTCAGACCATGTTCTTACATGATGATGATTCATTCCTTTGCTTTGGTTTCTTTTAATCTGACATAGCTAGCTGAATGTAAAAAAATCTCAAACTATTCACTTGTTCCACTTTTAAAGTGGTTGTAAACTCTCCACTTTGACTTTAGCACATCATAATCTACATAGAACAGGCAGCTGATCACTGCCTGTGAAATTTCACTTACTCTTTCAGTTTTTTCAGAATCCGTTTTGAAATGTGTAGTGACGTCACCGGTGCATGCACAGTCCATAGCTTCTTTAACGGCACGCAATGTGTGCCATTTCACTATCCTCAGCATGCTGGGTTATTTAGTTCCATTGAGAATGGCACAGAGGAAGCCTTGCAATACTGTGCCCTGATCCTCTCCTTCCTGGCTTGGCATGGTTTACTCATGATCGCGCATACATGAGATTTAGACAGGGAAGGAAAGTAGGGGTGCGGAAATGACGTCCACACAAGAGCCAGCAATCACCAGTAAAGATGGCACGGCCGATACCTAGAAGAAGAGAAATTTTATAAAAGCTATTAAAGGTGTTTCCAAACCTCATTTTTGTCAGCTTTTAATGTGTAAGGCTTAAAAGTAGACCGTTAGATTATAATATGATATGATATACCGTATGAATATGATGATAATAATTTTGCTTGCTGTGAGCAGAGCAGGCTCTGTGTTAATCCCCTGCTGGATCCTGTCCCCCACCCTCCCTCCCGGAATGTGTGTTTGAGCCAATCCGGGGGAAGGAGGAACTTGCCAGGTGAATGGAGGCTAATGGCTGCAGAACTACAGGCCCACAATTCCCAGCATACAGAGTAGGAAAGATACAGCTATTTCTCTGGCAAATTACCAAAGTTAGGGCAGAATAGCATGGGGAGACCTGTTGCTGGGGTCTGCGCAGGACACCTGGCAGACAGTGTGGGGAAGCCAGTGCAAGCGCACCTGTGTTGTCCTTGCCTATCCAAAAAAAGAGCTGTGAGGACCAGAGCAAGAGTCAGTGTCCCCAGCAGTGCAGCCTGATCATCAGTGTCCCCAGCAGTGCAGCCTGATCATCAGTGTCCCCAGCAGTGCAACCTTACCAGTGCCAACGGGGGTCAGTCCGCCTCAGGTGCCACACATTGGGGAGGGGGAGTGAGTGTCATCCCAGTGCGCCCATCCTCCCCTCCCTCACTCCTCCTCCTCCAGCAGCTGTTGTAACAAGATCCCGCCTCCTATAATACACACCGGTGACAGCGGCATTATTCTACCTATCACTGAACTCTAGGAGGCGGGATCTTGTTACAGGGCCCGCTGGAGGAGGAGTGAGGGAGGGGAGGACGGGCGCATTGGGATGACACCCACCCCCTCTCCCCAATGTGTGGCACCTGGGGCGGACTGGACTGACCCCCATTGGCACAGATGCCCTCCCTTCCCGCACACCCACACTGCCTGCCACAGCTCACAGTTCTGCGGGACGTGGCTGCTAACGTGAAAAAGCGCAAGAACGTTGTTCCCACGTGTTCCCGCAGGACTCGAGACCTGCATAGGTTACTACTGGGAATACCATAGCTTTGACTATACGACACTTTGTCGGTAGGGTGATGTCTCTGCTTTTTATAATGTTGTCTAGGTTTGCCATTGCTTTCCTCCCAAGAAGCAAGCGTCTCTTAATTGCATGGTTACAGTCACCGTCTGGTGTGATCTTGGATCCTAGGAAGCTAAAATTTGTCACTGTTTCCATTTCTTCTCCTTCTATTTGCCAAGGAGTGATGGGTCCAGTTGCCATGACCTTAGTTTTCACAATGAAAAGGGTTTCTGATATGGAGAACACAAGAAAGGTGTGCCACATCCCGAATGTATCAAGGAGCGAAGAGGAACCCCCTACGGGTGGGACTTTACCGGCACTACCACATACACAAACAATAATTGAAAAAATATATCAAATATTTATTGATAAACACATATAAAATATTGTACATGAATGTTGATGTATACATACAAAAGATATAGCTTCCTAAACCCAACACGTTTCAGAGATGAATGTTGTCTCCTTCATCAGGGTTTTTTTTACAGGAAATATAATATCTATAGAATGCAAATGCAAAATGATCAGTGATATTCAAACATTAACAAGTATTGCCAAATAGACATATACACAATGCTGGAAAATATTCAAGACTTACATCCTGGTCATTTGCATATATATCAAAACATCCACATTGGTTAAAAAACAAAGGAATGACACCGCCGTGTACAGTCCCCCGAACATAACATCCAGATGGTTTATTGCTTCAATTTCTAAATTGAAAAAGAAGGTTGTAAGGGGATACGATCCCCAATCACACCAAACTCAGCTGGAATCTGGAGATCCAGATACAGCAGAAAAAATACCATGTGCACTGAGGTCTCAAAAGCAGAAAATCTGTAAGGAAGATCACAAACAGACACAAAAAAAATAAAGTAAGATCTCTTCTAAGGGAGGGAATAACGGGATAAAGGGACAAGGGAATATTATACTTATATACTCATACTTAATATTTATTCTTTTTAACAAGGACATTTTTGGAGGCACATCATGGCTAGCTATGTGGGCAATGACTGGGACACTTTAATGTCAGGCTCAAAGATTTTGGTAAAAATTAACATGTAGATTCTGAGCTGAATAGTCTGTTCTCCAAACTGACCAGGGTCTTGGGAAAAAAGTCTTCCATGTTTTGGCACATTAAATCATTTGAAGATTATTTAAAGGAGGATATGAATCCCCTAGGACTTGGAGTCCAGATATTTCCCAATGTGAGTGTCTGGACTCTAACTTCAAACTTGCGTGGGAAAAAGTCCTACGTACATGTTCCAAAGAAATGATGCAATTACTTATCAATGAATATGGTAAACGATCCGAGATCTTGGACAGTAATATTGAAAGTCTCTGTACATAGTTGCAAACATTTAAGACTCACAAAGCATTTGCAGAGAGAGAAATTAAACTCCAAAAACATCTTTAAGGATTCAACAAAAACATCTTGATCAAAAAAGATGTGAAATATGATAGGGATAGAACTGCCTTTCGGGACAATAGGGCTTATAGATGGAATACTGGCCAACAACAGAGAACCAATAGATTTAAAAACAAAAAAGACCATTACTCTGTGATCTCTAATTCTTCTTTTAGCTTGTCTTCTGTTTCATCACAGGTTTCATCTAAAAGTAAGAAAGCAGCACGTATGAATCGAGGCGGCGATTGCTTACAAGGGTAAAAAGTTAACAATGAAACCTCAATTGGGTGTTCTTCTGCGGTATCTATGGGTTCAGGTAGAGTACCTTCCTTGGTGATGGGTTTGTCTATACCTTTATCTTCTCAATCACATGGGGGCATGTTTTGAGATCCAAAACCACAGAGGGAGCAGACAAATCTGATCCTCCCCTTTTGTTGAAGCACTTTTAACCAGTACCAAGTCCATTCATCTCACTTAGGTGGTGAACTTGGACAACAATCCTCGTGTTCTCCTGTAGTTGACTCCCAAATGACTTTAAACATAGTTAATCTTTCCACATATACACTCTCTTCGGAGGAAGCCCAGGTATTTCACAAATGCCTGGGTTTCTGTCCAAATGAGAATGTTGATAAATTTGAATTTGTCCAGGATCTGCAACTTTTTGCATGCAAGTTGATTCTTAAAAATATGTACCAAAAACCAGGGGAGCAAGCTGATCTGACACCAAGAGAAAATAGAGCTCTTGACCAGCTCGTTTCTCTTTTGGAGGAGAGCGACACCACGGATTTGATTGATCGTATCGACCTACCGAGGGTCCTCTCTCTTTCACAGGAAGTCACAGCAGGTGTAACTCAAGACCCAATTTCTGGTTCTAAACTCAGGAAAAAATCAGCACATTTTCCACCTCCCAGTTCAAATCCCAATATTTCTGCTTTTTGGAAGTTAGTTAATGGGGAAATTGACAAACTCAATGTCCATTCCCCTAGAGCAACAAACATTAATACTCAGGAAAAACAGGCGTTAAAATCACTTAGTAACAATAAGTCAATCACAATTAAGCCAGCAGATAAAGGGGGCAATATTCGATACGTAGCCATGTGCTCCAAAATCTTGAGGAACAAAAATTGGAATAGAAGGATCACCAAAGACATAGTGGAAATTTTTTATCAGGAGTACTATTGTTTAGTTGACCAGGCTTACTCCAATAATTTGATCAATAAGACTACTTGGGAATATATTAGAACCAATTTCCCCACAGTACCTACTTTCTACTCTCTACCTAAAATTCATAAAGATGCACTGAACCCCAGCAGAAGACTGATCATCTCAGGAAGAGGGTCGATTAGTGATAATGCAAGTTGGCTCATTGAAGAGCATTTAAAGCCGCATGTTGTTAGTTTACAGTCTTATGTAAAAGACACGATCCATTTTTTAAAGATTTCCAGAGAATGCCTATCTAGTCACAATTGATGTGGAAGCTTTATACAGCTCCATTCCCCATGACAAGGGAATGGCAGCTGTTAAACATACTATCTATCAGAGAGGAGACATAGACTGGGGATATAACAAATTTATCCTGTCTCTCTTGGAGTATATCCTACATCACAAAGTTTTTACATTTAACAGCTCCCACTACCTCCAGGTGCAGGTGGTAGCGATGGGGACATGTTGTGCCCCATCGTATGCCAACCTGTACCTGGGGAAGTAGGAGAACATGTTCCTAAGTGATGAGGGTATATCGACGACGCCTGCACCATTTGGGACGGCCCTCAGGAACTGCTCAATTTATGTCTTGCCAGAATGAATCGCAATTAATTTAACCTTACCTTTACCGTGTCCCCTAGTTTCAGTAGCATCTCTGTTCTTGATGTCAAAATATCTCGAAATGTGGATGGCACTCTCAGCAGCACTCTGTACTACAAAGCCACTTTGGGAAATACTATATTACACGCCTCTAGTTTCCATCCTGAGACTTTAATCTTATCCATACCTTACAGTCAATATTTAAGAGTTAGGCGGAACTGCACTAGTGATGCTGTCTTCCTCACTGAGGCTGGCAAATTGCGTGACAGACTGCTGCTGAGGGGATACTCTCATACATCGCTCAAGAAGGCGTTCAGACGTGCTGCACTACACACTAGACAGGATTGGTTGTATTCACAAAGATCTCTTAATCAAGAGAACCCTCTTAGAATTATAACAAAATACTGCAATCAGCACGTAGAAATTAGGAAAATTGTCTCAAAGTTTTGGCATGTTCTTACAATGGACCCGAATCTAGGTTGATTGATTCCTGAGACACCCCTTTTCACCTTGAGGAGGGCTACATCCATTGCCTCCAAATTGGTGAAAAGTGAGTATAAAGGAAACAAGGATGTGGATCATTGCAAATACAAAGGCACTTTCATGTGCCTTTCATGTGCGGCTCGTGTGGCTATTGTAAATACATGGATACTAACAAAAAAATCTATTTTATTTAATGGCCACATTTTCAAACCTCGACATTTCTCAATATGGAAGACATTGGTGTGATCTATTTGCTTAAATGCAACTGTGGCTGCTTCTATGTCAGAAAGACGAAGCTTGAATTTTGGAAAAGAGCTTACCGACATATTAGAAGCATGCAGACCTGCAACCTGGACCTTCCCCTGGGTAGACATACTGCTCTGATCCATTAGGGTGTGCTTCCCAGGATCAAATTTTTGATCCTGGACCATATCCACCCCAATCCGAGGGGAGGAGACTGGAACAAGAGTCTCCTCCAGCTCGAATTGTGCTGGATATACATGTTAAGAGCTACACACCCCCTGGGTTAAATGATGCGGTCTGTTTTAAGCCCTTAATTTAGGTGGGATGGAGAAATAGGCTTACATGTCAGTCTGACCTTGTATAGGGGATATGCCATTCCAGATGTTACCTATATTGTCCTCTTTCCTCTCTTTCTCCTTCTCCTGCTTTGGGACATTGGAGATTGTTCATTGTTTATATAAATATTCTTTCCAATGTGTTTATGATATGTTTCAGATCTATACATGTTGCTTTCTATGAAACGTTTTTAATGTAAACATTTTCGCATGCAGCCCTTCGCACATACCCTCCACAGTTAATCTCATGGTTGTTCCCTTTTCGTGAACATGTGCTGGGAATTGGGACATAGATTGAGCTTGGAACTGGTTGCCATATGCAACTTGATCCAGCCCGATTGCATCAATTGGGAATGTTCTCTATAGAGACATGGGTCATTAGTACATCCAGGTTCTGTTTGTGGTTCTTATTGGCCTTCTATACAGCTTTATCTATGTATTTAGATAGAGCTTGGAACTAGTTGCTATATGCAACTTGATCTAGCAGGATCACATTAATTGGGCATGTTCTATATAGATATATGGGTTATTAGTACTTCCAGGTTCTGTTTGTGGTACTTATTTGCCTCCTATACAGATCCTAGGTTATCTCTGTGGGGCTTTAATTTGCCATATACATTCTTGTATGCCAACTTATCATGTGCACCCGGCACGGCAATGAGTTTCCCCCTTGGAGACTCTTTGGGGAGGAGCTATGCGCTTTACCATCTGCTTGACTCCATTCCCATTTACACCTAGGATGACCTTTGTTGTTCTGGGTTGTGTTGCCGTGCCGGTGGGACGTCGACTTGCCGTGTCTCTCCACATCGCATGCGTGTGGCGTCATTGCACGTGCGCCATATGGATTATTTGGCGCGTGCGTGTGGCGCCGTTTGCGCATGCGTCATGGGGAGGTGAGGCATGTCCACTGCCCAGGGGATCCCGTTTGTAATCAGGGAGGAAGTCACCAGGGGCGGTGGTGGATGTGGGGCTATTTAAGCCTCCACCTCATTTGCAGGCAGACAGGGCTATTGATGGGACATTTTGGGAGAAGCTGCTGATGGACCAAATTTACTGTGAGTGAACCACTGAGACAACACTGCTATCCAATACCTTTTTGGCATCTGATTTACAAACATTACACACGTTTGAATGGAGATGTATGTATTTCTCTAATATAGGCTCTATCTCTCCTTTTTTCGGGTTACCTACCCATTGGCAATATTGATTCCCATCAGTGACTATCTTACGGAATTGGTCTATGCCTTCCACGTTCCCACCTGGCCCCTCTGCCTGCAATTGATGTCACTGTTCCATAAAGGTATGTTATCTTTTGTGGGGTTCGGTCATTGGGGACATAAGTATAATATTCGCTTGTCCCTTTACCCTGTTATTCCCTTTCTTAAAAGAAATCTTACTTTCATTTTTGGGTCTGTTTGTGCTTTTCCTTCCAGATTTTCTGCTTTTGGGACCTCAGTGCACATGGTATTTTTTCGGCTGTATCTGGGTCTCCAGATTTCAGCTGAGTTTGGTGTGATTGGGGATCGTATCCCCTAACAATACTCAGAACCTTTTTCCATCTTTATCAACGTAAACCACGTGGATGTGATGTTCGGGGGACTGTACGTGACTGTGTTTTTTTTTAACCAATGTGAATGTTTTGATATATATGCAAATATTATATATATATACCATTCCCGGCTGCCATATGGCGCAGCCCGGCGTCGCTCGGGACCCAGTGCGTGTGCCTGGCGGCCGCGATGTCCGCCGGGCACCCGCGATTGCCCGGGAAAACAGCAAGACCGTGGAGCTGTGTGTGTAAACGCTTCACGTCCTGTCAGTGGAGAGGAGACCGATCGGTCTCCTCCCCTTGTGAGTCCCCTCCCCCCACAGTTAGAATCACTACCATAGGGAACATATTAACCCCTGCAGCACCCCCTAGTGTTAACCCCTTGCCTGACAGTCACATTTACACAGTAATCACTGCAATTTTATAGCAACGATCGCTGTGTAAATGTGAATGGTCCCAAAAATATGTCAAAAGTGTCCGAAGTGCCCGCCGCAATGTCGCAGTCACGAAAAAATAAAAAACCGCAGATCGCCCCCATTACTAGTAAAAAAATAAAATGCAATAAATCTATCCCCTATTTTGTAGACGCTCTAACTTTTGCGCAAACCAACCTATATACGCTTATTGTGATTTTTTTACCAAAAATATGTAGAAGAATACGTATCGAGTAAAAAAATTGTTTTAAAAAAAATAAATGGGATATTTATTATAGCTAAAAGTAAAAAATATTGTGTTTTTTTTTTTCAAAATTGTCGCTCTTCTTTTGTTTATAGCACAAAAAATTAAAACCGCAGAGGTGATCAAATACCACCAAAAGAAAGCTCTATTTGTGGGGGAAAAAGGACGTCAATTTTGTTTGGGTGCAACGTCGCACGGCTTTGTTCCAGAGAAGAAGCAGGAAGTGGACTGTATAAGGCATTTACTGGCAGAAAAAATGTTTTACTATCCAAAGTTAAAACAACAAGGGCAGAAGATTTAATAGATGGAAAGATAAAAAAAATTACTGAAGTTTCACTTTAAGAAGGTATTTTTGTCTCTTCTTGCTATCCTTTGGAAGTCTGCATTTAGTTGGATATATTTTCCCTTTTCTTCATTGCCTTTTGCCTTCCTTCTTTGTTCAGCTAGTTGTATGGCCTCATCAGATAGCCACTTTGCTTTCTTGCATTTCTTCTTCTTTGGGATAGTTTTCATTGCTGCATCTTGTATGATGTTACACACTTCCTTCCATAGTTCCTCAGGCACTCTATCTATCAGATCTAATCCTTTAAATCTGTTCATCACCTCCACTGAGTATTCACAAGGGATTCCGATTTAGATCATATCTGATCTGATCTGGTGTTTCCCACTTTCTTTGATTTAAGCCTGAAATTTGCCTTAAGAAGCTCATGGTCTGAGCCACAGTCAGCTCCAGGTCTTGTTTTGACTGACTGTATAGAGCTTCTTCATCTTTGGCTGCAGAGAATATAATCAATCTGATTTCTGTATTGACCACCCAGTGATGTCGATGTATAGAGTCACGTCTTTGTTTGTTGGAAAATAGTGTTTGTTATTACCAGTGTGTTCTCTTGACAAAACTCTATTAGCCTTTAGTCTGCTTCATTTTGTTCTCCAAGGCCATATTTACCTGTTATTCCAGATTTACTCCTACTTTAGAATTCTAATCTCCCATTATGAGAAGGATATCTTTTTTTGGAGTTAGTTCTAAAAGGTGTTGTAGATCTTCATAAAAGCGGTCAACGTCAGCTTCTTCAGCAACAGAGGTTGGTGCACAAACCTGGATTATTGTGCTGCTGAGTGGTTTGCCTTGGATAGGGACTTGGGTCATCCTGTTGTTTTTGGGAATGTACCCCAGTACTGCTTTCCTCACTCTTTTGTTGACTATGAGGACTACACCATTTCTTCTGAGAGATTATTGTCCACAGTAGTAGATAAAGTCATCATCTGAGTCGAATTTGCCAATTCCAGTCTATTTTAGTTCACTAATTCCCAAGATATCAATGTTCAATTTTGCTATCTCCTATTTGACCACATCCAGCTTACCTTGATTCAGTGATCTTACATTCCAGGTTCCTATGCAGTATTCTTCTTTACAGCATCAGCCTTTACTTTCACTCCTACCAGCCACAGCTGAGAGTCCTTGCAGCTTTTGCCCAGCAATTTCATTAGCTCTGGAGCTACTTGAAATTGCCCTCCGCTTCCCCAGTAGAGCATTGGACACCTTTCCGGTCTGGGGGACTCATCTTCCGGTGTCATATCTGTTAGCCTTTTCTTTCTGTTCATGAGGTTTTCTTGGCAAGGATACTGGAGTGGGTTGCCATTTCCTTCTCCAGTGGATAATGTTTTGTCAGAATTCTCTGCTGTGACCTGTCCGTCTTGGCTGGGCCTAAACGGCATAGCTCATAGCTTCACTAAATTACGCAAGTCCTTCCCCCACGGCAAAGCAGTGATCCATAAAGGGGATTTTCCTCTTACTTCTGTGTTAATATGTTCATTTTATTTAAAAAAAAATTGTCACATATGTTAGTGATATGTAGCTTTTGTCAGGTAGGCTACTAGTTGCAAATAATTACCAAACTTATGTTTGTTGCAAAACAAGTACACAATATCTATGCAACCTACGTATTGTAATTTGCTGTTGTAATTTCAAATTTTATAAATGTTGCAACACAATCTACACTTTGCATCATTTTCCTGTAATATTGTCCTGTAATATTTTACTTGACAAAACCTAATAAAAAAAGGAACATAGTAATGTCCCGTGTACTTATTTGGTATATTTCCTTTTTCGGTAAACTAAATCTTTAAGATTTTGTGGCTTGGATTCTGTACTGTATGTTCATGTGTTTAGATATGCTCTGTGAATGGGAACACATACCAAAAAATATATGTTTTTTTTTTAATTTGCTTTTAAATGGGCAACTGCACATTAAAGCACCATGGATTAATGGCACACACCACAATGAACCTGCTCCTTCCTCATCCAAATGCCAGGTATGGTCAGGGCTGTAGTTACCACAATGGAACCATGGGCTGTAGTTACCACAGAAGTTGGACTGCACTGAGATGCTGTCAGAGATGCCCCAGGCCAGGCAAGCACTAGTACTGGCACACAAGGGAAAGCAGCAGCAACAGTCACCAGGATCCTGCACTCAGGTCTATACTCACAATGTCCATGGATACTTGGATGCTTCCTTTTAATATCAGACATTTCTACAATGATCTCTCCAGACTGGATCCTAAGTGAAATCCTGTGGTTAGTTTCAGAGATTCTCAGCAAACAGGTCCCCCTTGCTCTAGCATAGCTGGGACCTTGATGAGCAAATGTAGAATTTCCAGTGGGCTGCCTGGACGGGCAGTAGCCCTTCAAGCTGGAAACTTCTCCTCCTGGACAAGACCCCCACTGCCTCAGGCATCAAACTATTCATGTACTCCCCAGCTACACTCTAGGCAATCATAAATATTAAGGTTTCTGATTTGCCTTTCCAGCTCACCATATTCTAGAATCCTCCATAAGGCAGATGGAAACAATCAAATCTGCAGCCAGAACAACCCAAAGCAACCACAATCTGCTCCACCGATTACAGGGGAGCCAAATAGAAACTAAATTCACCTAAGGGTCCTTTCACATGGGGCGGATCCGTAATGATCCACCTTGTGAACATCCGCTGCTCAGCGGGGATCGCTCCGCTGTTCCCCGCTGAGCCGGCGGATGACAGGGCGATCCCTGCACGCTGTGCAGAGACCGCCCTGTCAGATCTCCGCTCTCCTCTATGGGGGATCAGATGAACACGGACCGTCTGTCCGTGTTAATCCGATCCGCTCTGCAGACGGATGGAAAAATAGGGTTTTCCTCCGTCTGCAGAATCGGACCATAGCGGAGGCGGACGATATCGGGTGTCAGCGGATGCTCATCCGCTGACACCTGCTATCCCATAGGGGTACATGTATGTCCGTTTTTCATCCGAAAACGGATGGATGAAAAACGGACATATGGTCCGCACATGTGAAAGGGGCCTAACTCTTGTAGCAACCTATCTAGGAGGGTGCTACAGAAATTTGACACTTACAGGCTTACAATGGGCTTATAGTCCCTTATGGTCATTGTGACCAGGTTTTAACCACTTTAAGACCAGCCTCGTTTTGGATTGATATATTGTTTTTTTTCTAACACCCTAGAGAATAAAATGGTGGTCGTTGCAATACTTTTTTTCACAAAGTATTTGCGCAGCGGTCTTACAAGAGCACTTTTTTCGGAAAAAATTCACTTTTTTGAATAAAAAAATAAGACAACAGTAAAGTTAGTCCAATTTTTTTAAATATCGTGAAAGATAATGTTACGCCGAGTAAATTGATAAATTTGATCCGGTCTTAGCACATTCCCTCTTTGAGTGCACCTGCTCTGTATTTACATTAGAGATTCAAAGCCTAGAACAGTGACGGCGAACCTTGGCACCCCAGATGTTATGGAACTACAATTCCCATGATGCTCAACTACACTGCAGAGTGCATGAGCATCATGGTAAATGTTGTTCCAAAACATCTGGGGTGCCAAAGTTCGCCATCACTGTCCTAGAAGGTTGCCAAGTCACTTCTTAGTTCTTAGCTCAATCTTCCTACCACTGGAGTAGGGAAATCTTCTTCTGATGCAGTTTCAACAATGTAAAAAATCCAAAAGGGTGAGGGAAGACATCATAATGGCTACAGTGAAAACAATAAGACAGTGATAAAACAATAAAGCACAAAAAAAAATCTGTAAGCATATGATAAGCATGATTTTAGCCAAGTAATATTCAGGCAGTAGGCTGGGAAGTCTCAAAGGCATTCTTGTGGAAATGCTCTAAGGGAAAAGGCATTTTCATAGCTGTGACCTTTATATTAGTAATAGAGCCAGCAACAATCACCCATACATAAACACACAGTTGATATGAAAACATACAAGGTAGTACTCAAGTGACTCGTAAACCTCTAGTGCTGTAGGTGGTGGGGCAGAATGATATATTGTGCCATCACATATAATGAGGGATGTAATTAAATGTAGGCTGACTGTACCAGACAAGTTACCATTATGGGACAGCCATGAGTGTAAAGACAGATGTAAAGTTTTCACAAGAGGTAAGGATGTAATACATCTTGTTTAACGATGATGATGATGACTTTATTAGCACATACCAGCCTAAGCAAAAACATCTGGAATCTGGGCTCTTCTATTTAATGTGTTTTAAAAGTATTTTTCCATAAAGTTATGTACTATTCCCACATACTATGCTTTTGTTGCCTTGTAATTGTGAAATATTATCGTGACATCGGGCATTCCAAGAATATCGTGCTGAGCATGATTACTTAATGCAACAGTTCTCTTATACAACATTGACAATTATTGGAGAACGTATGCAGTAAGCAAATCTAGAAACGTATTTAGTAATGATAGCATTAAAAAGAAATTTACAATCATTTGCGAACCAGAATGGAATGCTTATAGCTGCACACATGTACTATTCCATTACTCTTTGCTTTGTCTGCCCATGGCAGACAGATTTGTAGTTTGAATGGGCCACAAGCATATTAACCAGCCCAATCATTTCCATTCACACTCTCTCCAGCTTACAAACGGACAGCATGTACATAGGTATGGGATGAAAACAAGAGGCTGTGCAGGAGCCTGAAGTTTCTCCTGCAATCTGGTGATCATTGGTGGACAACTTTGCAGGATCCTGCTAAAAAAAAAAAAAAAAAAATGCAATTTTTTGAACCTGCAAAAAAATGTGCATTTATTATTCCTTGTAAAAGGTGAACTTTTTTGGATGGCCTCAGGGCTCTTTGGAGATTATGGGGTTGATTTATTAAAGGCAAGTTGCACTTTGCAGAGGAAATTGTCCCAGAGCTTAGCTAATGAGGCAAAGCTTTGCTGACTTTCATCATCCATTAAGGCCTCTTTCATACGGACGATCCGTTCAGGTCTGCCTGTCAGTTTTTTAGACCTGAACGGATGCTCCATAGACCTCTATGGAGGGACGGATCTCAGCGGTGACTTGTCCGCTGACATCCGAAAAAGTGTGATGGGGGAAAACCCTACTTTTCCATTCGTCTGCGTATCAGATCGGGTGACGACTCTGCGGTCCGTCTTCTTCCGATCCCCCATAGGGGAGAGCGGTGCTCTGACAGGTCCGTCCCTGCACAGTGTGCAGAGACGGACCTGTCATCTGCCTGCTCAGCGGGGATCGATGGAGCGATCCCTCGCTGAGCAGAGCGGGCTCCGCACACGGACACGTCCGTGTGAAAGAGCCCTTATATGCTGGCAAGGAATGCTGTTTTATTATTTTCCTTAAAACCATGGAAAAATCGCCCTGGGACTTTATATGAGGTGAGTGCAGTTAGCCAAATATCATACCGCAAGTAAACCCGTACTCACCTCATATAAAGTCCCAGAGCGATTTTCCCATGTTTTTATCTATAGTATTGGGATAGAGGTGACTTGCTGGTGACACCAGACCATTTTCTTTTTCTTATAATTTTCCTTGTGTGAGATTGGGTATTCTTTGGAAAGCAAAACTTTAAAACATTTATTAAGCTCTGGGGAAAATCCCCTTCTCTTGCAAAGTGAGCAGCCTACTTGCCATTAGTAAATCAAATCCTGTGCGTCTGTGAACTTTGAATGTAATACTATATTAACAAACATTCTTTGTATAGGCAATCTCTTAATACAAAGGCTTTCCAGAAATCTGACACTGAACTGCTCAGTGATAAGCTACTCACATCTTCAGCTGATGGACAGATACACAAGCATTTTCCCCCAGTCTCCTGCTCAGAGCTAAAGCTGAGAACTGCACAGCTTGTATATAAGCAAACAGCAATTCTCCTCTTCATGAGACATGGCACTATGCGGTATTAAGGAGGAGGATACGAAGATGAGGGACACACTCCATAATTATCTCAACGCGTTTCACCCTGATGGGCTTGTTCACAAGGATAGAGTTGACCTACTCTATTCTTGTGAACAAGCCCATCAGGGTGAATTGCATTTACGGAGTGGATTTTTTTTGGTTTGTTTTTTTGCTTGGAGACTACATCTATGCAGTTGCTTTATTTTTTGTTGGAGCAGAGAACCCCCGAACCCAGATGGTCCATGCATGTTAAGAGGTAGAGGTTTGAAGCAGTGCCATGTATTAGGGTATGTTTTTTCTTTTGAGGAAGAAGAGTCTAGATTCTGCACTTTCAGTAAACTGGGCGGGCTGGAATTGGGGGTTGGGTAATGGACATAATTGGCAGGCTGCTCAGAGAACTAATGGACCTGTATGGGCTGGTAATTATATTTTATCTAACATACTTTGTCCCCTGATTTACTGGCCAAGCAAGTGAAAAACCTGTGATTGGGTGGCAACCCTTCTGTAAAGCCTGTGAATATTGGTATTTTGCCATAGGGCGAGTTTTGCTGGCATTTGAACCTCAATTACCTGTGTGTTCTGCCACAAAAAATACCTGTGAATAATACATTTATTGTAATTTCTAAGACAGAGAAAGCCTCCAGTTATGTGAGTCATTCAGGTTCGGCAAGTTATTAAAATGTTAGATAAGGTTCTTGCCTTTCAATCCTTAAAATGTCTTCTCTTATACATTGCAAATAATATGATTTAATACCGCAGGAAAAGTACTAACCTAAATATTAAAAGGTTGTATAAGAAAATGCAGCCAACACACAAACACATGTTGCCACTAGTGTTATGTCAACCCTTCATGCAGGCAAGGCCTTCATACAATGTAGCAGAGATAATTGTGGCTCATGCTCAACAAATTTAGATAGAATATTAAGGATACAGTGCTTTGAAAAAGTATTCACACCCCTCAACATTTTCCACGTTTTGTCATGTTACAACTGTCACGATTGCCTGGCCACCACACTAGGGCAGACGTGAACAGAGCAAACAGCAGACTACTTGCAGTTTAGCAGACAGATATCATGGTTCTAAGACGGTCCATGTAATAAGGCAGGCTGAGTTCAGGGAATAGTCCAATATCCGTTCCGGGTCATACACAGGGAAATCGAACAGCAAAGCAGTGTTAATGACATTGCCCCCCCTCTAAGGAGGGGCCCCCAGACCCTCAAAAAACGGTTGGACATCCAGCACAGGACCATCAGACTGGGCAGAGGTCAGTGGATTCACGAGGTTAGGCTCGTTAGCAGGGGACATGTTACAGGGGTCAAGCCGGACAGCTGAAACACGAGCGGAATACAGAGAACCCTGAAAAAAGCATTGAAAGCCCCACCTGGCCGAATGAGGCAGTTTATCCAAATGGTGGATTGGGCCATCAAAATCAATGCAGTGGCCGACCGAGCCGCATCACCAAGCGCAGCGACTGTCTGAATCGCATCACCAGAAGGTCCTGGGCATGGGCTGAACTAGTGTAACTGATGCAGCGGACAACTGGGCCGCATCGCCAGGTGTAGCAACTGCCTGAATCGCATCGCCAGGGTTAGCGACTGTTCGAATCACATCACCAGGGAGTCCAGAATAACAAAAAGCAGGACGTTCAACGGCATGACCTGGACTGGCATAATTAACGCAGTGGCCGACTGGGCCGCATTGCCAGGTGTAGCAACTGTCTGAATTGCATTGCCCTATTTTCATTGGCAGTCCCAATATTTATTCACTTAAAGAACTTTAAATTCATACCTGTTGGTTTGCACTGTTTTGTTTAAAAGAACAGCAGACCCAACTTGAATAAGTCAAAATTACAAAACCCACTAGACCAAGGTAAATTAGTGCAATGCACATTAAAGTATATTGTGGTTTTAGTTATGACATTCTATTTTATTTGAAGGAAGAACTTGCTTGCTTAGTTGTTATGAGTCCTATTTCACAATCTGTTCATAGTTTAAAGGGGTTGTAAACCCTTTTTTTTAAATATAAAAATAACAAACATGCCTATACTTACCTGCTATTTGCAATCATTTTGCACAGACCAGCCCCTGATCCTTTTTTTTATGTGGTGCCTCGCTGGAACTCCAGGCCCCTTCTCTTCATTGGGTGCCCCCACAGAAAGCCACTTTCCCTGGGGGCACCCGTACGGGCTTGCTCCCGAGTTCAGCTGCTGTGTCCATTTGCACAGACATCGGGACTCTGCCCCGCCCCCTGCTCCCGTGTCACTCAATTTCATTGACAGCGCGAGAGCCAATGGCTCCTGCTGCTTTCAATCTGTCCAATGAGGAGAGAGACAGCGTCTGGAGCTGCTGCGCTCATGCATATCGCTGGCTCAGGTAAGAAAAAGAGGGGTCGGGGGGAGATGCAGCACAGAAGGTTTTTTACCCTTATGCATAGAATGCATTAACCAGTTCAATACCCGCCCATAGTCATATGACGCCCACAAGGTGGATCTACCATCCTGGGTGGGCGTCATATGACGTCCTCGGGTTCCCGGCCGCCTGGGGGCGCGCGCGCGCGCCGCCGGCGCGCGCGCGCGCGCGCCCCGCGGCATCGCTCGGGACCCGGTGCGAGTGCCCGGCGGCCGCGATGTCCGCCGGGCACCCGCGATTGCCCGTTTAAAACAACGGGACCGGGCGGGACCGTGGAGCTGTGTGTGTAAACCCACACCTCCACGTCCTGTCAGCGGGGAGGAGACCGATCATGTGATCCCAGTACAGAGGATCACATGATCGGTCTCCTCCCCTTAAGTCCCCTCCCCCTACAGTTAGAATCACTCCTATTAGGGACACACATTAACCCCTCCAGCGCCCTCTAGTGTTAACCCCTTCCCTGACAGTCACATTTACACAGTAATCATTGCACTTTTATAGCAACGATCGCTGTGTAAATGTGAATGGTTCCAAAAATGTGTCAAAAGTGTCCGAAGTGTCCGCCGCAATGTCGCAGTCACGAAAAAAAAAATCGCAAATCGCTGCCACTAGTAAAAAAAAAAAAAAAAAAAAAAATTCAATAAATCTATCCCCTATTTTGTAGACGCTATAACTTTTGCGCAAACCGATCAATATACGCTTATTGCGATTTTTTTTACCAAAAATATGTAGAAGAATACGTATCGGCCTAAACTGAGGAAAAAAATTGTTTTTTTTTTAAAAAATGGGATATTTATTATAGCAAAAAGTAAAAAATATTGTGTTTTTTTTCAAAATTGTCGCTCTTCTTTTGTTTATAGCGCAACAAAATAAAAACCGCAGGGGCGATCAAATACCACCAAAAGAAAGCTCTATTTGTGGGAAAAAAAGGACGTCAATTTTGTTTGGGTGTAACGTCGCACGACCGCGCAATTGTTAGTTAAAGCGACGCAGTGCCGAATCGCAAAAAGTGCTCTGGTAAGGAAGGGTGTTTAAAAGCCCTGTATTGAAGCGGTTAAGGTGAAAAACCTTGAGGCTTTACAACCACTTTAGTTAGGTCATAGGTATAAGCATAGGTAAAATAATGGGTAAAGACTTTAAAAGAAGAAAATACTGTATATCCTATTCTTATACATGTTTTCAAGACATGTGATATAGCCACTTTAATGTTGTCAACATTTTTTAAAGTAGGTTAACACCATTGTGAGAAAATGCTGCCTTAGCTAAATAGTTTTGCATTTCGTTTCTTCAAAACATTGTTTTTTTCAAGGGGCTTCAGTAAACTGCTGTCATAAGCAAACCTCATGTAGGTAGCCTCACGATGTTTGCCTTTTTATCATACAACTATCTGTACCTACCCCAACCAGATAGGAAACCACAATGACTACATATAGTCCTTGTGCAGAGGTACATGTGCAACCCGAGTTGTAAACACACTTTTGTAAGAAAATGTATTAAGAGGACATGAAACAAAATTGGAGAATGTTCAGGAAATCTATCAAGGGCATGTCCACTGCCGTTACTCCTGGCTCCACCTCTTTGGCGAGTGCCCCCATAGGAAGCAGCTTCCTATGGGGGCACTCATGCAGGCTTAATCTCGAGCCACACTTTCTGCATCTATAGACACAGACAGCGAGGCCCTACACCTTGCTCTCTCATCACAGGATTTGATTTACAGGAGCAGGAGCCAATGGCACCCGCTGCTATCAATCTGCCCTGTGAGGAGGGAGACAGAGCTGGATTAAGATTTGGCTCAGGTAAGTATAAGGGGGGCCTGAGGGAGATCCTGTGGCACAGAAGTTTTTTTTTTACCTAAATGCAGAGAATACATTAAGGTTTATAGCGTTGTTTAGGAAACAATGCCCAAGTTGACTAAAACGTAGCTATTGGCCTTAAAGAGGAAGTAAACCTTCCTCAAAAAAAAAAAAAAAAAAAACGGAACCTGCAAGGCAAAGGCATAATGAGCTAGTATGCATAGCATACTAGCTCATTATGAATGACTTACCTGAGAAGGAAGCCCCCGAAGCGGTCCTCATCCACGATCTTCTCCGTCGCCATCATTCCCGGAGTGACTTCCGGGTCTCGCCGCTCCAGCACTGTCATTTGCTGGAGCGGCGATGACGTCACTCCCGCGCATGCGCACGAAGGCGGCATATCGCCGTGATCTCGGCATGCGCAGTGCGCCTGCGTGCCGCTGTCTACGGCGCATGCGCCGTACACAGCGGTGCCTGTTTTTTTCTAAATATCTCCTAAACCATGTAGGTTTAGGAGATATTTATTGGACCTACAGGTAAGCCTTAAAGCGGTTCTGCACTGTCTTTATGTTTTTTTTTTTTTTTTTTTTTTCTGCAATGCAATGGCTTATGCAATGCAGTTTAGGTACTCACGTGTCCTTTTTTTGAAAGAAGCTTGATGAGTTGTAGAAATTCTTTCCTGCTGGGGGCCATCTTGCCTGTGGGCATTTGAACCCACACAGGCACTTCAGATGGCCCAGCATGCACGCCGTTACTGCGCCGATCTCGCGCGTGCGCAGTAACGGCGAAGTGCAGCTCACGTTCTCCGAAATCTCGCGAGATGTCGGCACATCTGCCGACATCTCGCGAGATTTCGGAAGATGTGGCCGACATCTCGCGAGATTTCGGAAGATGTGGCCGACATCTCGCGAGATTTCGGAAGATGTGGCCGACATCTCGCGAGATTTCGGAAGATGTGGCCGAAATCTCGCGAGATTTCAGAAGATGTCCGCACTGACTCCTGGGAACAATGACACCAGATCCCAGGAGACAGTGCGGCCCGACGACGATCGACGCAGAGACCCCGCCCACCGCTGCAGAGACAGAGGACAGGAAGTCAGCGATTATCAAGGTAAGTGAAAAAAAAAAAAAAAAAAGCATTTCATTTAGTACTCTTTGCCTGATTTGGAAGGCAAAGAGATTTACTAAATGAAATGTGTGCAGAACCGCTTTAATCTAGGCTTACCTGTAGGTCAAAGTGGTTTGTAAGGGTTTATAACCACTTTAATAATTTTAATGAAAGGTGTGGGCCACTTTCAGCTCTGAGCTCTGACCTATTGATCAAAAAATCCAAAGACTTATGAGCAGGCTGGCTGATTGGTTGTGCCTTCATTTTGCAGAGCTATGGTATTGGTTTTAATTTTCTGGGAACTATTTGGGTCAAGCTTTCCTCATATTTTATATGAGTGGGATTGGGGCAACAGATATGAAGAACCTTCATGAATAGGAATGATGTGAAAGTTGAAACATTCTCTGCTTCGTATATATAAAAATTTGATGTTTTATACTGACATATGGCATTGTATCAACAGCTCTTATGCCGCGTACACACGACCGGACTTTCCGGCAGACTAGGTCCGATGGGATTAGTCTGTCAGGCAATCCGATCGTGTGTGGGCTAGTCCATTCGTTTTCGGGAAACAAAGTCCGGCAGACCTAGAAATAGAACATGTTTCAAATCTATCTGACGGACTCAAGTCCGACCGACTTAAATCAGGAAAACCGTTCGTCTGTGTGCTGGTCTGACGGACCAAATACGACGCAAGGGCAGCTTTTGGCTACTGGCTATTGAACTTCCTTGTTTAGTCACGTTTACGTCATCACGTTCAAAACAAATGGACTTTCGAACAGACATAGTCCGTTCGTGTGTGTGCAAGTCCGTTCGTTCGGAAAGTCTGTCGGACTTCTGCCAAAAGTCCGTCGGGAAGATCGTCGGACCTAGTCTGCCGGAAAGCCCGGTCATGTGTACGCGGCATTAGTTTTATTAGGAAATGTATAATTCATTTTCAGTAAATCTTGACTTTTTCCAAGATAGTGGGAATCTGAGATTAGTCTAAAATGGGAAATAACCAAAATTGTTATACTCTTTATAACTACTATTTCAATGCTGCCTATTAACGTTTGGTTTGTTTTTCTCTACGGTATTAATCAATGTTAAGCGGTATGCAGCCTTGAATGTATATAGGTTTGCTTAGAGCAAACATTGCCTATGTGTGTAATCAAATACTAAAGAAGGCTTTATTTAAATGTGCTTAAAAAGTTGGCATCTATTTGAGATGAAACAAATGTACTTTCAACTTGAAAATAATTGTGCAATATATTGCAATTGTATTAAATATTGTTTATGTAAGCTTGAAAGCTAATTAGCAGCAGTTATGATTTTGAACACAACTGGAGGTTCTGCAACAATGTCCCTATCCTGGTTGGAGATAATATATGCAGAGGTATTAGGCTGTGGTTGGGTTGCGTGATACTTTAACCACTTCAATACAGGGCATTTTTACCCCCTTCCTGCCCAAGCCAATTTTCAGTTTTCAGTGCTGTCGCAATTTGAATGACAATTGCGCAGTCATGCTACACTGTACCCAAATGAAATTTTTATCACCTTTTCACCACAAATAGAGCTTTCTTTTGATGGTATTTTATCAATCTTCAAGGCCTTGCATTCCATGACCCCAGGCTTGGTTCCCAGGCAAGCCCTGTACTACAGAGGGCTCCAATATGAAGAAACAGCCACCAATTGGAGAACATGAAGTACACCTGCTCCCTCACTACCAAGGCACCCCGTCATCTGCCACTGTCACTGCTTCCACTGCCAGCTGGATGCTATTCCTTCTTATTCTTTAATTACACTCCATTATTTATAACCTTAAATGTTAACCAGATTACACTTCTCCTGTGCTTTTCAGTCTCTACAACCTGAGGAGTTAAATGTTGCTTCCCTTTCTTTTTACTGAAGAACTTTACCTCACATTCAACGGGCTGTGCATATTTTTGGCTCTGCTGTTACTGGTGCTGTTCATTTCTGACAGGTAAAGTAGTCCATAGTACAAAGTCCATGCTTGTGGTTGGCCTAAATGATGGGTGCCATTGGAGGGGATTTGCTTACAGAAACAGATTACATCATACACAGGTCTTCTCCAAGCAGCTTCCACACTGGACAGCCCTCTAAATAACTTGGATCCTCTGTATTTATTCCCTAAACAACAAGAAGTGACACACATGCAGGGGAAACCAGGTCACCTAGACATATTATCCCCTGCATACACCAAAACCATAATATGTCTTTAAAGGTACACTACAGAAATACGACAAGGTAACAACAGAACCTAACACAAAGTAGGCGCCCACTTACAAAAGGGGCTCCACTGTTAAATTCAACATGTAGGCAGTTGGGCCACGGTGTAATAGTAGCTTCTCCAGTTCTCCAGAAGACCCAGCCCCTTCCTAATAGCTACCAGAGTACCTAGTTCCTGTGGGGTGGCCTTTTGTCTTTGGACTTTGGTTCCCTCTAGCTGTTCACCTGTGTTACCAGTGCTACACTGGACCTTACCTTGCATGTGGCCGCATAGCCGCATAATCGCATAGCTATGTTCTGAAGTGTTTTACTGAAGTAGTGGTTCTCAGTTAGACTCTCTGTTATAGATTCTTATAGATGCTATGCTATACAGCCACATAATGCCCTGTTTAAGTCACAGAGATGTTGCCTTGAAAGGTCCATGTTTGTTCAGCTTTCCCCTTTTTTTTTGCAGCTTTTATTATGCCTCGTTGTATGTATGCTTTTCCATCCTGAACCTATTTTGCATTATTGCTTCTAACTTTGCACCTGTTTAGTAAACTGCAAGCTGCAATTGCTCTCTCTCTGATCATTCAGCTGATTACCTATTATTTTGTTAAATCCCTAACTTAAAGCTACCCGTTCAGGGAGTTAAAACATGTTTTACCCCTTGAAAGGGTGGCTTTTGCTCAGTTTCTTAAATCAAACAAAATGGTGGCTGCTTCCATTACCACTAATTAACCATTCAGGCACCTGGGGGGGGGGGGGATGAATATACAAGAAGTACCTTGTGCTCTACAAATCAAAATATTTATTGCCTCTGAGGAAATTAACTCCTACTGCTCTCCCTCTGCAGCAACGAATGGAAGAGCAATACATCGTTTTCTGGGATTACACACTTGAGTGAAGCTGACAATACCCAGTAGCAAGATTTTTGTATGTTAGAGTTTCCACAATTCGACTTTCCCTCTGTTCTTCCTGTCTACCTATTAGCCCCTGTTAAAAAAAACAATACAGTTGCATGTCTAAGCATTGGCCAGCTTTTTAAATAGCTGCAAAATGCATAGAAACCTGTCTTAATGAGCGGACTCCCCTGGGCACTGCCCAGGGGCCCCAGCTGCATGGGGGGCCCCTGCACTTTACCTGTCCCCTTGTAAACATGTACTGCTCCTTCCCAAGCTCATTCTTGCTTAGGGGGTGAATAAATATATTTTTCTGGGCCTCATTAGTTCAATAGAGGGGCCCAGGAGGTGGGAGCTGAGGGACTACTTTTTCATTTTCGGGCGGAGGTACACCATCCTGCACCCAGGCGCATGCTCTAGAGTTCCCGGCTGCTTTGTTTCTTCCCTGGTGTCAGTGTTTGGCGGAGTGATCTGTAAAGTGCTCTGCTCTTTCAGGTGCTGAATTGATGTGAGAGAGCTGACAGAGAGGGAGCAGTAAAAGAATACGAGCGGAGCGGTGGTGGCGGCGGGTAGAGCGCAAGGCACTGAGCAACACACAGTGAGTGAGGTGTCACACCTGTTGTGATATCCTAAAAGAATCATCCAAAGTCCTCACAGTGCATTTTAACATCCTATAGCTTTAGGATAATCATCCACACAGGACAGCAGGTGCTCTATGACTTTGTCAAAGTGTGTCACATGGCTGTTGAACAAAGTCACCACCCGACAGCCATGTGACACACTTTGACAAAGTCATAGAGCACCTGCTGTCCTGTGTGGATGATTATCCTAAAGCTATAGGACCTAATGCACACAGAATGTTTAAAAAATGCTCCTTCTCCTGGCAGTAGCCTCATGGCAGAAAAAAAGCCTGACACTCGTAAAAAAAGTGTCTAGCGCTTTTACAGGTGTCAAGCACGTGGGCGTTAATTAATTTCATTGGCCAAAATAATTATTAATTCTGGTCAATGAAATTAATTAACGCTCAAGCAATAAACACCTGTAAATGCACCTAAACACATTTACACGTGTCAAGCATTTTTCCTGCCAAAACGCTGCTGCTCCTTGACGCACTGGCCCTGGGCTATTTTTCCGGGCGTTTGGAAGCAGTAAAAAAAACACCTGCGCGCACGAAGCCTAAAGATCATAAGGCACTGTGAGATGCTACTTTACACTTGTCTTTCGGGGGGAAGGGGGCGTTGCGGCAGTGAAAACACTCAGCTGAGCTGCAGCCAGGAGTGTGATTATATTTGTAAAGATAACTGTCAGGTTTCATGTGGAAGTCGAGGAGGGGAGGAGCCAGGGATAGGGTCCAGGGCGGAGTCAAAGCGGGTCCTTTGATTTCTGATTTATAACAGCGGCCCTGCCTATACTACCCACATCTGCCACTATACCACCCTATACTACTCAAATCTGCAAATATACAACCCTATACTACTCACATCTGCCACTATACCACCCTAGACTACTCAAATCTGCAAATATACAACCCTATACTACTCACATCTGCCACTATACCACCCTATACTACCCACATCTGCCACTATACTACCCAATACTACTCACATCTGCCACTATACCACCCTATACTATTCACATCTGCCACTATACCTCCCTATACTACCCACATCTGCCACCCTATACTACTCCCATCTGCCACTATACCACCCTAGACTACTCAAATCTGCAAAAATACAACCCTATACTACCCACATCTGCCACTATATCACCCTATACTACTCACATTTGCCACTATACCACCCTATTCTACCCGCATCTGCCACTATACCACCCTATACGATTCACATCTGCCACTATACCACTCTATACTACCCAAACCTCCCACTATACCACACTATACTACTCTAACCTTCCACTATACCACCTATACTACCCAACACCTGCCACTATACCACCTATACTACCAAAACCTGCCACTATGCCACCTAGACTACCCAAACCTGCCACGATACTACCCAAACCTGCCACTATACCACCTATACTACCCAAACCTGCCACTATACTGCCCTATACTACCCAAACTTGCCACTATACCACCCTATACTACCTAAACCTTCCACTATACCAGCTATACAACCCAAACCTTCCACTATATCACCTATAAAACCCAAACCTGCCGCTATAGCACCTATACTACCCGATCCTGCCACTATACCACCCTATACCACCCAAACCTGCCACTATAGCACCTATACTACCTAAACCTTCCACTATACCACCTATAATACCCAAACCTGCCACTATACCACCTATACTACCCAAACATGCCACGATACTACCCAAACATGCCACTATACTACCCAAACCTGCCACTATACTGCCCTATACTACCCAACCCTGCCACTATACCACCCTATACTACCCAAACATTCCACTATACCACCTATACAACCCAAACCTTCCACTATATCACCTATACAACCCAAACCTGACACTATAGCACCTATACTACCCAATCCTGCCACTATACCACCCTATACTACCCAAACCTGCCACGTTAGCACCTATACTACCCAAACCTTCCACTAAACCACCTATACTACCCAAACCTGCCACTATACCACCTATACTACCCAAACCTGAGACTATACTGACCTATACTACCGAAACCTGCCACTATACCACCCTATACTATTCAAACCTGCCACTATACCACCCTATACGATCCAAACTTGCCACTATGCCGCCCTATACTACCAAAACCTTCCACTATACCACCTATACAACCCAAACCTGCAACTATACCACATATACCACCCAAATCTGCCACTCTACTACCCATACTACCCAAACCTGACACTATACTGACCTATACTACCAAAACCTGCCACTATACCGCTCTATACTATCCAAACCTGCCACTATACCACCCTATACTATCCAAACTTGCCACTATACCGCCCTATACTACCCAAACCTTCCACTATACCACCTATACAACCCAAACCTGCAACTATACCACCTATACTACCCAAATCTGCCACTATACTACCCAAACCTGCCACTATACCACCCTATACTATCCAAACTTGCCACTATACCGCCCTATACTACCCAAACCTTCCATTATACCACCTATACTACCCAAACCTTCCACTATACCACCTATACTACCCAAACCTGACATTTACATTACTACACCCTATACTGTACCCTCCTGACCTCCCCTTTACCGTGTCCTCCAACCCCCCTGTACTGTGCCCTCCTGCCCCCGTACTGTGTACAGTCATACATAAATACAGGACACTGGGAGAGGCATTTATGGCAGCGGGCAGTGTGTACAGGGAGGGAGATAGTTTCAAAAAGAAGTGGGAGCAGTGTGTACAGGGAAACAGATTCAGTGTATACAGAGGATCATTGTATATGGGGTGGGGGGGGGCAGTGTGTAGAGAAGGCGGCACAGTGTGTATAGGGGCTGAATTTAATTTGGGATAATTCCCTGGTTGTGTGTATATTTTGTTTCTAATTAGACTCAAAAGCCACGCCCAATATGTAGCATCATTTAGTCACACCCTCTCCTTGCCACCAGGCACATAGCGTGTCACAGGTCACCATCTCCCTGGTAGGGGTCCTAGTGAAAGACAGTGGAATTTGTTTATGTTTTACAACTATTTCAGTCAGATTAATAATATGAGTCTGCAGATAATCAGATAAATTAGGGGTCTCCAAACTTTTTAAACAGAGGGCTCGTTTTCTGTCCTTCAAACTTTAGGAGGACCGGACTGTGGCCAGTGGATATAGAAAAAGTCCAGACCTTAGTGGGAAAAATAATGTCCCATTGTTTGTTTCAATGACAGTAATTGTGCCCCATTATTGGTGTAGGTGGGAGGAATGGTGGCCCATCATTGATGTCATTGGGCCCCATCATTGATGTCATTGAGAGGAATTGTGACCCATTATTGATGTCATTGGGCCTCATTGTTGCTGTCATTGGGGGGAAATTTGCGCTATTGTTGGTGTCAGTGGGAGGAATTGTTCCCCATTGTTGGTGTCATTGGGAGGAGTTGTGCCTCCTTCATCGGTGTCAGTGGGGGGAATTATGCCCAATTTTTGGTATCAGTGGATGAAATAGTGCCCCATGGGACAGATATAAGCAACCGAAGGACCGCATCTGGCCCCCCCAGGCCGCAGTTTGGAGACCACTGAGATAAATCACCATAAGAGTGAACCCTGTTGTGCATGCAAGTGTTCAGTGAGCTAGAGACACTACATACAAAGAGTACACTACATACAAAGACACGCACAAATAGATAATACACAAAATGATAAATCCTTTGATACAGGATGCTTCACCATTTAGGCTTAACCAAAATAAGAGAATACATTAGACTGTGTATCACCTGGGTGCCCCATCTCCTTTTTGGATGTGTGATATGAGCTTGCACAGGCTACTGCACTTATAGATTGCCATTTGTTGGGTCCAAGTGATAAATATAAAACAATAATCATGTGATATATTTCCTATTTGCCTGGTTAAGAATATTTTTTTTTAAACATAATAATATTTGTAAAGAAAGGCAGAGATATGGGATTTTATAGGTACGTTGTAAGAATATACTCATCTAGTTAAATATTCTGGTACACAGATTGAATTATTAAAGCATATTTTATTAACAAAAAAAAAAAGGGGATATAAAAACAAATAAACATGCACATATCTACAATCCTAGGTAAATACACCTATTCCTATAGCAGACATAGACAATGCGAAATTCATTTGTGTGCGATCACGTGCTCAATAAACGTCTACATGTTTCGCCTGTAAAGGCTTCATCAGGAAGACTGACATGATCGTGAACGTTTAAAACATCAAAAGTAAAGATATATTCATGTGTTGGACCTTGGGTGTATAGAGAAAAGAACATAAGGAAAAGACAAAATTAGTTTAACATATATAGAGAGGCAATATATAGCACTGTATCACATATCACAGTATATGAGGGCATTGAAACATGACATCAAAACACAAAAAAAAAAAAAAAAATGTCAACCCACCCACCCCAAATTGCCCATATAATTATAAAACCAAAATCCACCCCCTCCCTTGAGGAACCCCCCTATATAAAGAAAGAGGGTTTGACCCATTCAACCCCCATATAGTTAAAGTGGGTCAACACCTGAAAATATTGGAAAGGACCCTACCTCTCAAAACGGGTCCAAGGCAAATTCTCAGGAGAATCTCATGGGGTTCTAACCCATAATAAAAAACACGGCCTCCATAGAGCGATCATCACCAGGACGATTGGTATCTCGTAGGGAGGGATAAATGGAGCTCAGTGACATACAGGGACCCTCACGGTCTCATATATAATGAAAATGCCTGAAGGTAAGTAAAAAGGAAAAACTATAATGCTGTGTTATGACATGATAAAAAGATAATCCGGAGCTAATGAATGGATAAATAGCTCTATCATAAAAATGCTGCTTACCACAAACAGATTTTCTTGGTAGTATGACTAGGGTATAGGTTAGAAGCTCATGTGAGTGTATCACAAAGCCGGTACCCGATATCTATTGGTATCCAAAGAAAAGAGGGGGATATAGAAGCCCAGATTAGAGTTGTATCAAAAAAAGTGATAAGCTGCTCTTGGCATACCTATCCTAATGTTTAAACAGAGCTTACCTTTATTGTTCTATCAATAACATGGGAAGCTCGTTTACAAGGAGGTCAGGACAGTGATCCAGATGGATAAAGGAATTCAGGAATAAACTCCTAGAACATGTCTTTCAATGACCTTGTCCAGGTGTAAAACAGGGAAAAGAGAAAGGGAAAAAGGGGGGGGGGCACAAAGTCAACCCCAACAGACTTGTCCAGGTGTAAAACAGGGAAAAGAGAAAGGGAAAAAGGGGGGGGGGCACAAAGTCAACCCCAACAGACTGTGTTTAGTTAAATTTGGGCAAGAGGAAAACAAGTCCATGTCAAAAGTAAAAGGTATATAGAGTTCTCTAGATAAAAAGAAAATAGAATCCAAAGTTTACCTTATAATAGATTTATCTGTCCCGCCGAGCTCCCACACACATCAATTGGTGTGTGTGTGTCTTTTATATCCTCCCCATGGCGCCAAAACTATTTGTAGTTGAACACAATTATTTCAAATATTAGCCAAAAGTAAAGAAAATCCATAGTTCAAGATAACTTAATCAGAGGTGAAATGTAGTCTACATGGAGTCTACATGTTTAAATGTTCTCTAAGTTAGGTCATATTTTGTGCACAAATAAAATATTTTGTATCACAGTATGTATATTTTTACATTTTATTTGTTATTTTTGCCTGTTATTTACATAGAAATACCGTTGTATTGTTTTTTAATGTCCCTTTATGTTAATGATCACAAGGTAATCTTTCAGAAATACATCTGCATTATGCATTCTGTATTTCTGTATTGTATGATGCTGTGGCTATGGGTGTTGCTTACATATAGTAACAGGAATTTGTTCCGCTATTGTTTTATCCAGTTCCAATAGACTGAATTTTTTCTACACTAGGGAAGTTTGATTCCCAGTTTTGTTCCCAGTTTTGTTCTTTGCTTTACTGTCTCACAAATCTGGGACTGGCGCCTACAAATCAAAGCAGTTGATAGATATGGCTTACAGCATAGCTCCACCCAAGTAGCTTGTGTGTACTGAGCACTTTAGTCTTTAGCCAGTTCTACCCATGCCAAACTACAGCAAAAACAAAGCATGCAAAGGAGCATGGTGTAACAACCTTGTGTGATGATAGTAGTCACAGCGAAACTGTCTGTAATGGGTCCCAGGACCAGCCTAGACACTGTCCCCAGCTGGTTTACTCTATGGACTGACTGAGGTTGATTTACTAAAACTGGAGAGTGCAAAATATGGTGCATGAGAGACTTGGCTGTCCTCTCCCTCCTGATTGACTGAGAGACACAGTGGACGCCATAAGCTCCTGCTGCTGTCAATTAAATACAGTGAGCCAATGAGGAGAGAGAGGGGGCTACTGTCCAAATCTGCCCTCGTGCTCCTTCATCCAGAGCAGGGGCATGCTATTACAGAAGGTGTGTTACTGGCCAGATCACCAGGTGAACACAGAGGGAAAAGCATAAAAAAAATGCAGCCACCACATCTAATGATTGGTAAGTTGCAATATATTACATTATTCATTTGGGGTTTAATACCGCTTTAAGTAAATCAACCCCATGACAGGAAGTGTTCAGTAAAGCTTGGCATACATGGCTCAGTTTTTATTGGTTCAGCCAGCAGGCTGAAAGAGAAAAACTGAGCCAATTTCCCCATCCACACATTCAAGGTGGATGGGGAATTCTTCTCGCTGTGTCATTGTATTGTGACAGCGGGACTTCCCCACTATCAGAATACATTGGCTGCATGCACTGATCGTGTGTACATTTTCCCTTCATGAAAAGTTGATCGATAGATTGATAGATTGACTTCTCATGAACGGAAACAGCCATACATGGATCGAAATTTGTCTGGTTGCTGTTGAACCGGTCAAATTTCAATCCACGTATGGCCAGCTTAATACAAGAAATTATTATAAAAATTATATTATAATTTTCATTATTTTGGCAGAACTTGTAAGGCTTTATGATAATTTTAATGTAGCACTGTTAATTTTTTTTTTTTAATTTCTAATTCATAAACTATGTGGATTGAGCTACAGAAGAGGACTTCATATTTTGTAACCATTGGGTAGTTTTATGTTTTCCATTTGCCTCAGGTTATTTGAAAAAAAACTACAAGTCTAATTATAACGAGAATTCATTAGACACACATGAACTTTAATGGCATCCCAGTCTTAGGGCTCTTTCACACGGACGGACCGTATGTCCGTTTTTCATCCTTCCGTTTTTGGATGAAAAAGGACATACAGGTATCCCTATGGGATAGCGGGTGTCAGCGGATGAGCATCCGCTGACACCCGCTCTCGTCCGTGCCCGCTCTGCTTCGTTTCTGCAGACGGAGGAAAACCCTATTTTTTCATCCGTCTGCAGAGTGGATCGGGTGACAACGGACTCTACGGTCCATCGTCACCCGATCTCCCATGGGGGAGAGCGGCGCTCTGACAGGTCCGTCCCTGCGCTGTGTGCAGGGACGGACCTGTCATCTTCTGCTCAGCGGAGATCGCTCCGGCGATCCCCGCTGAGCAAGCGGCTATCCACGGGGCGGATCTGCACTGATCCGCCCCGTGTGAAAGAGCCCTTAGTCTGTAGGGTTCAATATTGAGTTGGCCCACCCTTGGCAGCTATAACAGCTTTAACTCTTCTGGGAAGACTATCCACAAGGTTTAGTTGTGTGTCTATGGGAATGTTTGACCATTCTTTCAGAAGCACATTTGTGAGGTCAGGCACTTAGATGAGAAGACCTGGCTCACAGTCTCCACTTTAATTCATTCCAAGGGTGTTCTATCAGGTTGTGCTCAGGACTTCAAGGCCAGTCAAGTTCCTCCACCCCAAACTCGCTCACCCATGTCTTTGTGGACCTTGCTTTGTGCACTGGTGCGCAGTCATTTTTGAACAGGAAGGGGCCATCACCAAACCGTTCACACAAAGTTGGGAGCATGAAACTGTCCAAAATGTCTTGGTATGCTGACACCTTAAAAGTTCAAAAAGACATGGATGTGCGAGACCGGGGGGGGGGGGGGGGGGGGCTGGCCTGCACAGAGGTACTGACCTCAACCCGATGGAACACCTTTGGGATGAATTAGAGCGGAGACCGCAAGCCAGGCCTTCTCACCCGCATCAGTGCCTGACCTCACAAATGCACTTCTGGAAGCATGGTCAAACATTCCCATAGACACACTCCTAAACCTTGTGGAGGGCCTTCCCAGAGGAATTGAAGCTGTTATAGCTGCAAAGGGTGGGTCAACCCAATATTGAACCCTACGGACTAAGACTGGGATGCTATTAAAGTTCATGTGTGTGTAAAGGCAGGCGTCACAATAATTTTGGTAATACAGTGTATATGATTGAACATCCAGTAACCAAGCACGTTTATTTTATAGTTATACAGTATATACATGACATGATGTTTCTTCACCAGAGCAATTAAATCTAGTGCCTAAAAAAAAATCTGTTTTCATGAAAGTTGGCTAAATGAAGTTGCATGCCCCATGTGAACAGCTGCTGGTTGGTTGGCTGCAGTTTCTAAAAGACAAATGAATAGTTGAAATGTTTGTGTGTTCTCTAAATACTGTAATAAATGAATCTAGTGGTCAGTGAAGCAGTACGTAGGAGGAACTAATAAATTCTGCCCATGTGTACATCTAAAAAAGTTTTTTATTCTGGGAAACAGTGTCCTGAACTGTGCCTGTTTATAAATACCATATGTGAAGCTTCTTCTTTCTGTTCTCTCAGTATGTTTATTAAATAGGCGCTACAGCAATAGTAGTTTGTGTTTGTTAAATTCTGGATTTCTGTGCAGAGCAGGTATTTTTTGGAGCACGGCGCCTAGTGGTAAGAGTAATGCCCTACACCAGTGCTCTCCACACTGTGGCCCTGGGGCCAGATGCGGCCCTTTTCTTGCCTTTATATGACCCTTGAGGCATTATTCCTGCTACTGACACCAACAATGGGACACTATTCCTTCCACTGACACCAACGATGAGGGATAATTCCTTCCACTGACAACAAAAATGGGGCACTATTCCTCCCATTGACACCAATTATTTGTACCCTAATACCAAAGATTTGGCATTGTTTACTCCCACTGGGCACAGTTCAGCCCCCGAAAGTCTGAAGGACAGTAAACTAGCCCTTTCTTTAGAAAGTTTTGAGATCCCTGCCCTACACTAATATCCCTGTCACTAAAGCTGGACATACACCAGTAGATGTTCATGTGGAAATTTTAGTTTTTCCAACATTTGTTAGATTTTTTAATTATTAGTGAGGACAAAACAACATTTGTTTGTGACCGTAGTGCTGAGAAAATTTTAAGGAGCAGGATGGAAAATTCTTCTCAGAACAAATGAAATTTGAACTGTGAATGTGAATTTTGTTTGGGAAAAATAGTACATACAGGTGGTCCCCGACTTACGAACGCCCAACCTACGAACATCCCCTACTTACGAACGGGGCGCTGCGGGGACCCTCCGCCATTTTTCGCTGTCCTCTGGCCGTTCAGCGCATGCGCGGCCATACGGAGCCTCGGAAAATGCCGGCAAACTTTGGAAGCGTCCGTAATTTGCCGCGCATGCGCAGAACGGCATTAGACGGAACATCGGAAATGTCCGGAAATGTCCGTATTTGTCGGTCTGCGCATGTGCGGCCAACTTACGAACATTTCCGACTTCCGTACAGGCGGGCAGTCCCGAACGAGTTCGTAACTCGGGGACCCCCTGTATTGTAATGAAGCTTAAAATGCAAATAATTATTGCGCTAGCCAGTGAAAAGAAAAGAGTGAGCTGCTACAATGTGACAAAAATTCATAAAGTGGAGGAATGTGGAAATGTAGCGCTAAAAGTGAAAAACAGTAATAATAAATAAGTTTGAAAAACTCAAATCTATAACATTCTGAGTCCCATCTATGTGCAGATAAGAGAACAAAACAAGTCCCAGATAGGTCAAGCCAGACAGAGGGCAAAGTCCACCACGGCCGAGTAATTGTTCTCATATGGAAACAGATGATAAGCTGAGTGTATAAAACATCCAAGGAAATGTGTCATCCAATGTAAGATAAGATGAATTACTCTTACCGGAACCAATGTATCTGAATGTCAGCAACACCAGGTCAATCAGGCATGGATATCCAAGTCAGCAGATCCACAGGAGCGATCCGAGGGGTACAGGGAGGTCCAGAGATCTCTCGATGGGGTCTCGATGGTGACAACAGCCACTGAGAAGTTGGTGACCAGATGGAAAGCCGAAAAAAGCTCACATCCAGGGAGGTATGTAAAGAAAAAAGGGGGCTTCCAATGGTGCAGGTCAAAAAGGTGTTTTTTTTATTTATAATAACCAACATACAGGATAAAATGTGAAGTAAAAGCAATATGGGGAGCAGTGAAACCAAGCCTGATGTGTTTTGTCCTACTAGGACACCTAGATGCCCCAGTAGAAGTCCTAGTAGGACGAAACGCGTCTGAAGCTTGTATGATAGGCCTGGAATTCTATTCAAAAACATTCATGGACCTAGTTTATAGGGTTTTTGAATAAAATGAATCAAACAATAGTAAAGCCAAGCACTATTTGTATGTACAATAATATGTATAGACCATACCATGTGTTCAATATTTAACCTCTTCTCCAAATCATACTCGAAAAACGCAATATTAATAATGACATGCGACCATTAGAAGAAAAAAAAAGTAAATAACATGCAAAATAGCAAATGAATATATGAAAATACAAATCACATATTAATAATCAGAGTTTCTTTATCAATAATCAAACACTTCTCCAATAGTAGTGTTCTCCCATCAAGCGGATAACACCAAGTACCAGGAAAAGAACAGATAACAAGATGATCCTGCAATACCGTTTAATAAAGTGTAATCATAAAAACTCTCTACATAAAATCAGCTTACATTAAATATACCCAGACCGGCACCAACTCGATCAGCCTACACAATGCATGTTATTTACTTATTTTTTTGTTCTAATGGTCACATGTCATTATTAATATTGCGTTTTTTGAGCATGATTTGGATGAGAGGTTAATTATTGAACACATGGTATGGTCTACACGTATTATTTCACATAAGAACAGTGCCTGACTTTACTATTGTTTGATTCATTTAGTGCGTACCATGCTTAAAAGGGTACCTGTTATATATATATGCATAAGTTATGAGTTACATAAGGTTGAAGCCTTTTACTTTAAGATTTTAGTATTTGAACAAAATCGTTTGACTAAATTAAGATAAGAAAGTATGTTCTGATCAATGATTTTTTTTTTTTTCTTTAGGAACAATTGAATGAAAATCTAACTGCATATGACTAGCTTGAAGATTCTGTATCATCAGGGCTTTTTTTCTAAGAAAAAGGGGGCAGAAACTCACCCACGACCCCCCAAAGCCCCCTCCGCCCTCACACACATACCCTCCAAACCTCAACAAATAGTGGGTGTGTAGATTTCAGGGGTGCGTTACATACTTGGTGCAGAGTTTAGCCTTCTTCCACAGCCGCTTACATCTGCATCCTCCATCCACATTTCATGTTTACCCCTCTTCACTTCAGCTCTGACTTCTCCATGCAGCTCCCCCCTCCACTGCCTCCATCTTCTCCACCTTTCCTTGAAAGCTCCACTATTTTCCATGTCTTTCTTTTGACGAAACACCCAGCCAGCTCTAGTACCTCCCTATACACTGCAGATGGCCCCACCTCTCTCACTTGCAGAAAGATCAGTTGGAGCTGCTCAGGAGATCAGATCTGCGGGAGCCATTGGGAGACAAACTGTCACTTGTAAAGACAGAAACAAGACTTCTGCCTTTACAAGTGGTAGGCAAGGAGCAGAGCGTCTAAGCTAGAGGTGGTGGAACTGGTTCCACCAAGTTGCAGATGAAAAAAAAGCCCTGTCTATCCTTTTTTTTTTCTACTGCTTTGCCTCCTATGGAACAAAGTACACGTAGTACTTTGAGCCAAGTTGCTCAGTGCATTCTAAATCTATTTATGAGGTCCGAGGCTGACACCCTCCCTCCATTGCTCTTGTCATTGCTTGTCTGTGGAAAGTGCTTAGGGCCAAGATAAGTTGCCATTATGAAGCAGCTGTCTTCTTCCTAGCTGTTGTCAAATTGGCCATGGCAGGACCTAATAACTAGACTTATCAAGCACTTAGCAACATGGGACAAAAGTATTACATGTCCTTTGTCCCATGGGAGACAGAACAGTAAAACAATGTAATTAAGATGTCCTTTAAGATTTTCATCCAAATGTTCATATTGAAAATCTGAAAAATCGTTTATTAGAAACATACATTCTCACCATCCCTGTGTCAAATAATTTAGTTTGAAGCCTTTAATAATTTAATTTAGTAGGAGACAGAAAAAAAAAGAATGATACATCTTCTCCCAGCCTTAAAGAAGCCTTCATACTATCAGTAATGTAAACTGAGCCAATTGTTTGCATTCTCACGTTTTCTTTGCCAGAATTCTCTGTGCTGAAGACTTACCCCTGCGCCGATGCCAGTGTCCTTATCCAGATGCCGGAATCTACTGGTTTGAATATTGTGCATGCCAGCATTCAAGTCATTTTTAATAGGTGAGGTGTAAGTTATAGTTTAGGTTTCTTTTCTCCCTATTCATGTAATGATTTGACTCTGTAAAATCACCAAATTTAATGTAATGTTTTCACTCCGTAAAAATGACTGGTCATCCTCACTGGATGTCCTTTATAAATTTAAAGCTTTAGGATGTGCTTTATGGTTTTATTTAAAACATGTTTCTTGGAAACCGAGGAGACAATTTAAAAGCCTTGCTTATTCAGCAAATTTTCTACTTATAGCCAGCTGTCATCCTGTGATTTCGTACAACTAACTTACTCTTTTATTACTGATGGAAAACATTTAATTGCCCTCAGATCAATACTGTGGTTTATCCCTTAAAGAATATATAAGCCCAAGAAGAAAAAAATTATATATTTGAGCTTACCATTTCTTGTATGTGGTGGCTGCATTATTTAATTTTTCTTTTTTTGTCTAAGTACACCCCAGGACAGGAAATGTGTTACTAGCAGGAGATCACCAGGTGAAAATAGAAAAAAAAAAAAAAAGCATGAAAAGGAAAACTAATGCAGCAACTACATCTGAAGACTGAAAACCTGTAATATAGTACATTATGTTGTATTACATTTTTGTTTTTGGGTTTTAATACACTTTAAATACAATACTTAAGTCATCAATTGCAGCCAAAGACAGACTACTTTCAATTAAAAAAATTGGAAAAGGGAATATTTCCCATATATTTCCCATATCTCCCTGAATGTGGAGCTTATGGAAGATAGGGATTTCAACATGCCCAAAAAGTAATCACTGTTGCAATAGATAAAATCAGAATATTTTTATTTATACAAAAGCGTTAAAAATGTAATTAATATAAGTTTCTTAAAATGTATTGTGTTTTACACATCAATATACAATGCAGTCATCCATATCGTATATTTGATCCCTATACAGTATCTTTCTTTTTTGTGCCAGATTTTACTAAACAGGCTCCCTCACCCAATATTCTCCTTACTTTCAATTATAGTTATCATAAGAGGATATACTATTTGATGCATCCCCATTTATATTGCATCTCAAACTGGATGATCATACTAAGGCCGCGTACACACGAGCGGACTTTCCTGCCGGATTGTCCGCCGGACTAGAGTCCGCTTGACAATCCACCCTTGTGTGGGCGCCGGCGGACCTTTTCCTCCCAAAAGTCCGGCGGATTAAGTTTTAAGTTCAGACTTAAAACTGTCCGCTGGACTCGGCAGTCCAGCGGACAATCCCGCGGTCTGTGTGCTAGTCCACGGGACTTTTGAAATGAACGGACTTGCCGACACACGATCGGAAAGTCCGTTCATTACTTCATTTAGAACATGACTCCAGGTAGACGGGACTAGCGAAGGCAGCGAATTCCACCGTGCTAGCCCCGTCACCTGGTATGGATTTAAAGGGGAATCCCTACGCCGAAAAAACGGCGTGGGGGTCCCCCCCAAATCCACCTCAGACCCTTATCCAAGCACGCAGCCCGGCCGGTCAGGAAAGGGGGTGGGGACAAGCAAGCGCCCCCCCTCCTGAGCCATACCAGGCCGCGTACCCTTAACATGGGGGGTGCCCTGGGGAAAGGCGGCCCCCCCATCCCAAAGCACCTTGTCCCCATGTTGATGAGGACAAGGGCCTCTTTCCCGACAACCCTGGCCGTTGGTTGTCGGGGTCTGCGGGCGGTGGGCTTATCGGAATCCGGGAGCCCCCTTTAATAAGGGGGCCCCCAGATGCCAGCCCCCCACCCTATGTGAAACGATGTACCCCTACCCATTCACCTAAAGGAAAAAGTGTAAAAAAAAAAAACGACACAATTTTTTAAAATATTTTATTGCACAGCTCCGGGGGTCTTCTTCCGTCTTGGGGGGTCTTCTCACCGGACTCCTCCACTATCTTCTGCTCTTTTACCTAGCTCTTTTACATAGCGGAGGAGCCCGGCTTTCTCCTTCGTCGCCGCCGTTGTCGTCGTCTGGGGGGTCTCGTTCCGCCTTCGGAGGGTCTTGTCCCGCTCTTCAGTTCTTCTTGCCGCTGTCGCTTCCGCCTTCTGCGTCGTCGTCTTCTTCTTCTTCCGATGTTGACTCGTCGCTCTCTCTGGCCGCAATGGCAGAGACACGCGGTGTTGTGACTTATATAGGGACAAGGGGCGGCGCCACCGTCTCATGTCACATGGTGACCCCGCCCCCATATGATGTCACAGTCCCAGCATCCTCCGGGACTGTGACATCCTTGAACGCCTGGTCTACAACCAAGTGAGTGACCACCTCCTTAAGAATAGCCTTCTTGATCTCCTTCAGTCTGAATTTCACCCTCAACACTCCACAGACACTGCTCTCCTAAAACTCACAAACAATTTACAAACAGCAATAACCAATGGACACTATTCTGTACTCCTACTTCTAGATATTTTGGCTGCCTTTGATATGGTTGACCAGCCCCTCCTCAAAAAAAAACTTTACTCCTTTGGTCTCCATGACTGTGCTCTTCGTTGGCTCTCATCCTACCTATCCCACTGCACCTTCAGTGTCCCTTACAATCCCACTTCCTCCTTTCCTCTTCCTTTCTCCGTCGGGGTCCCCAAGGTTCTGTTTTTGACCTCTCCTATTCTCAATCTACACCTCCTCACTGGGTCATCTGATGTCTCCCATGGCTTTCAATATAATTTTTACACTGACTAAACCCAAATCTATCTCTCTACCCCTCAGCTCACAACATCAGTCTCTTTACGCATCACTAATATATTGACTGACATATCAGTCTGGATGTCATATCACTTCCTCCAATTTAACCTGTCCAAAACTAAGCTCATAATATTACCTTGTCTACATGCCCCTTTCCCTGACTTCTCTGTCAAGATCACTGGCACAACCATCAACCCTTCCCTGCATGCTAGGGTGCTAGGTGTTGTTCTGGACTCTGAACTCTCTGTTTGGCCCCACATCCAATCAATTTCCAAAGCTTTCTGCCTTAACCGTAGCAAAATCTCTAAAATATGCCTCCCCCCAACCAATCACAACTGCAAAGCTCCTAATCCCCCCCCCCCCCCCCCTGGTTATCTCCCTCCTCATTGGTTACCATTTCTTGTATGTGGTGGCTGCATTATTTAATTTTTCTTTTTTTGTCTAAGTACACCCCAGGACAGGAAATGTGTTACTAGCAGGAGATCACCAGGTGAAAATAGAAAAAAAAAAGCATGAAAAGGAAAACTAATGCAGCAACTACATCTGAAGACTGAAAACCTGTAATATAGTACATTATGTTGTATTACATTTTTGTTTTTGGGTTTTAATACACTTTAAATACAATACTTAAGTCATCAATTGCAGCCAAAGACAGACTACTTTCAATTAAAAAAATTGGAAAAGGGAATATTTCCCATATATTTCCCATATCTCCCTGAATGTGGAGCTTATGGAAGATAGGGATTTCAACATGCCCAAAAAGTAATCACTGTTGCAATAGATAAAATCAGAATATTTTTATTTATACAAAAGCGTTAAAAATGTAATTAATATAAGTTTCTTAAAATGTATTGTGTTTTACACATCAATATACAATGCAGTCATCCATATCGTATATTTGATCCCTATACAGTATCTTTCTTTTTTGTGCCAGATTTTACTAAACAGGCTCCCTCACCCAATATTCTCCTTACTTTCAATTATAGTTATCATAAGAGGATATACTATTTGATGCATCCCCATTTATATTGCATCTCAAACTGGATGATCATACTAAGGCCGCGTACACACGAGCGGACTTTCCTGCCGGATTGTCCGCCGGACTAGAGTCCGCTGGACAATCCACCCTTGTGTGGGCGCCGGCGGACCTTTTCCTCCCAAAAGTCCGGCGGATTAAGTTTTAAGTTCAGACTTAAAACTGTCCGCTGGACTCGGCAGTCCAGCGGACAATCCCGCGGTCTGTGTGCTAGTCCACGGGACTTTTGAAATGAACGGACTTGCCGACACACGATCGGAAAGTCCGTTCATTACTTCATTTAGAACATGACTCCAGGTAGACGGGACTAGCGAAGGCAGCGAATTCCACCGTGCTAGCCCCGTCACCTGGTATGGATTTAAAGGGGAATCCCTACGCCGAAAAAAACGGCGTGGGGGTCCCCCCCAAATCCACCTCAGACCCTTATCCAAGCACGCAGCCCGGCCGGTCAGGAAAGGGGGTGGGGACAAGCAAGCACCCCCCCTCCTGAGCCGTACCAGGCCGCGTGCCCTTAACATGGGGGGTGCCCTGGGGAAAGGCGGCCCCCCCATCCCAAAGCACCTTGTCCCCATGTTGATGAGGACAAGGGCCTCTTCCCGACAACCCTGGCCGTTGGTTGTCGGGGTCTGCGGGCGGTGGGCTTATCGGAATCCGGGAGCCCCCTTTAATAAGGGGGCCCCCAGATGCCAGCCCCCCACCCTATGTGAAACGATGTACCCCTACCCATTCACCTAAGGGAAAAAGTGAAAATAAAAAAACGACACAATTTTTTAAAATATTTTATTGCACAGCTCCGGGGGTCTTCTTCCGTCTTGGGGGGTCTTCTCACCGGACTCCTCCACTATCTTCTGCTCTTTTACCTAGCTCTTTTACATAGCGGAGGAGCCCGGCTTTCTCCTTCGTCGCCGCCGTTGTCGTCGTCTGGGGGGTCTCGTTCCGCCTTCGGAGGGTCTTGTCCCGCTCTTCAGTTCTTCTTGCCGCTGTCGCTTCCGCCTTATGCGTCGTCGTCTTCTTCTTCTTCCGATGTTGACTCGTCGCTCTCTCTGGCCGCAATGGCAGAGACACGCGGTGTTGTGACTTATATAGGGACAAGGGGCGGCGCCACCGTCTCATGTCACATGGTGACCCCGCCCCCATATGATGTCACAGTCCCAGCATCCTCCGGGACTGTGACATCCTTGAACGCCTGGTCTACAACCAAGTGAGTGACCACCTCCTTAAGAATAGCCTTCTTGATCTCCTTCAGTCTGAATTTCACCCTCAACACTCCACAGACACTGCTCTCCTAAAACTCACAAACAATTTACAAACAGCAATAACCAATGGACACTATTCTGTACTCCTACTTCTAGATATTTTGGCTGCCTTTGATATGGTTGACCAGCCCCTCCTCAAAAAAAAACTTTACTCCTTTGGTCTCCATGACTGTGCTCTTCGTTGGCTCTCATCCTACCTATCCCACTGCACCTTCAGTGTCCCTTACAATCCCACTTCCTCCTTTCCTCTTCCTTTCTCCGTCGGGGTCCCCAAGGTTCTGTTTTTGACTTCTCCTATTCTCAATCTACACCTCCTCACTGGGTCATCTGATGTCTCCCATGGCTTTCAATATAATTTTTACACTGACTAAACCCAAATCTATCTCTCTACCCCTCAGCTCACAACATCAGTCTCTTTACGCATCACTAATATATTGACTGACATATCAGTCTGGATGTCATATCACTTCCTCCAATTTAACCTGTCCAAAACTAAGCTCATAATATTACCTTGTCTACATGCCCCTTTCCCTGACTTCTCTGTCAAGATCACTGGCACAACCATCAACCCTTCCCTGCATGCTAGGGTGCTAGGTGTTGTTCTGGACTCTGAACTCTCTGTTTGGCCCCACATCCAATCAATTTCCAAAGCTTTCTGCCTTAACCGTAGCAAAATCTCTAAAATATGCCTCCCCCCAACCAATCACAACTGCAAAGCTCCTAATCCCCCCCCCCCCTGGTTATCTCCCTCCTCATTGGTTACCTTTACATAGGCTATCCCCTATTTAGTCTATCATGAATGCTGTTGCCAGACTCATCCAACTTACAAACCACTCAGCATCTGCTACCCCTCTCTGCCAATCCCTCTATTGGCTGCCACTGAACCTACGAATTTAATTTAAAATACTAACAATACCTTACAAAACCAACCACCCCCAGTTACATCAATAACCTAGCTATAAAATATCAACTAAATTGTTCTCTTCCTTCCTTCCAAGAGGTGACATATGACCTCCTGCTCTCTAGTTCCCTTGTCACCTCTTCCCATGCTCACCCCAGGACTTCTCCCAAGCCTCTCCCATCCTTTGTGATTCTCTACCATAATTTGTCTGACTATCTCCTACTCCATCCACTTTTAGGTGATCCCTGAAAATGTTTCTCTTTAGAGAAGCCTATTCATCCTCCACCTAACAACTGTATTTCCACTTTCTCCATTGCCCATCCTCCTTTTTGTCCTTTTGTGTCACTTGACGCTCTCTTTTAGATTGTAAGCTCTAACAAGCAGGACCCCCTGATTCCTCCTGTATTGAATTGTATTGTAACACATTTTAAACCGCTGCGCAAACTGTAATCCCTATATAAATGCTGTATAATAATAATAATACCAAATCCAGGTCCTCTGGAGTGCTTGTTTAAACATTGAATGCAGCCGGCATAAAGCTTCAGAGGACGTCACAGGCTCCTTTCTCCCTGAGGATGTTCTTTGGTAATGAAACGCATTGGAGGGAGCCTAATTTGTGATGTCGTCATACTGTATATGTATGTCATAGATTATATCATTGTGAGTACCTCATTGTAAACAATAAATGTAATTTTTAAGGCGGTATTACACAATGTGGCTTCTTTTGTTCTTTTCTTATGGGGGCAATATGTGAATAATATTCTGAAGAAGTGTGGGTAATTTCTGAGTTTGGAGTGCACTGGAGAGCAGCGATCTGTAACAACATATGCCTAAATGTTCTCCTTTTGTTTTGAGATCCTTTGCTTCTGGTAAGATGCCTGTGTGCACTGAAGCGTGGGAGCACTTGGAGTAACACTGGATTGCAATATTTTCTCATATTATCACTTTGGTTGATCTTTTCTGGGATGAACTATATATGGCATGAATGTTGATTCTAATTTTAAATATTTATTTGCAGATTGATTTGTGTATTTATTTATTTTTGTTGCGATTTATTAATTTGATTAATGTCCCTTGATATGAACTTTGTTTTAATATGCACAATTTGTGATATTAAATAGTACATGGAATTGTGAACCTTTAAAGGGATAGTGCAGCTACATTTGAATTTATGTTCACTTATCTCCTATTCAGATATTAGAGTGCTGCTATCTTGATACTTACATGCAGCACAAGATTTTCACTTTATTTTGTACTAATTATATATTTAATACAGTAGATCAAAAGGGATGAAAAAAAATAAGTTTAGTTTTAAATTTACTTTATTCTACTTTCACTTGACACTGTATAATGACTATGCAACCTACCTTTACTCACCAGTCCACCAGTTACCTTCTTTAGAGCCCTGTCTTCTTCCTGCCCAGCAAAGCTGACCAGCTTTTTACACTGGATGCAAATGGATCTTTGGAGCATTGAGATGAGTGTTGTCAAAAGGATAATGGACATGTAAACACCTTTGATTAATCTATGATCAGAATGCCCCCCTCCCCCCGAGTTGTTTATTTGGTTTGAATTCCCATCATACTGTATAAGTAACATTATATGTCTATGTAGTAGGTACAGTATCTCTGGCATGTATCAGGTAGTGCTGGATCAAAAAGATGTAGCTTGTTGGTAAATCTGTACCACCAAGTCAGGATCCTAAAATTCTTCTCCTGTGCTCTACAAGCCATTGCAGCTTTGTGTAAAACAATGAATGCATTTTTCACAACTGATGGAAAATTGGGAAATTCCCAGTTCCTGCTACTAGCTCTTTGTGCACTTAGGTAGTAACGTGTGGGTACTTGTTAGCATACAGTAACATTGTATACTGTAGAGTGTGTCGGTGTGGTGCCTTGGAGAGAGAGAGCTCTTCTAGTTGTAACAAATCATATTGTAGTCATTAGCTGGGTGGCGAACAGAGAAATATTGAAATCAGTCTTAATTCAAACCATGACAGAATGGAAGGCTGTGTAGTGTTAATTTCCCCAAATCAAACAAAATGTGCATGAATAATATACAAAAAAAAAAAAAGTCCTTCTAAAGTGACTGTAATCCTCACTCTTCACCTCCGTGAATCCCCATGCACTAGATGTCAGGCTCACTCACCAAATAGATTTGCCTCTCATAAAAATGATTGGCAAACAACGCTTAATGGCAAATAGACATGCTCACCAGAATCTCTTCTCCTTTATCCAGATCTCACTTGCAATAGGAAAAAAGAACCTACAAGAGTGCAGTATCTTTAAATCGCAAATTTTAGTAATCCGCAGTTAAAATGATACTCACAAATATTAAACAGCGCCCGTCATCAACACAGAAGCAGTACCCCTATGAACACTTGTCAGTGACCATTTGCAACCACTAGGCATCTCACCTGGTTCATTAACTCAGCAACTCTGATCCAATCATCTGGGGTAGGTCTGACTTTACTCCTCGGTCACTGTACAATCCAGCCTTGATATGTTTTGTTATTACAACTTTCTCAAAAAGTCAGGATTGAGAAAGTTCTAACAACAAAACATGTCAAGGCTGGATTGCACGGTGACTGGGGAGTGAAGTCAGACCTACCCCAGATGACCGAATTTGGAGCTGCTAAGTTATTGAACCGGGTGAGATGCCAAGCGGCTTGGAGAAGACCACTGACAAGTGTACATAGGGGTACTGCTTCTGTGTTGTTGATGGGCTCTGTTTAATGTTTGTTTGTGAGTATAATTTTAACTGGGGATTATTAAACTTTGCATATATTTCTGGGTAATTGTTAATTAGGATCTGTTTTATTAAAATGCTGCAGCAGTGGAGATGTATTCACTTAAGAAGTTTTGTAATGTGTTTGAATTTTGTTAGTAGTCTTGATGTGATTGTGATTAACACTTTTTGGTATGGTGGGGGTTGTTGATCATAACACACAAAACATACAAAGCCATTCTTAACTCTGCCCCGAGCTACCAATCACCAATCTTATCTCCAAATATCACCCAAGCTGTCCTCTTCGCTCCTCTCAAGACCTCCTGCTCACTAGCTCCCTTGTCTCCTCCTGCCATGCTCATCTCTAGGACTTCTCCAGAGCCTCTCCCATCCTCTGAAACTCACTACCCAAATCTGTCCGGCTATCTCCTACTCTGTTTTTAGGCGATCCCTGAAGACTCATCTCTTCAGGGCAGCCTATCCTGCTTTCAGCTAATACTGTAGCTAATCCCTCGCAGTTATTACCCTTTGCTCTACCAACCCTTCTTATAATAGATTGTAAGCTCGCAGGAGCAGAGCCCTCTTGTATTGAATTGTATTGTCGCTGTATTGTCTCTCTTTTTATTGTAAAGCACTGCGCAAACTGTTGGCACTATATAAATCCTGTTTATTAATAATAATAATAATATTTATTTTACAACACTAAGAAATTGAGCAAGATAGAATGGAGTTGGGAGAAGATGCATGAGGGTCAGTACAAAGGACAGAGCCCACTCTTTCTGCAACTAAACTAGCCTATGATGGGTACATCAAAAGGTCAGAGGAGCTTGCTACCCTTCTTGATTCAAGTTCAATAGGTAAGCCTAAGGAAACTGATTCCCCACTTAAACTTTCAAAATATTTTTTGCAGGGTTAAGAAGACAAAGAATCATTGCAGACACATATTGTGGCCAACATCCATTTTTAGGGTGTGTCTACTTCCAAACAAGACACCAGTTGCTGCAGGTTTGCTCCTGTCTTGCATATAGAGGATGGAAGATAAGGAGTTGGAAGAGATCAGGTGGGATAGACACTCCTAAGTACTTTATAGCTTGGAAGAATATTCAGAAGGGAAAACTGGTGCGTAATTGAGCTAAGTGGGTGTGATAGAGATGTTTCAAGTGTCTCATTTGTTATAGTTTACGTTGAAGTTACTATGGAAGCTAAATCTATTAAATTCCTGTATAATTGAGGGTATTTGTTAGGTTATATAGAGCAGGAGATCATCTATACATAGGGATAGTTTGTATTGTTGATCATTTAGGAACATTCTTGTTATATTTTGCCAATGTACTTGTGGTTTACAGTGTGTTGGGAGGACCACCAGACGTTTGAGAGACCACTCAGAGAACACATTTATAACATCAAACATGGTTTCAAACATCACAGTCTCTTTGCTCACTTTAGGGAAGCACATAATAGGAATCCTAAGGATAATTCTTTTGTGGGCATTCAGAAATTAGAGCCAAGTTGGAGGGGATGTAATAAGACCAGGGAAGTCTCCAAGATGGAGATGAAATGGGTCTATGAATTAAGAAATTATGGTTTAAATGTTGAATGGGATATCAACTGTTTCATTGATACCAGGTAGTCTATTAGATCCCATTTATTTATTTTTCTTGGGGGTTATTATATGATTTAAAATAATAACTTTTTTTATATCCTTTTTTTTTATTATGTAATTTTTTTACTATGTCGCTTTATTAACATCCAAGTATGGCTCTTGATCACTTAGTTATGTTGATGTTTGGATGTATCTTTATGTACATGCATTTTTCTACATAAACCTTTTTGCAGGTTCATTGACATATACATTATATATATATTTTGTTCACCTTTTTATTAAAGCCTATGGTTTTCCATTATAATTGATTGACCACCATTTAAACTGAAGGGTCATTTGGTGTTTGGATATATTTGTCCTGTTTTTTAAAATTACTATTTGCCTTTGATGAGTTCTGACAGCATTTTAGTCCTTTCAGCCTTTTTTCATTATGACCATTTTATAACTTCCTGGTTTATCTAAATATGGCTGTCGGCCGACTTTCAGGTCTATCCAAAAATGGTCGCCGGATGATTTCCGATTCTCTGGCAAAATGGGCACAATTCCACTTCCGGTTGCAGTGGTTTTGATGAATTCAATGAACCTGCAGATGGGGACACCACCAGGTATAAATATATGTTTAGACGTCATGGCCAGAGGACCCCTTGACAACGTCCCTTTGGATGAAATGCGTTGGGGCAGGATACTGGCATTGACGTCTTGCTGCTGAGCAATTCCGGGTCGCCAGCAGCTGCCTTATGTGAGTTTTAAACTTTTATGTACTTTTATGTACTTTATGTGCTGTGTTTTGAACCTTTGGAATAAAACTTACTACATTATGAGACTCCTTCTGGGCTCTGGGTGAGCTTATTTGTTTCCAGCTGGATTTGGTTTTATATCATTGACGGCAGTGATCCAATGTGATGTTCCCAGGGAAATCTCCTAATGTGTCTGAGGCTTCCATGCTGCTGTAATGGCAGCCATTATTTCCGGTGAGTTTGCAATCGTTCTGTTGGTGGAAGTTCACTCGATTGGATACGATTGCTTCACAACTTTCTCATTGGATTGGTGACTTATGCTATGGACTATTGTTTATTCTAAAGGAATATCTTTTTATGGGCTACTTACCTTTAGCCAAATGGCTTTCACTTTAGATAAGTGATTGCTATTAATAGGTGTTTTGAATGTTTCAACATTTTTTGACTCCACATATAGGCCCTACACTTTTATATTATTAAAAAATTAAAATATTTTTTTTATAATAACATGTCCTCAGATTTGAAATGTGCTGTACCTTTAAATACTTAAAAAAAGGGGGCATAGGTGGGAAAAGCATGGCTTAGGTGGGAAGGAGAAGTAATGCCGCGTACACACTACCAGACTTTTCAATGGACTAGGTTCAACGGAACTAATCCGTCGGACAATTCGATCGTGTGTGGGCTCAATCAGACCTTTGCTGTCCAAAAATCTGACAGACTTTAGAACATCCGGGTCCGGTCGAAAAATCTGTTCGTGTGTATGTTCATTACACATGAACTTTGGAACATTCAGGAAGGTCACGCGATACTGAAGAAAGCTCTGGAAAAGGGGACTCATTATATAAACGTTTTTGTAGTTTGTTACCCTTTTTATTGAAAGGGGGGACTGGTAGTTATGATTTATGCTATTGGTGCTCAAGTCCTTTATGACTGAGCAAAGTTGTATTTTGTATTTAATAAAGTTGTAAGTCTTATGCCCCGTACACACGGTCGGATTTTCCGACGGACAAAGTTTTATCTCCTGCTCTCAAATTTTCCGACAACAAAGTCCTATCGGACTTTTTCTGATCGTGTGTAGCGAATTCCGACGGACAAAGTGCCACGCATGCTCAGATCACATTACAAGACCAAAGCTATTGGCTACTAGCCTCTACATAGTCCCGTCGTAGGCAACAAACGTCACCACGTTCAGAATGATCGGATTTTCTGACAACTTTGTCCGACCGTGTGTATGCAACACCAGTGTAGGACAAAATCCGTCGGAAAAAATCTGATGGTTTTTGTGGTCGGATTTTCCGACCGTGTGTACGGGGCATAATTATTAATAAATGATAATCAATATGATGTTGTTATTCATGGATAATTTATTTACACCAAGACGACATTTGCCGCGCCCAAAATTTTTGCCACTCAATGGTGTCTGTGTTATTTATTATATTTAGAATTTAAATTAACTTTCGGGGAAGGGAATAAGTGGGACCTGCATTCCCATGGCACCACAACACACCCAACAGCAGTATGCACATTGCTGTGGGTTGCGTTAACATGCTGTAAAACCATTGTTTACCATAATGCACCACTCTGAATGGGGCCAAAGGGACAAAAACTCTTGTGTGAACAGACAAATAAAAATCTAATAGAAAGTTATTTTTCTGTGTGAACAAAAACATGATTTTTAACCAGACAGAAATTCTAACCCTTCCCCACACGATCCAAAAAAAAAAAAAAGAAAAGAAACTTGGCTGGAGTTGGATTTTAATGGATTCCAGAGATTATACTTTACATTCTTTCCCTTGTGGCTTTCTGAAGTTAGGTTTAGCATGGTCCTGAACATCACAATATTATTTTGTGACCTAAACAGCAATAGGGAAACTATAACAAGAATAATTAATTAATGTTCAATCAATCCAAAAAATGTATTTAATTTTACCTTTGAACTATGTTTATCATCGTGTTCTTGATTTTCGTGTTGTAAATGTATCTAGGTTTGCTACAAATAAAAAGCATGGTAATTATCCATGTCAGCAAGCTTGGATTATCGATTGAAATTTGTCTTGCATCATTTTGTTAAACAGACTTAATCCAGGTGATGATAAAGACACTGATATAAAGAACAGTGTGTTTTCAGACATGCAGCCAGTCCACACCCAGATTTATAATTTCATAGGTTGCTGACGAAATCATGTATTTTTTATAGTTCACTTATTATAGAATGTCAGTAAATTTGCTGTAAGTGTAACAGGTGGAAGTGTACTAGTTACAATACTTACCTATACTCAGGGTGGGGGGGGGGATAAACTGGGCAATTGCCCAGGACCCTCACCCTCTGGAGGAAAGCAAAAGCCTTTTATCTGCTAAATGTACTGTATGTCGACTGCAACTGGAATCTGCACAAAAAACAAAGTTAAACCCATTTAGCCACCACATTTAATCAGCTTGACATTCGACTCCACATCGGCTTTACTAAAAGACTTTAATTACCTTACTGTAAGAACAATAACATTAACAAGTTAAATCATTTTTTTAATAGTTTTCCCAGGAATGAAGACTCATGGGAAACAGGGTGTTATTCTTGAACTTGTTTCAAAACATGATTTGTATGTTAAAAGGTTAGTTCACCTTTACCAAAGAACTGCCTGTGCAGATAAGGAGCATCTGTAGATAAAAACAAGCTGTGCAGCTTTGACCAAAATTTAATAATGCCCTTGCTATAGGGGTAAGCTGTTTATGTGCCTCATGAAGCCTGACTGGAAAACTTCTAGGATGTTGCTAATGATTTTGCGAAGAGACACCTAATTGTTACTGTTCACCATCACCATCACAGGGGTGAGCGCTCAAATGCTGAGCTTAGAGTTAGGGCTGCCTTCAGAAATCACAGGTCCCCATACAGCCTACTTGACAGGTTCCCGCCTGAATTACAAAAATGACAATTTGTTAAAATATTTTTTTACAATTTAAATTTTTTTTTTTCTTTTACATTTAAAAAAAAAATGTTTTACAACTTTTGTTTTTCACAACGCAGTTTTTTTCACAGACCCCTAACATCTCACCTTGAGACAGAAAAGGAATTGAGGACACAGATTCTTCAATTCCTTTTTCTGTAGCCTCAGTCATACTGAAAATGAATTAACAGGAGACAGAGGCTCCTGCTCATTCATAAACTGAAGCATAGTAAACAGTATATTATTCTCAGTTATGAATTGACACAGGAGCAATCAGTAGCAATCGCTCACTGTGTATAATTCTGAAAAAGAAGGGGCGGGTAAAAAAAATTTGTACTGGCCCTTTACCCTACTCTCCATCCATCTGGAGAGGGAAGCCGGTGACCCTGGGGGGCCTGGGCACACAGGGGAGAATCAGATGTGGGCAGCACAGGGAGGAGAATCGGTGCAGTGGGACAGGAGGACAATTACAGAACAGTGCACAGTGTCTGTGTCTTTCCCTCCAGCAGCTGAAAGCTGGTGGGAGGGAGAGAGGGAGAGAGGGAGAAACTGGCTTTTAGCTGCTGGATGGAGTGACATAGACACTACATTATTCATCTTTGGTCAAACCTGAAAATCTTGTTTTTATCTACAGACATCCCTTGCCTGCATAGCCAGTGTTTTGGTAAAGGTGAACTATGCCTTTAGGTTATGTATTCATTTAACCTCTTGTCATCCACATATAGCATATGTGCGGCAGCAAAGAGAATGGGCTTTACAGTTTTTCTCCATTGCTTTGGCTCATTTCTTGAAACAGAAATTACATTCTCAAAACAACATGGACAAATCTCCAAACCACTTGGCAATTGTTCACAACTGAATTGAATTTCTCATTCATTTCATCAAATTTCAAATGTCTCAGTACATGTCTCAATGTCTCAGTACAACTTTCAAATGATTAAGTACAAGTAGCCTACATTTAGCACAATTTCCAAGTGAATAGATCTTGTTGATCTAAACTGATTGTCAATTCTCAGTCTAATGGTTGTTCTCTCCAAAACGTGTCAGCGTCATTTCATTGTTTAAGTCATCACATGCACAATAGTCTGTTCAATTGTCAAAATTATTCAGGAACATAATACCATGAATACCATATATGAATCGCTTGGAACATTTGATAAAATTATTACAGCAATTGACAGTCAGGTGCAACTACAACTTGACTAATGAAGGAGGAGTTGGAGTTGGTCTCAGATGACCGATCAAACAGTATGTTTAGTTACCTGACAGGTGCTGTCCATGATTGTGAATGCTGCCAAACATGTATATATAGAGCTTGACCATGCAGGACCAGTACAATCTCTGAACATGGAGGCACCTAACCAAGTAAATGAACAAGGGCAACTGCCTGCTCGAGGAAGAGGAAGAAGAAGAGGAGGAGGAGTAATGCCCCGTACACACGGTCGGAAATTCCGACCACAAAATCCGTCGGATTTTTTCAGACGGATTTTGTCCGACACTGGTGTTGCATACACATGGTCGGACAAAGTTGTCGGAAAATACGATCATCCTGAACGTGGTGACGTTCGTTGCGTACAACAAAACTACGTAGAGGCTAGTAGCCAATAGCTTTGGTTTGGTAATTTGATCTGAGCATGCGTGGCACTTTGTCCGTCGGAATTCCCTACACACGGTCGGAAAAAGTCTGATCAGATTTTGTTGTCAGAAAATTTGAGATCCTGCTCTCAAATTTTTTCCGCCGAAAATTCGGACAGAAAAAGCCTGCTAGAGCACACACACGATCGGATTTTCCGACAACATAATCCGATTGGACTTTTTCCATCGGAATAACATACGGGGCATAACATTTCAGTAAGTCTACTCGTTGATAATTTTTCCCCTCCCCTTTCTGTCAACTACCCCCTGTAGTACCTCTGCATAGGGTACATGTACCCCTGGTTTGGAACCACTGGAATACTGGCCAGTAGTATATTGAACTTGTGTAGAACATAGAACATTCCTATGTAACTGTCTGTAACTGTAGTGTATGACTCTTCTGTATGACTGATTTGATGTTTTCTTTTTTTACTCTATTGTAGAGAATAATGGCATTGGAAGGAAACGAGACCTCTCACATACTCGTGTATGTGGATGAGGCTGGCTTCAACCTAGCCAAGGTGGATGTCCCAGGACAGCGAGGGGGCAATATAACTATGTGTGCTGCCATTTCTGAGAATGGTGTGGCCACTCACATCCACAGTCTTGGTACATACAATACACAGGAGCTCCTCATCTTCTTGGACCGCCTTCATTTGGATTTGATCCCTGATAATGAGAGAGGTCTCAAAGGGCCTCACCTACCACAATATATAATTGTATGGGACAATGTGAATTTCCACCGTGGCCCGCTTATCAGGGCCTGGTTCACTGCTCACCCAAGGATGGATATGGTGTTCCTACCACCTTACTCTCCTTTCCTCAATCCTATTGAAGAGTTTTTCTCCTCTTGGAGGTGGAGAGTGTATGAGCATCGGGCTCAAGATCAGAGGTCCCTGCTCCATGCAATGGATGCTGCCTTTGAGGATATTACAGGAGATCAGTGTAGGGGATGGTTGCGACATGCACGTCGTTTCTTCCCTCGTTGCATCGCAAGGGAGGATATACGCTGCGATGTTGACGAGAATCTGTGGCCAGACAGACAGCAGCGTGTGGATGGGCAGGAGGGTGAGGACGGTGGCCAGTGAAGAGATGTTACAGTAGTTGTGAAACTCAAGCTTTATTTACAGCATTGTAGGCTAAATTTAATTTTCCTTGTTTTTTGTTTGTGTGTTTATATTTCTGTATATTATGCTGTATACATTTTCTTTTTACTCTGATGTATGGAAGTAAAGTAATTTTTCCTTGGCAGTATGAGTGCAATGTGTGATGTCAAACCTTGAAGGCTACTCTTACCCTAAGGCTGCATTCACACCTGAGCGTAGCTTTTCAGGCAGAAAATCGCTGGAATTGCGGCGTTTTTTACCGCGATTTGCAGCGTTTTTACCGCGATTTGCGCCGTTTTTACCGCGATTCGCGGCGTTTTTTACCGCGTTTTGCCGCAAATTTTGTGCAGAGCAAAAGGTCACCAATGTAAAAAAGATTAAAAACGCCCAAATCTGCCCGATTCGCGCGACAAAAAAGGGTCCGGAACTTGTTTGGGCTTTAGGCGTAGGGCTTCAGGCGTTTTGGAGTGGAGATGTGAACCATCTCCATAGAGAATAATGTATTTTTTCCCCTCTAGCGTTTTGTAGCTTCAGGCTTCAAGCTACAAAACGCTCAGGTGTGAATGCAGCCTAAAATCTTTTCTTTTTTTTCAGTTTTATACACAATTGTATTCAGTTAGCTAGACCAAAACTGTACAGTAACCATTGTCAATGAAGGACTGGGCTAAGACTGAAAGGTGGACATGAGGGATATTTCAATAGTCCTCTGCCATAGAGACAAAACATCTAAACATTTTGACTTGCAGTGCTTACACAATGCCAAAGGGATGAATCATTTTGGGGGCACTGACTATTTGAATGAGAAAGAAATTTATTTTTGACACATGAATGAACTGTTTTGGGAAAGATATGAGCTTTTGAAGGTGAACCATGGTGTTGTGCAGAACCATCCAGGTTATTTTGGCAAAAGCACCAAGAGAGTTGAGAACGTCTGGTCTGTTTCAAGAAATGAGCCAAAGCAATTGAGAAGAATCTTTGCCATTTTGGGTGCACTGACTCTTTATATGGGAAAGGAATATGGTTTTGAAGCATGAGTGATCAGTTTTGGGAGAGATATGAGCTTTTGCACGTGAGTTATAGTGTTGTGCTGAACTGTAAGACTGTTTAGCCAAATGATCTTAGAGTTTTGAGAATGTAATTTCTGTTTCAAGAAATGAGCCAAAACAATAGAGAAAAACTGTAACACCCACACACTGCACACATGCATCCGAGGGCAGCCAAAGTTTCTGTGCTGCGAGCAGGCTCACTGCACGCTCCCAGCACAGTGACCAAGCTGTCATGGACAGGTCTCAGTCTCTTGTTACGATTAAGAGCCAGGGACAGGTTCTCAATCATCTGTGATTTAGCGCATACCTTAGTGATCAATAAAGTGCATACAATAATAAATAATAAAGTGCTCTAATGTAATAACTAGCTGGGTAACCACTAGTGCTAGAATTGTAGAAAAGTGTCCAATGCATCCAATAAAGTGCATTCAGTAAAGTGCACTCAATCCTCTGCGTAAAGAATAAATATGTGATCCAACAATAGTAGAATGAAAGTCAATATATAAAGTGCATGGTGCAGCACTAATTCCAATAGGAGAAATTCAGTATTATATAGGAGGTCCACAGTCTGTATTCTCTCATAACTTCACTCTGTAATTAGTAATGGGATATACAGTGCCTTGCGAAAGTATTCGGCCCCCTTGAACTTTTCAACCTTTTGCCACATTTCAGGCTTCAAACATAAAGATATAACATTTTTATTCTTTGTGAAGAATCACCAACAAGTGGGACACAATTGGGAAGTGGAATGAAATCTATTGGATATTTTAAACTTTTTTAGCAAATAAAAAAAACTGAAAAGTGGTGCGTGCAAAATTATTCGGCCCCTTTACTTTCAGTGCAGCAAACTCACTCCAGAAGTTCAGCGAGGATCTCTGAATGATCCAATGTTGTCCTAAATGACTGATGGTGATAAATAGAATCCACCTGTGTGTAATCAAGTCTCTGTATAAATGCACCTGCTCTGTGATAGTCTCAGGGTTCCGTTGAAAGCGCAGAGAGCATCATGAAGACCAAGTAACACACCAGGCAGGTCCGTAATACTGTTGTGGAGAAGTTTAAAGCCGGATTTGGATGCAAAAAGATTTCCCAAGCTTTAAACATCCCAAGGAGCACTGTGCAAGCGATCATTTTGAAATGGGAGTATCAGACCACTGCAAATCTACCAAGACCTGGCTGTCCCTCTAAACTTTCAGCTCAGACAAGGAGAAGACTGATCAGAGATGCAGCCAAGAGGCCCATGATCACTCTGGATGAACTGCAGAGAACTACAGCTGAGGTGGGAGAGTCTGTCCATAGGACAACAATCAGTCGTACACTGCACAATTCTGGCCTTTATGGAAGAGTGGCAAGAAGAAAGCCATTTCTCAAAGATATCCATAAAAAGTCTCGTCTAAAGTTTGCCACAAGCCACCTGGGAGACACACCAAACATGTGGAAGAAGGTGCTCTGGTCCCATGAAACCAAAATCTAATTTTTTGGCCACAATGCAAAACGATATGTTTGGCGTAAAATCAACACAGCTCATCACCCTCAACACACCATCCCCGCTGTCAAACATGGTGGTGGCAGCATCATGGTTTGGGCCCCGCTTTTCTTCAGCAGGGACAGGGAAGATGGTTAAAATTGAGGGGAAGATGGATTCAGCCAAATACAGGACCATTCTGGATGAAAACCTGTTGGAGTCTGCAAAAGACCTGAAACTGGGACGGAGATTTATCTTCCAACAAGACAATGATCCCAAACATACAGCAAAATCTACAAAGGAATGGTTCACAAATAAACGTATCCAGGTGTTAGAATGGCCAAGTCAAAGTCCAGACCTGAATCCAATCGAGAATCTGTGGAAAGAGCTGAAAACTGCTGTTCACAAACGCTCTCCATCCAACCTCACTGAGCTTGAGCTGTTTTGCAAGGAAGAATGGGCAAGAATTTCAGTCTCTCGATGTGCAAAACTGATAGAGACATACCCCAAGCGACTTGCAGCTGTAATCGTAGCAAAAGGTGGCTCTACAAAGTATTAACGCAAGCAGGCCGAATAATTTTGCACGCCCCACTTTTCATTTTTTTATTAGTTAAAAAAGTTTCAACAATCCAATAGATTTCGTTCCACTTCACAATTGTGTCCCACTTGTTGGTAATTCTTCACAAAAAATGTTATATCTTTATGTTTGAAGCCTGAAATGTGGCAAAAGGTTGAAAAGTTCAAGGGGGCCGAATACTTTCGCAAGGCACTGTATATCTATCAACACTCTCTCAGTGCTCTTACCTTAACGATAGTTATAAAACGCCTGATGTTATACAATGACTTTGTCCCTTCTTTCAATCCATTCAACAATATCCATTAGGTGTGGAAAATAAATAGCAGCTTGCCATCCATATTGATATCCATATGAAAAACAGTAAGGCTCCAATAGTGCATTAACCAAGTAAAACAATGTTTATTAGATTAAAAATGGCTGCTTACATATAAGGGATAAAAAATGTGGCAAACTCTGGTTACAGCAGCGTTCCACGGCACTTCCTACATTGTTTCCGCTCCGCGGCACCTACTTCCAGTCTGTCGTGACGACTTCCGGTTCGCAGTGTTTACTTCCGTTTTTTTGCGTCCTACGCGTTACGTCACGTGTGTACCCCATGACTTCCTCAGGTATACACATTACGTAACGCGTAGACGGAAAAAAAAGGTAGTAAACACTGCGAAACAGAAGTCGTGACGACGGACCGGAAGTAGGTGAATGGGCATCTACCTATGTGTGGGCTACACTGGACGTGAGGACACTTTATTCGTCGATGCCCCACAGCACTGGATTTCAGGCCATTCAGTATCATCTTCAACCCTATAGCTCCTACTCTCAGGAGTTACAGTTTATTTTGTTAAGCATTGAGTTCTTATTAAAGCATAATTATTTTTTATTTGATGGCATGTATTATGTCCAGCGCTATGGGGCATCGATGGGTGCTAGATTCTCCGCGACCCTGGCAAATCTTTATATGGGCTGGTGGGAGGAACAATTTTTGTTCTCTCCCAGCAACCTCTTTGCCAGGTGGATTGTATAGTATGGTTGTTATATCGATGACCTCCTGATGGTGTGGGATGGTGACACTATAGGACTGCATGCCTTTTCTAAATGCCTTAATGACAATCAGTTACATTTGCATTTTTCAATTGAGCATGATGCTTCTAGTATCAATTTTTTAGACATCACCCTAAAGGGTGATCCAGCTACGGGGATGTTTTAACATGCACCTATAGGAAATCATGCTCTGCTAACACTACACTTTTTGCAGCCAGCTGTCATCCATCCCACACCATCAATCCCAGCCCTTATGGGGAGTTTATTCAAGCCCAACTAAATTGTTCAACAGACTAAGCCCTTGAGCTGGAATGCAAGGTCATTCATCAGCGTTTATTGGATCGAGGTTATAACAAATCTGTTATCCAATATCCACCAAGGACTGGAAAGGGTTTTGATAATGGACAGAGAGGAATTACTGTCAGATATGTCTAAAACTAAGAGAGAGCATAAAAATAAGAATAAACCTTACAACTTTAGAAATAGAGGAACGGGCAAACCCATTACGTTTGTAACTACATTTTCCCAAGAATATCATCAAATAGAATATTAAAAAAGAATCTGCCAATGTCGTATACAGATAAAGATTTAAATGGGATATTGCAAGCAGGTTGCTGCTTTTCTAGCTGACGTGCGCCAACATTAGGGACTGCACTATCACCTAGTCTTTTCTCATCTACACCATACCAATCCACCAGGTTCTCCTATCCTGGAAGTTATCCTTATAACACAAAAATCTGTAGGTACTATAACTTGTGTGTATTAGGTAAAACTTTGCTGCCACAGCTACAGATGAAGAATTCACTATACAGCAATATATCAACTGTGGCACAAACTATGTCATTTACCTGATTACCTGTATTTCATGCAGCCTCCAATATGCAGGCTGTACCACACGTCCTTTGAGAGCCCGTATAGGGGAACATTATTGTGACACAAATAATCTGAATGTTAGAAACATCTTGAATGCAACACGTCACTTTAGAGAATGTCATCAGGGTGATCTCTCCTCATTTTGCTTCAGAGGAATAGAATGGCTGTCTCACTCACCCAGAGGAGGTGATAGGGAGAGAAGGCTACTGGGGAGAGAAGTATGGTGGATCTTTAGATTAAAAACGAGATTGCCTCGGGGGTTAAACCTGAGGTGGGATCTGGATTTGCATCTACATAAGAATGCCTCCCCCCAGTGTCTTTTCTCTCTTCTGGGGGATTTTTTACATACCTGGTTTGTCATTTTCATATCTTTTTTTTATTTAATGTTTTTTGTATTTTATGATGTTTTCTCCTATGTATATATGCACGTGTGTGTGTATATGCATGTGTGTACAAAATTTAGTGGCATACACATGGATCACCCAGCATGTATTGCAGCTGATTCTCTTTTTTTCTTAATTGCCTGCGGTAAATTAAGACAATTAATCGGTGGAGCTAATCTTTAAAGATCTTTAAAGCTACTATTTATTTTGAAGTTTTAAGTCTGTAATGTGGTTATGACTAAGCCTTATAAGCTGAAACGCGTCAACTATTTTCATCTGCATTTGCTCACTGTGGCTTGTCAATAAAAACAAAGCTTTTTTAACCACTTCAGCCCGGAAGGATTTTCCCCCCCTAATGAGCTGGCCATTTTTTGCGATACGGCACTGCGTTGCTTTAACTGACAATTTTGCGGTTGTGCGACGCTGTACAAAATTGACGTCCTTTTTTTCCCACAAATAGAGCTTTCTTTTGGTGGTAGTTGATCACCTCTGCAGTTTCGCTATAAACAAAAAAAAGTGACAATTTAAAAAAAAAGCAATATTTTTTTTTTACTTTTTGCTATAATGAATATAACCCCAAAAAAATAAAAAAATAAAATTTCTTCCTCAGTTTAGGCCAATATTTATTCTTCTACATATTTTTGGTAAAAATCACAATAAGTGTATATTGATTGGTTTGCGCGAAAGTTATAGCGTCTACAAAAAAGGGGATATACTTATGACATTTTTATTATTATATATTTTTTACTAGTAATGGCGGTGATCTGCGATTTTTATTGGGACTGCGACATTGCGGCGGACAGATCGGACACGTTTGACACTTTTTTGGGACCATTGACATTTATACTGCGATCAGAGCTATAAATAGCCACTGAATACTGTATAAATGTCATTGGCAGGGAAGGGGTTAACACTAGGGGGCGATCAAGGGGTTAAATGTGTGTCCTAGGGAGTGATTCTAACTGTAGGGGGATGAGACTGACTGAAGGAGGAGACCGATCCCTGTTCTTACTTAGTATGAACAACAGATCGCTCTCCTCTCCCCTGACAGAACTGAGATCTGTCTGTTTACATTGACAGATCTCCATTCTGTCTCTCTAAGGAGCGATCGCGGGTGTCCGGTGGACATCGAGGCCACCGCCTATGCACACCGGCTCCGTCATCGCGAGCGCCACCTAGTGGCCTTAGAGCATCTAGAGTATCTACAGCGATTTTCCCAGGAGAACCAACCTGCCGCAGTATAACTTCAGCGGCTGGTCCTCTAGTGGTTATAGAGCAACAACCGGAGTGTGGATCATTTTTCCTACATAATACACACTCATAAAAGAAGAGGGCTATGTGCAGAGAGGGAATGATCGTAGCTACCCTCTCGGTCTTGCCCACAAGATGAACTAGGGACTATGGACTATGGGATTTTTAGTCTGCATAAAGAAATGCACATGACCACAGCTACTGTGCACTGCTTGTTCCACTAAACAGAAGTGAGGGGTAAAAGGAGAGGTAGAGGAGCTTATTCAGGGCATTACAGGTAGTCAGAAAAAAGTAAGAAACTATTTAATGAAACATGGATAACAGGGCCATTAAAGCATTATTAAACCCAATAGTAAAATATTTATTATATTGGCACCTACCAATTCATAAAGGTAGTGGCTGCCTTTGTTTTCGTTTTTTTAGGCTTCGTTTTCTTTATCGTCCTGCCATTAAGTCTGTTTTTTTTAATAGAATATGCTGTCCTGCCGATGTAGCAGTTATAGTATTGAGACAATCCATTTAACACTGACAGGGGTCCTTATTATGGTCAGCATTTATTAATTTATGTAAAACCTTTATCCCAAAAGGAATAAAGCTATTGCTGTAAATGCTTAGCTGGAGTTTGGCTTCAATTTGTAGTGTATCTAATTCTACTAGTACATCTCTCTGTTGCTCTTTCATTCAGAGTGGTGGCACTCTATTACAGGAGGTGTGTTACTGGCCAGATCCCCAGGTGAAAACAGCGGGGTAAAAAGTCTAAAAAGAAAATCACACCAAATGACTGGTAAGCTGCAATATATTAGATTCATGGTTTTGAGTTTAACACCAGTAGTGGATATCTATGGATATATATTTGCAGAATAAGTATATCGTTTAGTATCACTTTACCTATTCCAAGTTGTTAAATGTGCTAGCAAGCTCAGAGGTACATTTTGAGTCATGAAACATAATTTATGGAAAGAACAATACTGCAATTAAAGTGATACCAATGTTTTACTTTTATTTTTTTGACCACTGGGCACTTAAACCCCCTTCCTAACCAGACCACTTTTCAGCTTGCGGTGCTCTCACATTTTGAATGACAATTACTCAGTCACGCAACACTGTAGCCATATGAATTTTGTGTTCTTTCTTTCACACAAATAGAGCTTTTTTGGTGGTATTCAATCACTGCTGTTTTTTTTTTTTATTTATTGCGAGGAACCGGACGTGACGTTGGCTTGTCTACAAGTGATTGCTTCATGACTGAGCAATCACATGGTAAACGGACGCTATTATCGCCCATTTACAGTGATACGCCGGGTCCGCCAAACCCATTGGTCAAGGATACTCCCGTGTGTGCACCCCAGGGGGTTCGTGGGAGCGCGATTCTGGGAAAACGTCATAGTACAGCCTCCCACAGTTATCGAGCCATGCTTTAGCCTTCATTCAGCTATAGCGCGGGGTGTTTAAGTGGTTAAAAATAACAAACATGTTATACTTACCTGCTCTGTTACAGTGGTTTTGCACAGAGAAGCTCAGATCCTCCTCTTCTCAGATCCCTCGCCGGCTCCTGGCCCCTCCCTCCTGCTGAGGGCCCCCACAGCAAGCAGCTTTCTATGGGGGCACCCAAGCCAAGCTGCTCAGTGTGTCCATTCAGACACAGAGCCGTGGCCTGGCCTTGCCCCTCTCTCTACTCACTGGCTCACTGACTTTGATTGACAGCAGCGAGAGCCAATGGCACCTGCTGCTGTGTTTCAGCCAATCAGGAAGGAGAGTCCCCTGACTTATGGCCTCTCATGCAACATCGCTGGAACTAGATGAGGCTCAGGTAAGTATTAGGGGGGCTGCAGCACGTAATGCATAGAATGCATTATTATAAAAAAAACTTCTGCCTTTAGAACCACTTTAAGCATTTAAATATATAATTTTCAGTGGCTTTATCCCCATTTTGTTAAGTTGGTGTCAGGGTCTCTTTAAAGGAGAAGTCAAGCCTGAGCTTGTTTTGCTGGGCTTCTCCTCTGGGTCACAGGAGTGCAATTAGTTTTGCACTCCTGTGACCCATTTTCAGCAGAGAGCGGTCTGAAGTCCGCTCTCTGCCGACGTCACAGGAATCCGTCCAGGCACCTCGTCATCACAACAATAAAGTCTGGATCTGCCAGGTGCCTGGAATGATATGGCCGCTCCGCCCCTTCACAGCTCAGCACTCCTGCAAGCATGGGGGGGCAGAGCAGGACAGCTGCTGACTGTCAGTCAGCAGCTCTCTGCTCGGGGAGCTGTGAGAACTGAGCCATCGGCAGTGTTCGATCGCTCGGTTCTCAGTGCAGAGGCAGTGGGGGACAGATGCAGCATCGGACTTACTTAGGTAAGTATGATTCTGGGAAAAAAAATACATACTTCTCTTTTAATTGCTTTCTGTTTTGGTATGTTGTATTGTGTCCGTGCTTTCTTTATTGTTAAATAGACAAGTCTGAGCTTTCCACAACCGGCTTTGCCATGCTGCTAGGCAGACTTATCCCAGCCAGTCTCAAAGTTAGAATATATTAGAGTCAAATTTTTTTTTATTCTGCAGGAAATCCAGAAGAACATTCTTTATTTGTCTCACAGTTGATTAAACTACAATGGGTTCTAAGGAACAGTGATATTAGATCACTGTGTCACTGCATTTCTGGGTGACTTTGTAATTACATACATGATCTGTACCCTTTCATGTTTTGCACCGTGCTTTCTCCGAGTCTTTTGGAGAAAGCACCATGTGTGGCACGTGTAAGCCATAATCCAGTAAAGAAGTCAGCCTGCTATCTGGGGATATGGTGATTCAGTATCATTGATCTTTATTGTCGAGGGAAACAAACCAACACATAAAAATGCAGAAGAATGGACTGTATTGGGCCACATAGAGCTGTATGAACTGTCGTTTTGCAATCTGCTTCTGGATTTTCTTGGTGAGTCAGACTGCCTGTGGATATGATCAAGTCACCATGTCACCATACTCTTCATACAGATTAGGTTTCTGGACAAACTGACATTTGAGACAGAAAAATGACAGCCAGTACTCATTACTTTTAATGATGATGCAAAACAAAGCAGCTTTAAGTTGTTCTAATAGCTGAAAAAAATTATAACAACAACATCAATACAGTATGGTATGAGGGGGGCTGCGAGCACATAGGTGTGAAGGGGCTGCTAGCGTACAGGTGTGAGGGAGGCTGCGAGCGTACAGGTGTGAGGGGGGCTGAGAGTGTACAGGTGTGGGGGGGCTGCAAGCGTACAGGTGTGAAGGGGCTGCGAGCGTACAGGTGTGAAGGGGCTGCGAGCGTACAGGTGTGAAGGGGCTACGAGCGTACAGGTTTGAGGGGGGCTGAGAGCATACAGGTTTGAGGGGGGCTGAGAGCGTACAGGTGTGAGGGGCTGCAAGCATACAGGTGTGAAGGGGGCTGCGAGCGTACAGGTTTGAGGGGGGCTGCGAGCGTACAGGTGTGAGGGGGGCTGAGAGCGTACAGGTGTGAGGGGGGCTGTGAGCGTACAGGTGTGAGGGGGGCTGAGAGCGTACAGGTGTGAGGGGGGCTGAGAGCGTACAGGTGTGAAGGGGGCTGCGAGCGTACAGGTGTGAGGGGGGCTGAGAGCATACAGGTGTGAGGGGGACTGAGAGCGTACAGGTGTGAGGGGGGCTGAGAGCATACAGGTGTGAGGGGGGCTGAGAGCGTACAGGTGTGAGGGAGGTTTAGAGCATACAGGTGTGAGGGGGGCTGAGAGGGTACAGGTGTGAGGGGGGCTGAGAACATACAGGTGTGAGGGGGCTGAGAGCGTACAGGTGTGAGGGGGGCTGCGAGCGTACAGGTGTGAGGGGGGCTGCGAGAGTACAGGTGTGAGGGGGGCTGCGAGCGTACAGGTGTGAGGTGGGGCTGAGAGCGTACAGGTGTGAGGGGGGCTGAGAGCGTACAGGTGTGAGGGGGGCTGAGAGCGTATAGGTGTGAGGGGGCTGCGAGCGTACAGGTGTGAGGGGGGCTGAGAGCGTACAGGTGTGAGGGGGGCTGAGAGCGTACAGGTGTGAGGGGGGCTGAGAGCATACAGGTGTGAGGGGGGCTGAGAGCGTACAGGTGTGAGGGAGGTTTAGAGCATACAGGTGTGAGGGGGGCTGAGAGGGTACAGGTGTGAGGGGGGCTGAGAACATACAGGTGTGAGGGGGCTGAGAGCGTACAGGTGTGACGGGGGGCTGCGAGCGTACAGGTGTGACGGGGGGCTGCGAGAGTACAGGTGTGAGGGGGGCTGCGAGCGTACAGGTGTGAGGGGGGCTGAGAGCGTACAGGTGTGAGGGGGGCTGAGAGCGTACAGGTGTGAAGGGGGCTTCAAGCATACAGGTGTGAGGGGGGCTGCGAGTATACAGGTGAAAGAGTACAGCTCTCTCAGGGATTTTTTATACCAAAGACATGTAGCAGAATACATTTTGGCCTACATTTATGAAGACATGTTTTAAATTTTTTGTAATTTGATATGTTTCATAGCAGAAAGTAGAAAATATTGTACTTTAATTCTTAGGAGTAGGTGCGTAAATTGGGCAGGCCTGTAGGGGCCCCATAGCATTACTTTGCCCAGGGGCCCATGATGCTAATAAGATGGACCTGGCATTGTGACCCCATAACTCAAAGTGCCAAAAATAAGGACATTTTTGCCACTATCACCAGCTGTTATTTTCATGAAAGATAGCCCTTAAACAAAAATAGTCTTTTTCAGTGATAATATCATGTTATTATGTGAAAATAACCTGAAAACTAAGCATTTCAGTGATGCAATGTCATCGCTGGAGGCCACTTCCATCTTCACCCATCTTGCATCCGGGTCCGTGGACTCCAGCTGTGTGACTGGCCCAGAGCCGTAATGACATCACTCCCGTGCATGCATGGGAGAGCCATTGTTTACGGCACAGGATTCTGAAGGAATGGCACGAGTGGCCGTTCCTTCAGAGCGCATGCGCCGATGACGTCATTGGCTGCATATATAGTAAATATCTCCTAAACGGTGCATATATAGGCTAACCCCCGTAAATAGACGTGAGCCGGTCAGGAACAGGTTAACCCCAGTGGAAGACCAATTCTAAGTGGCATAGATTTGGTCACACCCAGGGTGGGTAAGTACATTGATACCTTTTTGCAGCCTTTGGTATTGCAAACTTGTTAGTTTTTGGTATTCAGTTTTACTACACTATGAGATGCCTCTTTTCTCTCTTCTGATTGATATCTCTTGGGAGTAACTTTGTCCATCTGATTGGATTGACTTCTAAACTAAAGAGAGTGCTGCATGTGGAAGACACTGGTGGATAATCCATTTCTGAGGCTCTTATCGTTATCTATGGGTTTATACTGCAGTGTTTGACTGTTCCTTTAGGATTGTCAAACTGTTATGGTAAGAGTCAGTGTGATCGGTTTGAAGGTGACTACTGATCATCTTACAAACACTCTTTGGGTGGACTTTATCAGCTGATTAACTATTTGGAGGGATTTTTATCTCATTTGAAATTTTTTTTGCTTTAATTTTAGAGGGTCATCTGCCATTAATAGCGCTGCACTGCTTTTGATATCTTTATGCTTTTGATATCTTTATGCTTTACATTGTTTCCTGCAATATTGTGCTAGCTGCTTTTTATGAGATTTGGGATTTCTTTTTTAGCTCAAGCGTGACTATTATTGGTGTTTTCTACATGTAAATGTGTGCGTTATAAATTATTTTATCATCATCATCACTATTATTATTATTATTGCTGTCGATAAACAAGAATCCTTGATATTGGAGGTTTCTCGTAAGATTTCATGCTTTTTCAACGAAAAATCACCACATACATTTTCATATCAATGCATACATGTAATATACTGTAAATGGATATTTCATTCACATAACAAATTAACAGAGATGTGACTGAAGGAAATAATCCAAAGTAGTGACCTCAGACATGTGGAACCATTTACATGAATGTCTTCCTGAAATAACCAAGGATCAGGATGTCTCTTTATATTTGGTTTCTGCTGATAAACCTAGACATTCCACCTAATGTTATGTATGTTGTGCCTTTCAAAATCTGTATTTGCATATCTTTAAAAGGTTCAGTCCTCGTAAAAGTCAATTCCATTGTTTCTGTTATATATCACTCATTTACTCATTTACAGCCACAATCCTGTGCTTCTTGCTTTAGGCCCCAAAGAGATTACCATGAAATCATATCCATATCTACCCTAAGTAAATTTAGCCTTCTGAAAATAATGGCTGACTTAAGGCATAAGTGATATTCTTTAGTGTGCATTACAGAAGTCTATATTTTCCCCGGTTGGCACTTTTTTAGTGAATCCCTGTTTGACTACGTCAGATACAAAAGTGAACCTAGATTCAAACAATGAAACCTTTCAAACACTGTGAGACAAATCGGTTGTGAATGATACCGGCAGGGGTGATAGGTCTCATGATATTGAGGGGAGCTGTTCATATCCTACCCCCTGACTGATCAGTGCCCCAGCTACTGGGACGTGACCCACATGGCAGAGACCCTAGTGACCATATGGTACAAAAGAGAAAAAGTTAATATTGCCCGCATATGGGGTCTGCACTGGTGCCTGGCAGGACCCTATCCTCTCACTGGAAGGGAGGTGGTAGAGTCAAGCTGGACTGGTGGAACAGGACACTACTCTGTGGTGTCGCCTTCAAAACTTTGCATCCTGGGCAGCTTTATGTATCGTGGGACTGGGAGGCACCAGTATGACAGGATATGGGTCAGGATATGATACAGAGACACTGGGATGTACGACTAACTTTTAAGTCTGTGTACTGCCATAAATAGGTTGACTGAATATGTCAATTCAAGTGCAGTATATCACCTTTATCTGTAGATGCTAGGGATATGCTATTGTTTTAAGGTTCTCTTCTTGAGGTGTTCATCACACCCATTGTAAAGTCCGTAAGTTGTAAACCCCAGTGAGGTCTAGGGGAATGAATGTTGAAAATCCGTTCTGGCCATCTTCAAGACTATTGGGCAAGGGATTGTCAAACAAATGGCATTGGAAAAATGTCAGTGCTTTAAATGCGTGGGAGATGCTTTTAAAGGCCACACTTTCATGTTCGAATTCACATATGATAAAATATCATGTACAGGTTGGAAAAAATATTGCTTCATGTAATTGTCAGACCTGCTTTTTGCAGCACCATGAAGCATGGCCAAAAAACTCCCACATTGTAAACATTCCCTGTGCCGAGTTGCCAGGATGCTCTGTACGTTCAGTGCTCATGCCAGCAACACAGGAGTGAATGCTCTTCTTCATTCAAAAGCCACGCATGTGCAGTGCACTCTCTCTCCCCTGTCACAGCAGCAGCTGCGCTCAGTGTGCAGCAACATCCCAATCAAATTCAGTATAGGTTTTTAAAAAAGGCTTATTTCGATGATTTGGATGCTTTTTTTTTATCCAGCAGTAATTGGCCTAAATTGAACAGTGAAAAAGCAGCTGCCACAACAGATGTAAAAGCTATAGGAAAATTCACTCTTATAACAAAATAAAGCTAAAGTCCTCAACTTTGTAAAAAATTGGTTAGTGACACAACAGTTTTTTTTGCTATATTTTGTTCACAGTACCACACTGCATTGTCTTAAATGTTTAATAAAATGTCAAAACAGAGTGCACAAAAACACAACCCTGCATTCCTTAAACCTCATTTCATGTCTGTATCTGGTTATTCCTAAAAACTACAATTTTAGACTGTACTACTTCTACAACTGTTTAGGCAAGCCATCATTGCCATTTTTTTTAACAGCTTGGCTATAATTAAAATTTAGGAAAAAAAATTAAAAAAGTTATGTGAAAAAAATAAATGAACATAAATGAACCCAATTCATGAATATGTTTTGGGCTTGGGTCATAGTTGGGTTCAGAGTGAACCCAACCCATTGACAGACCCAGTAAACATATGCAGCCATTGACCATCATAGCAACAAGCTACCAAAAATGCACTTACTGACCTTTGTACTTAGGTCAGGGGGCTAGGGAAATGTGCTTAGCTGGGATAGGGAAGGCAATGAAATGCTGCTTATAAAGTGCATAAAGACAGATTAGTGTAGGGCTTATAGCACTGGTGTCTTAAATGAAATGCAAACCCTTACTGCATGTTCTTTAAAGAAACAAATGCTGTGTATCTTGGGGAATTTGGGGGTGGGGAAAGGGGGGATCAATTCATGTTAATGCTGCTGATGTGTGTCCTGCAGCCTCCAGTTACATGCGTCATTTCCAAATTGTTGCTGGCTGCAATTTTTTTTACACTGTAATTTTCCTGGACAATGTAAATCTGCACACAGGCCTGTTTTTTTTCCTTAGGGGAGGCATGTGACAGGTTGATTTGCAGGCAGAAGATTGTGGAAGACAGCAGTAGAGTGTTGTTACCCTTTAACACAAAGTGTCTAAACAAGGACCTTTCCATTAGTATCACCAGCTGTTAAAGCTTATATGACAATTTAGTGGTTGGGTGTATATCTAATTTAACTCAGCACTAGAATATAATACGCCCAGGCCAAATTTTCATTTTTCATTGTTGTGTTTAGTGCAGTGTTGCATAACTGACAATTACTCAAGTCATGCAACACTGTATCCACATGAATTTTATATAGTTTTTTTTAGTCAGATAGAGCTTTCTTTTGTTGGTTGGTTTAATAAACACTTATTTTTGTATATAACCACTTGTTTTTGTATTCCGCAGCAGTTGAATTTGCCGCGCTGTGGCAAATTTGAGCGCCGCGGAACGCCCCATAACATTGACGTCTGATGATTGGCCAAAGCATTCACCTGACCTGCAAGCTTTGGCCAATCACAGCGTGCTCTACTGAGAGAGCCATAATTGGCTAAAGGCAGGGTGCCTTTGGCCAATTATGGCTCAGGGGGACTAAGTCCACGACCCAAATTATATAAGGCTGCTTACACAGCGGTCATATGTAGTGTGTTGGAGTGGACGGAGATAGAGAAAACGTGAGCTAGATTAGGCAGGTTAGTTTGTGACGTGCAGGCAGTTTAATATAAATAAATATATATATATATATATATATATACACAGTGTACTCAGTGTACAATATATATATACAGTGCAGGCAATTTATTAATATATATATATATATATATATACAGTGCATTCCGTGTAGACTATATATACAGGGGGTCCCCGACTTACAAACATCCGACTTACAAACGACTCCTACTTACAAACGGAGGGAGACAACAGGAAGTGAGAGGAAATGTACAGGGCAGCCAGTCTAGTATATACAGTGCCTTGCGAAAGTATTCACCCCCCTTGGCTTTTTACCTATTTTGTTACATTACAGCCTTTAGTTTAATGTGTTTTTAATCTGAATTATATGTGATGGATCAGAACACAATAGTCTAAGTTGGTGAAGTCAAATTAGAAAAATATATACATAAAACAATTTTTCAGAAATTAAAAACTGATAATTGGCATGTGCGTATGTATTCATCCCCTTTGTTATGAAGCCCATAAAAAGCTTTTGTGCAACCAATTACCTTCAGAAGTCACATAATTAGTGAAATGATGTCCACCTGTGTGCAATCTAAGTGTCACATGATCTGTCATTACCACCACTAACCAAACACTGCCATGAAGACCAAAGAACTCTCCAAACAAGTAAGGGTTATGATGATCCCTAGGAGCACCATCAAATCTATCATAACCAAATGGAAAGAACATGGCACAACAGCAAACCTGCCAAGAGATGGCCGCAAACCAAAACTCATGGACCGGGCAAGGAGGGCATTAATCAGAGAGGCAGCACAGAGACCTAAGGTCACCATGGAGGAGCTGCAGAGTTCCACAGCAGAGACTGGACTATCTGTACACAGGACAACAATAAGCCGTATGCTCCATAGAGTTGGGCTTTATGGCAGAGTGGCCAGAAGAAAGCCATTACTTTCAGCAAAAAACAAAATGGCACGTTTTGATTTCGCGAAAAGGCATGTGGGAGATTCCCAAAATGTATGGAGGAAGGTGCTCTGGTCTGATGAGACTAAAATGGAACTTTTTGACCATCAAAGGAACTGCTATGTATGGCGCAAATGCAACACATCACATCACCCAGAGAACACCATCCCCACAGTGAAACATGGTGGTGGAAGCATCATGCTGTGGGGATGTTTTTCAGCAGTCGGAACTGGGAAACTGGTCAGAGTTTTGGGAAATATGGATGGTACTAAATACAGGGATATTCTTGAGAAAACCTGTACGACTGTGTGTGTGATTTGAGGCTAGGACGGAGGTTCACCTTCCAGCAGGACAATGACCCCAAACACACTGCTAAAGCAACACTTGAGTGGTTTAAGGGGAAACATGTAAATGTGTTGGAATGGCCTAGTCAAAGCCCATACCTCAATCCAATAGAAAATCTGTTTAAAGATTGCTGTTCACAAGCGCAAACCATCCAACTTGAAGGAGCTGGAGCAGTTTTGCAAAGAGGAATGGGCAAAAATCCCAGTGGTAAGATGTGGCAAGCTCATAGAGACTTATCCAAAGTGACTTGGAGCTGTGATAGCTGCAAAAGGTATTGACTTTAGGGGGGTGAATAGTTATGCACATTGACTTTTTCGGTTATTTTGTCCTATTTGTTGGTTGCTTCATAATAAAAAAATCTTCAAAGTTGTGGGCATGTTTCTTAAATTAAATGATGCAAATCCTCAAACAATCCATGTTAATTCCAGTTTGTGAGGCAAAAAACACGGAAAATGCCAAGGGGGGTAAATACTTTTGCAAGGCACTGTATATAAAGTGCAGTCAGTGCAGAGTATATAATAGTGCATTGAAGTGGTTACGGGGAATCCTATGACAGAATTAGGGAAAAAACGGCATGGGTCCCCCAACCCAGTCCATACCAGGCCCTTTGGGTCTAGTATCGATTTTGAGGGGAACTCCACGCCAAAATTAAAAGAAAAAAACAGCATGGGCCCCCCCCCCAAAATTCATACCAGGCCCTTTGGGTCTGGCATAGATTTAAAGGGGAACTCCACACCAACATTTAAAAAAATTGGTGTGGGGTCCCCCCCAAATCCATACCAGACCCTTATCCGAGCAAGCAGCCTGGCAGACCAGGAAAGGGGGGTGAGCAAGCGTCCCCCCTCCTGAACCATACCAGGCCGCTTGCCCTCAACATGGGGAGGGTGCTTTGGGTTCCCCCCACAAAGCACCTTGTCCCCATGTTGATAGGGACAAGGGCCTCATCCCCATAACCCTGGCCCGGGGTTGTGAGAGTATGTGGGTGGGGGGCTTATCGGAACCTGGAAGCCCCCAGATCCCAACGCCCCCTATGTGAATGGGTATGGGGTACATTGTACCCCTTCCCATTCACCAAAAAAAAGTGTCAGGAAGTAAAAACCGCAATAGACAGTTTTTGACAATTCCTATATTTAAAAAAAAAACTGTCTTGTGATGTGTATCCATCTTCAATCACGCTACCCGAAAAATAGGGGGAAAAAAGCTCCACCTTCATGGCAACTGCTGTCTCTTGCCTGTGACATCTGTTATATAGCCCAATACCCATTCACATGGGGGGGCCGGGATCTTTCCGATTCCGATAAGCCCCCCACCCCGCAGACCCCCACAACCACCGGGCTAGGGGTCTGGGGACAATGCCCTTGTCCCCATCAACATGGGGACATGGTGCTTTGGGGGACCCCAAAAGTCCCTCCCCATGTTGAGGACAAGCGGCCTGGCATGGCTGGGGGGGGGGCTTGCACGTCCCCCCTCTTTCCTGGCCTGCCAGGGTGCTTGCTCGGATAAGGGTCTTGTCATGGATTTTAGGGGGACCCCACACCAATTTTTTTTGAATTTTGACGTTGAGTTACCCTTAAAATCTATGCCAGACCCAAAGGGCCTGGTATGGATTTTGGGGGGGGGGGGTCGTTGCTGTTTGGACTGGGGGGGACCCACACAGATTTTTTTCCTTGATTTTTCATCTATACTGCCGGGAGCCAGCAATACATTACAGCCGTGAGCAAGTTTAAATGACATTTTCTCTTTTAGAAATGTCATTTTGCTGCAGCATGTTCTACACATCACACAGATGTGCCACTTTACAGGCAGACTAAGGGGACCCCCAGGCACGATATTTAAAGGAATATAAAATGTTTATTGTTTCACTTTAAGCATTATTAAAATCACTGCTCCTGAAAAAACTGTTGTTTTTTTTTTTTTTGCATTGATACATGTCCTACATGTCAGTACCTAGGTCTCCATACACTTTTTATGGCAATAACCTGCATATAAGCCTTAAAATTAGCACTTTTGATTATTCATGTTCGTGTCCCATAGACTTTAACCGCTTAAGGACCGCCTCCTGCACATATACGTCGGCAGAATGGCACGGCTGGGCAAAACAACGTATATGTACGTGGTCCTATAAGAGCCCAGCCGTGGGTCGCGCTCGCGCCGGCGCGCTCGCGACCCAGCCCTGAGCTCCGTGACCGCGGCCGCGGAACCAGCGGACCCGCGATCGGGTCACAGAGCTGAAGAACGGGGAGAGGTCTGTGTAAACAAACCTCTCCCCGTGCTTCCTACACTGCCTGTCACTGATCGGCTGTTCCCTGTCATCGGGAATGCCGATCAGTAAAGCCACGCCCCCTACTGTAAAAAAAACACACACGTCACACTAACTCCTCCCCGCCCCCTAGTGGTTAACTCCTTCACTATCAGTGTCATTTACACATAGGAATCAGTGCATTTAAATAGCACTGATTTCTGTATAAATGACAATGGTCCCAAAAATGTGTCAAAAATGTCCGATGTGTCCGCCATAATGTTGCAGTCACAATAAAAATCGCTGATCGCCGCCATTACTAAAAAAATATTAATATTTTTTTAATAAAAATGCTATAAAAAATATCCCCTATTTTGTAAACGCTATAGCTTTTGCGCAAACCAATCAATAATCGCTAATTGCGATTTTTTTTTACCAAAAATATGTAGAAGAACACGTATCGGCCTAAACTGAGGAAAAAATATGTTTTTTTATATATTTTTTGGGGATATTTATTATAGCAAAAAGTAAAAAAAATATAGCATTTTTTTCAAAATTGTCACTCTATTTTTTTTAATAGCGCAAAAAATAAAAATCGCAGGGGCGATCAAATACCACCAAAAGAAAGCTCTATTTGTGGGAAAAAAAGGACGCCAATTTTGTTTGGGAGCCACGTCGCACGACCGCGCAATTGTCAGTTAAAGCGACGCAGTGCCGAATCGCAAAAAGGGGCCTGGTCCTTTGGCTGCAAATTGGTACGGGGCTTAAGTGGTTAATAGGGTTCGCATGTTCGCACTCATTTTTTCTCATGTTCTGGTGTGAACCGAATCAGGCCCGTGTTTGACCCATCCCTAATATAAAGGAAAAAAGACCAAATCTTGTGAAAAACAATATGTTTCCCTTACTTTCTATTATAAAACATATTGAAAGAAAATGCCAGAACAGTGTGAAAACCCCCAAATATCCCCCTTTCTGGAAAATAGACAGGCCACATATAGTGGGAGGATAAAAAATTAGGGAGTTAATGTGCAGGATAAGAGAGGTACAGGTTATTATACAGGTCACTTAGAAAGACTGGATGGATATGAGATGTATATTAGAGAAGGATTGTGAAAAGGTTAAAATAAAAGATTCTACAATCAGTTAAAGGGAAGTCTCATGGTTTTTCACCTTAATGCATTCTATGCAATAAAGTGAAAAACCTTCTATACTGCAGCTGCCCCTCCAGAGCCCCCCTTTTTTTCACCTGAGCCCATCCATTCCAGCGACATGTACAAGCCCAGCAGCTCCAGCCACTGTCCCTGTCCTCATTGGCTAGATTGAAAGCACCAAGAGCCATTGGCTCCAGCTGCTGTCAATCAAATCCAGTGACACTTTAGCGGGGGGGCCAAGTCCTGCTGTCTGTGTCAATGGACGCAGCAGGACTCGGGAGCGTGCCCACATGTGTGCCCCCATGGAAAGTGGCTCTCTGTGGGGACATCTGATGAAGGGGAGGGGCCAGGAGCGCCAGCAGGGCACCCCAGAAGAGAAGGATCGGGGCCGCTCTGTGCAAAACCCTTACACAAAGCAGGTACCGTATTTATCGGCGTATAACACGCACCGGCGTATAACACGCACCCCAAGTTTAGGAGGGAATTTTAAGGAAAAAAAGTTTTAGGAGAGAAGTTTAGGGAAAAAAAAAAAAACTTACATTTAAGCGTCATTTGCAGCTTGCCCAGCGTCATTTGCAGCTTGCCCAGCGCCATTTGCAGCCTTTCCCAGCGTCATTTGTAGCTTGCCCAGCGTCATTTGCAGCCTTTCCCAGCGTCATTTGCAGCTTGCCCAGCGTCATTTGCAGCCTTTCCCAGCGTCATTTGTAGCTTGCCCAGCGTCATTTGCAGCCTTTCCCAGCGTCATTTGCAGCTTGCCCAGCGTCATTTGCAGCCTTTCCCAGCGTCATTTGTAGCTTGCCCAGCGTCATTTGCAACCTGCCCAGCGTCATTTGTAGCTTGCCCAGCGTCATTTGTAGCTTGCCCAGCGTCATTTGTAGCTTGCCCAGAGTCATTTGCAGCTTGCTAGTGTCATTTGCAGTTTGCAGCGTTTAAATTTCCCGCCGCGTGACAAACCGCGCATGCGCGGCCGAAAAAGACCGAACCGCGGCCGAAAAAGGCCGAAGTGCGGCCGAAAAAGACCGAGCCGACTGTTCAGCTCCTCTCGGAGTCCCGCCTCCCTGCTGTTTCGGGAGCGAGCGCAGGGAGGCGGGACTACGAGTGGAGCTGAACAGCCGGCTTCGGTCTTTTTTTCGGCCGCGCTTCGGCTTTTTCCGGCCTTTTTTCGGCCGCGGTTCGGCCTTTTTCGGCCGCGGTTCGGCCTTTTTCGGCCGCGGTCGCCATTTTTTCGGCGCCGCAACCGATTTTTGTCATTTTTTTTTTTGGGTATCGGCGTATAACACGCACCCACGACTTTCCCACGATTTTAAGGGGGAAAAAGTGCGTGTTATACGCCGATAAATACGGTAAGTATAACATGTTTGTTATTTTTATTTAAAGAAAATCCTCACCATGAATCCGCTGCATCCTGTGATAACTTAATTCACGATCGTGTTACAGAGCTACAGAACGGGGAGATGCCTATGTAAACAAGGCATTTCCCTGTTCTGCCTAGCAACATGACAGAGATCTACTGCTCCCTGTGCAGTGATCTCTGTCATGTTCTAGTGAGACAAACCCCCTTACAGTTAGAATCACTCCCTAGGACACACTTAACCCCTTGATCGCCCCCTAGTATTTAACCCCTTCCCTACCATTGCCATTTATACAGCAATCAGTGCTATAAAAATGACAATGGTCCCAAAATAGTGTCAAAAGTGTCCAATGTGTCCGCCATAATGTCGTATCACGATAAAAATCGCATATCGCTGCCATAAAAAAATGAATAATAAAAATGCCATAAATCTATCCCCGATTTTGTAGATGCTATAACTTTTGCGCAAACCAATCAATATACGCTTATTGCGATTTTTTTACCAAAAATATGTAGAAGAATACATATTGGCCTAAACTGAGAAAGAAATTTGTTTTTATATTTTTTTGGGGGGATATTTGTTATAGCAAAAAGTAAAAAATATTGCTTTTTTTTCAAAATTGTCTCTCTTTTTTTGTTTATAGAGCAAAAAATAAAAACCGCAGAGGTGATCAAATACCACCAAAAGAAAGCTCTATTTGTGGGAAAAGAGGACGTCAATTTTGTGTGGCTGCAACGTCGCACAACCGAGCAATTGTCAGTTAAAGTGACGCAGTGCAGTATCGCAAAAAGTGCTCTGGTCAGGAAGGGGGTAAATCCTTCTGGGGCTGAAGTGGTTAAGGAGTGGTAGCACACAAGTTATTTCCATTTTTTATAAAGTTTTACATTTGTGATTGCTGATCACGATTGGTCATCGCAGAGACCACACAGCCAGCCGCAGTACCCAGCTACATACAGAAGTCGATCTACCAATTGACTTCTGTACAATCAGTCTGTCAGAGTTTCCTCACTCGATTAGCGCCACCAGCTATAGCTGACATAGATGACCAGTGTATTCCCTGCTGTCAGAATACAATAGGTCAGCAGGGAGGTTTCCCTCATCCACATAGAGCATGTGAATGGGGAATCTGGTCAACAAAAAAAAAAAAAAAAAAAAAAAAAAAAAAAAAAAAAAAAACAAAAAAAAAAACAAAAAAAAAAAAAAAAAAAAAAAAAAAAAAAAAAAAAACAAAAAAAAAAAAAAAATCAAAAAAAAAAACAAAAAAAAAAAAAAAAAAAAAACAAAAAAAAAAAAAAAAAAAAAAAAAAAAAAAAAAAAAAAAAAAAAAAAACAACAAAAAACAAAAAAAAAAAAAAAAAAAAAAAAAAAAAAAAAAAAAAAAAAAAACAAAAACAAAAAAAAAAAAAAAAAAAAAAAAAAAAAAAAAAAAAAAGAAAAAAAAAAAAAAAAAAAAACAAAAAAAAAAAAAAAAAAAAAAAAAAAAAAAAAAAAAAAAAACAAAAAAAAACAAAAAAAAAAAAAAAAAAAAAAAACAAAAAAAAACACAAAAAAAAAAAAAAAAAAAAAAAAAAAAAAAAAAAAAAAAAACAAAAAAAAAAAAAAAAAAAAAAAAAAAAAAAAAAAACAAAAAAAAACAAAAAAAAAAAAACAACAAAAAAAACAAAACAAAAAAAAACAAAAAAAAAAAAAAAAAAAAAAAAAAAAAAAAAAAAAAAAAAAAAAAAAAAAAAAACCATTTTTTTTTTTTCATTCAACCCAATGAAAAAAAAAACTTACTTACGTATGTGCTGCCTAGGGCCGGCCACACACGGTTCGAATCTCAGCCTGTCCAGCAGGAACCAGCCAAGATTCGAACTGTTAATGAGCAGGCAGAATGTAATACGATACTTTTACGATTATCCACTAGTCATAAGCACTGTCTTCTCCCTGCGGGGATACCCCCCCCCCCCCCCCTTGCCGGGAGCAGACAATTGTTCGGCAGGAGGGATTCCCCTGTCAGCACTGTTGGGGGAATCATGCAAATTTCAGGAAAGAAATTTGCACCGTGTTATATAAATGGATGGTGTTCTGAATTGTATGAAATATTTTTTCCATAAGGTTGATGTTGTTAATTCTAGTTTTTAAATGTTCTAAAGGAACTGATTGGGATTTCCAATGATATGCAATTAACCAGTGAATTGCAACACAGATTGTATGTACTAATCTAGTATTGTGCGTAGAGAGACCGATAACAGGTGCGAATAAGAGACAACTGTGTGGGGTAAGGACAATGTTGTTATTTGAGATTATAGAGGTGAACCTTTCTAACTGTTTCCAAATATGTGTAATCTTATTACAGTCCCAAAATATATGTATGTATGAACCAGGGGTATCACAGCCTCTGAAGCATGTTTGTGGTGTTGTGGGGAATATGGAGTGTAGTTTGACTGGGGTATAGTACCATCTGGTGAATAGTTTCATTGCTGTCTCCTTAACTGTGATAGATCTTGAGAATGTCTACACATAAAGCACCAGTCTATTCGTAATAATGTACTATATACCATAATCAAAACGTTTGTACCATAACTAAGACTACTAACTCAATCATTTGTATCTTACAATGTTACATATGTAAAACTTGTTATTACTGTCAATGTTTCGACATATTTTTGTACTCTTTTTGTACCACCTTTTGCACCAAATAAAATAGTTTGTAAACAAAAAAAAAAAAGAAATTTGCACCGTGTATGGCCTGCCTTAGAGTGCATTAGCAGTCCAATAAATACATGGCTGCTGCTCTCCCCACATCCCCTATAGCTTAGATGACAGGTCCTCTACACTGTTTATAAATGTCATGTTACCTGTAATATTTTAAAGTAGAAGTCCACCCTAACACTAAAATCCCTGCACCTACAGACATCCTCAATCTAACACTAACCTATTTAGCCCTGTAGAGAAGAAAGTATACATACCCTTCCTGACACAAGTATGACAGCATATACATATGGGTAGGCTCCGCCCCTGCTCTATTCCAGGACTGGTTATACTTTATAAGTAAGTTTCCTCCCTGCAGGCAGGATTCTCTTTTTTTTCCTCACTGCTACAGCCGGTTATGCTTCTGCTGAAAAAAAGAATTTTTTCCCTCACCTTGCCGGATTCATCTGGCCAAGCTGCACAGGTTTAAGTCTCTCCTGTGACGAAGCTCCCCGCTGTACAGGCTGTAAATCTCCTATATGGGGGAGACCTCCCCTGATCAGGATCCAGGATGAGGGGGGTGATGGCATCTGGTCTCTAGGGATTGCTCCTTCATCATGACTCCATGGATGGACATTCATTGGTCTTCCTGTTTTGGCCATGAAGCGTGCAGGTAATAAGGCACAACATGGTGCACAAATCTATAGAATTCAGTTACTGTTGCAAGTATGTTGTTAACCTACACCACTGAAAGCATATGTGAATTTTTCTGACTTGTCCATAGTTTCAGTATGTTTAATAATGTCTGGTTGTGGTTGTGTCTGCAATACAGATGATGCTGATAGCTGGTGTGCTGTGCTGGGCTGAAGCCTTCCTATTAACTCAGTAAGGCCTGGCCCTACAGGCTTGACTTATTGTCTGCAGGTATGTTATTAGCTTGCACCATTGAAAGCATATATCCCAAATGTGAATTTTACTGGCTGTCCATAGTGCCACTCTGTTTACTAATGTTTCACAGGTTGTGGTCTGTGTCTGCAGTATTGCTAATGCTTAAAGCGGAAGTAAACCCATCGATTTAACAGTTTCAAAAAAAAGGCATGCCGTGAATGCTAACTGCACATTGGCTGTGCTCTCAACCAAACAGTCAAACCATCCAATGGCTGGTGTCATAACGGATCACATGTGCAGCACTGTGTCAGTTGAAGATTAAACAGAGGCAAAGATGGAAGCTTCCTTGGCTGAAAACGATAGGAGGGTTTACTTCCACTTTAAGCCTCGTACACACGATTGGATTGTTGGCCAAAAGAGCCCCAGACTTTTGTCCGAAGGGCGTATCCCAGGAACTTGTCTTGCATACTAACGGCACACAATTGTCGGCCAACAAACACAAATGTAGTGACGTACTAAGTGGAATTTCAGCTCTTGCGCACCACCCTCTGGACACCTTCTGCTAATGTCGTGTTTGGTTAGCATTGATTCCGAGCATGCGTGTTTGTACTTTGGACTTTTGTGTGACGGACTTATGTATACACAATACAAAAATCTGACTACAGACCGTTGTCTACCGAAAATTTACTAGCCCGCTATCCAACATTTGTTGGCAGAAAGTTGGACAACAATTGTCAGAAGGAGCGTACTAACAGTCGGATTTTAGGCAAACAGTCTGTAATCACACAATTACCTGCCGAAAATCTGATCGTGTGTACCAGGCTTTAGGCTGATAACAGGTGGTACTGAGCTTTTCCTATTAATGCAGGGCCTGACCCTGCAGGCTGGGCTTACTGTGTATTAATGTTTTAATGCTTGGTTGTGGTATGAACCTTTGCAGTACATTTGTCAAAGGTAGGTTTAACCTGCTAGTGCTAATCGTCTGGTGACTATTAACCCGTGCTGCTTGCCTGTGATTACAGTACATTGACTCTACAGTACTAATGACTGCTATGCGTTTATTACTATGCATTTACATGCTGATCTTGATGCTAAAATGAAAGTCAGGATCTGCTTAGTTACATTTCCTTAGTCCTTTACCTGTTAGCAATGTGTAATTGCTTCTGTTATTTGTGGTACACCACAGAGGGATATGTGGTTTGCTACTTGTAGTGGTTACTACTGATGTTTTTTTTTAACAAATACTCCCAGGCATGGCTCCAGCCTTTCAGCTCATCCATGGGCTAATAGCAATCAGCCTTCCTAGAGACCAGCAACATTCATTAAGCTGAGGGCAGGTAGGTATATTATATATCCTAAAAGAGTGCACATTATGGACAATAGTTTGTAAATTTCTCCAGCTCTCAACACCAACACCACTTCTCAGGAAGAGGAGAGTCAACCTGCTTCTGCAACAGGGACAGGTCCTCTTTAGCCCTGAAGGAACCACTATGTATTTAACTGCCAGAAGAGGCAGACCAAGAAAATCTCTACAATAATCATCTGGGGCGATAGTGGATTGGTATGTCGGCCAAAATGCATGCCAATTTGCAGGCCAGAGGCAGCAGCAAATGAGACTGAGAAGGCCTATAGTCACTAATGGTTCCATACCAAGCCTAATCAAACAGCTGTGTTTATTTAAAGGCAACCTCCACCTCAGAAGCAGTTGGCCAGGGAGTCTTTATCAGACTGGCCAGATGGGTCAGCCTTAGCTTGCTTCTAGGAAGTTGCTATGGCAAGTTGGCATATCAGAAGCAAAAAGTGGATGTTTTAGCTCTGTTCAAACTTACTGTGTGGATCTCTATTCAATAATGCTCAGTCACTAAGCTAATCAAACAACTAACTTGTTTAAAGGGTACCTCTGCCTCAAAAGCAGCCAGCCAAACAGTCTGCATCAGATTATCCAGGGGTGCCATTCTACCAGCAGAAAAGCAATATCCTTTGCAGAGGCCCTGGAACAGCAAATGGATCTGGGAATGAAGGTTCATACTACTATTAAGTAGTGTTTTGTGACCTGCGGTTGAGCTCACTTTGGTAGCCAAACTGTCAGGATCTCAGACAAGATGAAAGCAGAGCTCTGGCCAGTAATAAACTACAGCTGTAAGGTAAGGGGCCATCCTCACTATCCCACTAGGATCACATAGAACCAGGAGCACCACAAGACAGTCACAGATTCACATTGCTTCACCAGTTTAAAACTGCAGCACTGGCACTGTTCTTGGATTGAAGAAGTGTTTATCGCACCCATGATGGATATGAACTTTTTTCTGGACCATATATTTTGCGATTCCATTCACTGAATTCACTCGGCACTTTATTTGTCTTATTTATATATATTTATTTTTGCATTTATTTATTTGCATTTCCCTTTTCACTCCAGTCTTTTATATTACCTTTTACGGTACCCATCTGAGATCATTTATACTGAGCCAATTTCTGGCCACTTATCTATATTTTCTTGCTTGCACTTATTTATTGTCTGCTTGCACCCATCCACTTAGTGACCTTACGTTTAGGCACGTTTCTTTTATACCAATTTCTGATACACTCATCACTGTTGTCTGGTACTCTTTAGGATTTTAATTTATTTATTGGAACACTGCTTATTATTTTATTCACCACTGGATTCACTGTGAATACTTACTAGATGCTTTTTTACCCATTTTTGATGTCTGCTATGTGCTTTTAGCTAGGATTTTATTTCCCATTACCTGATCTTTTACCTTTTATTGTTTAGTTTTAGTTTAATCTATTGCGCGCAACTACCTCCTCTTTATTTACCCTCAGAGAGAGCAACAGTATAAGTATCTCACTCGAACAAATTATAAATCTTTCCCATTGGTTGCATCCCACGGTCACAAAAGGGTTGAGAAGTAGCCTGTAGTAAGCCATGTGGTCCGAGGGGCCCAATGGAAGGTTGACAACTTTTATTAACTGGTTTTGTAGTAAGGGAAGAATTGCTTCCTGCACCAGGAACAGTTACTCCACAGAGGACACAAGTTCCTTTTTGGGAGGTAGCTAAGCTAGCTAATCTTTCAGCTTATCACCTAATAGGCATACCAATCATCGCAATCTATTACTTGTCGGGTATTCATGCCAATGGAGGACAAGGTGTCCAAAGTCAGAGTTGTAGTGGTCGCAGGCTAAAGTCCTTCCGAAAATGCAACAAAGAGCTTCAGCAATGCTGCAAAGATTTAGCAAAATTGGGAAGTCCTATCTTCGCTGTCGAGAAGGAATGCAAGACTAGTCAGCTTCTGTCAGAGGTATCTCCCAGTCAGGTCTGCCAGCATAAGGTACAAAGCCATTGGATGTCAAGGGATGGTCTCCGTTCTAGGGATTGACAACAAATAAGGCTATCAGGATATTGATCTGACAGTAACCTTGGTGGCTTCCCAGAAGTGGAAGCAGTGAAACTACTGACATCCAGCTGGGTCTGCAGATTAGCCAATATGTATATCGAACAAACCTAATGGTCTCCAGGATCCTTATCAGGAACTAAAGTCATTCAGTGGTGTTTAGGATAATATTTGCCCGGTGCAGGCCATGATATCCACAGGTACAGTCTCGGATCCGGGAACCTCCTATTCTCCTTCCTGAGATCCAATACCTCATACAGTGTGGCCAACGGTATCTTCCAAATTCAGACAAGTTATATCTAGATGCTGGAGACCAAGAAGTGAAGGCTCACCTGGAGGTCTCACCTTTAGTGTTTGAAACCCTATGGAGGTCAGGGCACCTACTCCAAACTTCAAGTATATTAGATCATAGGAAACCCTACAGAATTTAAAGGATTGAATCCTCTGTTCCCTGCTGTAAGGATTGATGTAACGCCGAGTGCTCCGGGTGTCCCGTCCATCCCGGAGCGCTCACGGCGTCTCTCCCCCTGCAGCGCCCCGGCCAGCTTCCCTGGCCGTAGGCGCTGTTCTGTCTCGGGGATGTGATCCACGCAGCATCCCCGGTCCGCCCGTGGATCGCGTCCCGCTCTGCCTACCCGTCCCCGCCGGCTCTGTCCTCTGCCTCCTCCTGCGCGCTCGTCCCCCTCTCTCCAGGCGCGCGCGCGCGGCTCTTCTTTCTCTTAAAGGGCCAGCGCACATTAAGTGGTGCCTGGTCCAATCATGATCCACCATTACCTTTATGAACCCACTTCCCCTTCCTGCCCCTGCCGGATCTTGTGTTGCCCTAGTGCCCTGTGAAAGCGTTTGTGTGTTTTGCTCCTTCTGTGTATCCAGACCTTTGCTGTTGCCCCCGACTACGAACCTTTGCCACCTGCCTTGACCCTTTGCTACGTTTGACCTTGCCTCTGCCTAATCCTTGTGTACCGCGCCTGTCTCAGCTGTCAGTGGGGTCGAGTTGCTATTGGAAGACACGACCTGGTTGCTACCGCCGCTACAAGTCCATCCCGCCTTGCGGCGGGCTCTGGTGAAAACCAGTAGCAACATTAGAACCGGTCCTCCAATACAACCCCTGCTATCGCCCCATTGGCATAGGGGATCCACCTCCTGTTCCCCGCCGTACCCGGTACGTGACAGTAGATCCGGCCATGGATCCCGCTGAGGTCCCTCTGCCAAGCCTCTCGGATCTGACCACGGTGGTCGCTCAACAGGGACAGCAATTGGCGCAGTTGACTGCTATGCTACAGCAGCTTCTACCGTCTCCACCGCCAGCTCCTACGTCTCCTCCACGAGTTGCTGCTGCTAGAGTCCGCCTGTCCCTTCCTGACAAGTTCAATGGGGATCCTAAGCTATGCCGAGGGTTCCTATCCCAGTGTTCCCTCCATCTGGAGATGTTGTCTGACCAGTTCCCCTCCGAACGGTCTAAGGTGGCGTTCGTGGTTAGCCTGCTATCTGACAAGGCCCTAGCCTGGGCTACACCGCTTTGGGACCGTGGCGATCCTGCCACTGCTACAGTTCAAGCTTTCTTTTCTGAAGTTCGCAATGTCTTCGAGGAACCAGCCCGGGCCTCCTCTGCCGAGACGGCTCTCCTGAACCTTGTCCAGGGAGATTCTTCAGTAGGCGATTACGCCATTCAGTTCCGCACCCTGGCCTCCGAACTCTCCTGGAACAATGAGGCCCTCTGCGCGACCTTTAAAAAGGGCCTATCCAGCCACGTCAAGGATGTGCTGGCCGCACGAGAAATTCCTGCTACCCTGTCTGAACTCATCCAGCTGGCCACCCGTATTGACATGCGTTATACTGAGAGGCATCTAGAGCTACGCCAAGAAAAGGACCTTGGTCGCGCCAAACGGTTTCCTCGTCTGGCACCTCTTTTCCAGAACCCTCTCCAATCTGTTCCTGTACCTTCCGCCGAGGAGGCGATGCAAGTGGATCGGTCACGCCTGACCTCACAAGAGAGGACTCGCCGCCGTGACCATAATCTGTGCCTGTATTGTGCCAGTCCTGACCATTTTCTAAAGGATTGCTCTATCCGTCCTCAGCGTCAGGGAAACGCTCGCACCTAGCTAACGTGGGGGAGGTGTTGCTAGGTGTGGACTCCTCCTCACCACGTCTGACTGTTCCAGAAGGATTTCTTGGTCCAAGAAGTCCTCTTTCTCCATTGTGGCCTTTTTGGATTCGGGTTCTACAGGAAACTTCATTGAAGCCTCACTCATCGACAAATTTAATATTCCAGTCACTCGTCTTGTCAAGCCATTTTTTATCACCTCGGTAAATGGTCAAAATCTGAATTGTATCGTGCGTTACCGCACCAAACTTCTCCTCATGAGAATTGGAGTTCTCCATCACGAAAAGATTGACTTTTTTGTATTGCCCAACTGCACCTCTGAGATCCTTCTGGGCCTACCCTGGCTCCAGCTACATTCCCCTACCCTCGACTGGGCCTCGGGGGACATCAAAAGTTGGGGTCCCTCCTGCCACAGGCATTGCCTCAAAGCGGTACCCACCAAGCAAGTTTTCCTCGCTACCTCTCGGTCTAGTCTCCCCAAACCTTACAGGGACTTTGCTGACGTGTTTTGCAAAAAACAAGCCGAGGTCTTGCCGCCACATAGACCCTTCCATTGCCCTATCGATCTTCTTCCTGGGACTACGCCGCCCCGTGGCAGGATCTACCCTCTCTCCGTCCCGGAGACAGAAGCTATGATGGAGTACGTCCAGGAGAACCTCAAAAGAGGTTTCATCCGCAAGTCTTCTTCCCCTGCTGGAGCAGGATTCTTCTTTGTTTCCAAAAAGGACGGGTCCTTACGTCCCTGCATTGACTATCGTGGTCTTAACAAGATCACGGTAAAAAATCGCTACCCGCTGCCCCTTATCTCTGAACTTTTTGATCGTTTGCGCGTTTGCCCGTAAGGGCGATGTGTGGAAAACCGCCTTTAACACCCGGGACGGACACTTCGAGTATCTCGTCATGCCCTTCGGCCCTTCGTTCAAGACTTCGTGAACGAGATTTTCAGAGACTTACTATACTCCTGTGTCATTGTCTATCTGGATGATATCCTGATTTTTTCCTCTAGCTTGGAGGAACACCGCCTTCAGGTCCGTCAAGTGCTCCAACGGCTTCGGGAGAACCGTCTTTACGCCAAACTAGAGAAATGTCTCTTTGAACGTTGCAGTCTTCCCTTCCTGGGTTACTTGGTCTCGGGACAAGGTCTCCAAATGGACCCGGAGAAACGTTCTGCCGTCTTGAACTGGCCACGTCCTACCGGACTACGGGCCATCCAGCGTTTCCTTGGATTCGCCAATTACTATCGCCAGTTCATCCCTCACTTCTCCTCCCTTGTCGCGCCTATTGTGGCATTAACCAAAAAGGATGCTAATCCTAGATCCTGGCCCCCTCCAGCTGAGGAGGCCTTTAACCACCTCAAATCTGTCTTTGCCTCTGCACCCGTTTTGTCCAGGCCTGATCCTCGCAAACCGTTTTTCCTGGAAGTCGATGCCTCCTCTGTGGCAGCAGGAGCTGTGCTTCTTCAGAAAGACTCCAAGGGCAAGAACATCACCTGTGGGTTCTTTTCTAAGACCTTTTCCCCTCCCGAAAAGAACTACTCCATCGGAGACCGTGAGTTACTAGCTATTAAGCTAGCACTTGAGGAATGGAGACACCTTCTTGAGGGATCCGTTCATCCCATCACGATTTTCACGGATCACAAAAATCTCTTTTATCTCCAGTCGGCCCAGCGATTAAACCCACGCCAAGCTAGGTGGTCCTTGTTTTTTGCCCGCTTCAACTTTGAGATCCATTTCCGTCCTGCGGACAAGAATGTCAGGGCCGACGCCCTGTCACGTTCCACCGATTCTTCTGAGTCTGAGTCCCCTGTACAACACATTATACCTCCTGAGTGTCTGATCTCTGCAGCTCCTGCCTCCTTGGTGCAAGTTCCTCCTGGGAAGACCTTGGTTCCTCCACGTCTTCGTCTTCAGATCCTTAAATGGGGCCATTCCTCTCATCTGGCCGGTCATCCTGGGATTAGGAAGTCCTCCCAACTGATTTCCAGGTATTACTGGTGGCCCTCCTTAAAGAAGGATGTGATGGACTTCGTACAGGCCTGTACTATATGTGCTCGAGACAAGACCCCTCGCCAAAAGCCTGCTGGTCTCCTTCACCCTCTGCCCGTGCCTGAACGACCTTGGTCCCACATAGCCATGGACTTTATCACGGACCTTCCTCCTTCCCTCGGCCATACAGCCATATGGGTGGTTGTTGATCGTTTTTCTAAAATGGCACATTTTGTCCCCCTTCCAGGCCTCCCTTCTGCACCTAGCCTCGCTAAGCATTTCTTCCTCCAGATTTTTCGTCTGCATGGACTTCTATCTCACATCGTCTCGGATAGAGGCGTTCAGTTCGTGTCCAAGTTCTGGAGGGCCCTCTGCAGTCAACTGAAAGTCAAACTGGACTTCTCCTCTGCTTATCATCCTCAGTCCAATGGACAAGTGGAGAGAGTCAATCAGATCCTTGGGGCCTACCTGCGACACTTTGTCTCTGCTCGTCAAGACGACTGGGCTGACCTCCTGCCCTGGGCCGAATTTTCTTACAACCTGAAAGAGTCTGAGTCCTCCTCCAAGTCACCCTTTTTTGTAGTATACGGCCGCCATCCTCTTCCCCCCCTTCCCATCCCCACTTCTTCCGGAGTCCCGGCCGTAGATGAAGTCACCCAAGAGCTGTCGTCCATCTGGAAGGAGACCCAAAAGTCGCTTGCCCTGGCCTCTTCTCGCATGAAGAAACATGCGGATTGTAAAAGAAGACCTCCTCCTATCTTCTCCCCGGGTGATAGGGTGTGGCTCTCCTCCAGGTACATCAGGTTCCGCATCCCCAGCTACAAGTTGGGTCCCCGCTACCTCGGTCCATTCAAGATCAAGGCCCGGATCAATTCTGTGTCCTACAAACTACATCTTCCCCCTTCCCTCCGCATCCCCAACTCTTTCCATGTTTCCCTCCTCAAGCCCTTTATTCTTAATCACTTTTCCCCCAAGGTCACCGCTCCTGCTCCTGTCTCCGGCTCCTCCGACATCTTTTCCGTCAAAGAGATCCTTGCCTCCAGGACCACCCGAGGTAAACGGTTCTATCTTGTTTATTGGGAGAATTGTGGTCCTGAGGAGAGGTCCTGGGAACCGGAGGGTAACCTCATTGACAAGAGTCTCATCCTCAGGTTCTTGAGCTCCAGGAAGAGGGGGAGACCCAAGGGGGGGTACTGTAACGCCGAGCGCTCCGGGTGTCCCGTCCATCCCGGAGCGCTCACGGCGTCTCTCCCCCTGCAGCGCCCCGGCCAGCTTCCCTGGCCATAGGCGCTGTTCTGTCTCGGGGATGCGATCCACGCGGCGTCCTCGGTCCGCCCGTGGATCGCGTCCCGCTCTGCCTACCCGTCCCCGCCGGCTCTGTCCTCTGCCTCCTCCTGCGCGCTCGTCCCCCTCTCTCCAGGCGTGCGCGCGTGGCTCTTCTTTCTCTTAAAGGGCCAGCGCACATTAAGTGGTGCCTGGTCCAATCATGATCCACCATTACCTTTATGAACCCACTTCCCCTTCCTGCCCCTGCCGGATCTTGTGTTGCCCTAGTGCCCTGTGAAAGCGTTTGTGTGTTTTGCTCCTTCTGTGTATCCAGACCTTTGCTGTTGCCCCCGACTACGAACCTTTGCCACCTGCTTTGACCCTTTGCTACGTTTGACCTTGCCTCTGCCTAATCCTTGTGTACCGCGCCTGTCTCAGCTGTCAGTGGGGTCGAGTTGCTATTGGAAGACACGACCTGGTTGCTACCGCCGCTACAAGTCCATCCCGCCTTGCAGCGGGCTCTGGTGAAAACCAGTAGCAACATTAGAACCGGTCCTCCAATACAACCCGTGCTATCGCCCCATTGGCATAGGGGATCCACCTCCTGTTCCCCGTCGTACCCGGTACGTGACAATTGAATTGTATACAAGTAAGCCTAGAGACGGCATTAAAGGATAGATGAGGCTCGGTTGTGTCCTCACTCTCTGGGATCCAGTAACTGTTGCATATCTTGGCAAACCAATTCCAAAAGACCTGGGCAGACTGTTCTTTCCCCTGGGGTCTTCCAAATAGTGTGGGACACATTGTCTCACTCTCCATTCAGAGGGATAAGACATACTCAATATGGCCAGTAACACTGAAGAAGTATTTTGTATGGCTAATAGGTCTAGAAGAATCTCAGATATCCAAGTGTCAAGCCGTAAACTACCTTGTTGCTGAAATTATCAGGTAAAATGTCTCTAGTCTCTTCCTCAGCACTATACAGAGGTCTGCATCTTTGCATCTGGGTTAGAACATCATCCTTCCGCCATATCCAAACTAAGGTGTTTGAAAAACCACAAGCATTGAAAATAGATTCAAGGTTGAAGAGAGACATAGAAGTGGCCCTTCTTCAAAGGGCAGACAATAGGCTCTTCAGGCCTAGCGGCATCAGCAGAGGACAGTCGCTGTCCATTAAAGACAATCGCAGTGGTGCGGATCAAGTTAGTCAAGGGGCTTAGATGGCTAGGACAAATCCATCAATTGAGGACAGAGACTGCTTTCCCAGACAGATTACGCATCCATGCACGGAACTCAAAGGAGTCCTTCCAGAACTAATATGTAAACTGTGACCTGGTCTACATTCAACACGTTGGGGGCCCATTTTAAAGTGGACCCAGTGGCCTTAGCTACAATACATTTCAGTCATTAGTGGGGATAGATCTAATCCTCGACTTAAACACACATTCCATACATATATGCTGTCATGCTTGTGTCAGGAAAGAGGAACACTTTATACTTACCTGACAGTAATTTTCCTTTCCTGATGCAAAGCATGACAGCATATAGGTCCCTCCCTAAAGGGCTTTGCAGTGATCCTAAGTTACGAGAATGCTGCCTGCAGGGAGGAGACTTACGTATACAGTATAACCGGTCCTAGAATAGGGCAGGGGGTGGAGCCTACCCTTACGTGAATGCTGTCATGCTTTGCATCAGGAAAGGAAAATTACTGTCAGGTAAGTATAAAATGTTCCTCTTCTTTGAAGCCGATCTGACCCGATCTCATGCTGAGCTGTTAGCTATGGCTTCACTGTAGAGGCGTGTGCAGAGGAGGCAGCCGACAAGAAGCCCCATAGTAAGTCTATAGGTGACGTCCCTTCCCATTAATTTCAAAGCCGTTGTCGGCTATATCCTCTGCAGAGCTTCTGCCGCTGGAGACCAGAACGGATCAGCTTCAAAAAAGGTATGTATACTGATTTCTTCTTCTTTTGTGGATGTCTGTAGATGCAGGGATTTTAGTGTTAGGGTGGACTTTAACCACAAAATATTCGGTCTATTCAACTTTATATCACAGTCTGCATAGACTATGTAAAACAGGGGTCTCAAACTGGTGGCCCTCCAGCTGTTGCGGAACTACAAGTCCTATCATGCCTCTGCCTAAGGGAGTCATGCTTGTAACTGTCAGCCTTTGCAATGCCTACTACTCAGTAGTTTTGCAACAGCTGGAGGGCCCCCTGTTTGAGACCCCTGATGTAAAAGGTTGTAAAAAGACTTGTACTGTTGTAACCTTAATACTGGCATTTGTTTATGTGAGGGTTTATTCAAATACTAATAAAAACACTGAACAAGAAAAATGACTGCTATGTGCCGTTAAAGAGGAAGAGAAAAAGGCCACATTACGAGTCCAAAGAAATGTCTAATATGCATGATCTTAAGTAAAAGGGAAAGAGCTCATTAACACTTGAAGGTTGAAAGTGAGTGCTCTGAGCCTGGGAGGAATAAAAGAAGAAGTGGTTTGTTAGACTCTTCACTACCTCCTGCATTATTCACCACTGGTGGGTTGAAAATGGCCGTAGAATTAGAAGCTTACCTTTTTCCTGCTACCTACCTTGTCCCCTAGCAGGTAGTGTAAAAGACTAATGCCCCGTACACACGGTCGGAAATTCTGACCACAAAATCTGTCAGATTTTTTCCGACGGATTTTGTCTGACACTGGTGTTGCATACACACGGTCGGACAAAGTTGTCGGAAAATCCGATCATTCTGAACGTGGTGATGTTCGTTGCGTACAACGGAACTACATAGAGGCTAGTAGCCAATAGCTTTGGTCTCGTAATTTGATCTGAGCATGCGTGTCACTTTGTCCGTCAGGATTCTCTACACACGATCGGAAAAAGTCTGATCGGATTTTGTTGTTGGAAAATTTGAGGGCAGGATGGAAAAAGTCAGATGGAGCCCACACACGGTCGGATTTTCCGACAACATGGTCCGATAGGACATTTTCCGTCGGAATTTCCCCTGAAGAAAGAGGAGGAGAAAAAGAGTGTAATAGCACCACTTAAAAAAAAAAGTGGTTTCTACTGCGTTTCCCCGAAAATAAGCCAGGTCTTATATTAATTTTGCCAACAAAAGACCCAGTAGGGCTTATTTTTGGGGTAGGGCTTGTCATGTGCTGTCTTCTCTCCCCAGCTCCCTCCCTGCCTGTCAGAAATTCCCAGTGGCCAGTGGAACTGAGAAAAGGGGTTGTAAAATTCAATAATGCACTGTATTACAGTATTTAATGTAAACTATACATGTTTCTGTAATCTATTTGTAATAAATACCTTCTTATAGCGCCGCTCAGCGCTTCCATGAACCACCTGATCGATCCTCCCCGCTCCGAGCACTGCAGAGGGAGAAGGGCCCGAGATCCCCCGTTGACAGCTGGCAGAAGTGGAGAGCAGCGGGGGATCGAGAGCAGCGGGGGATCAGCTGAGCGCCGAGTGGCACTGTAACAAAGCAATTTATCACAAATATATTTAAGAAACACACACAGTTTACAATATATAATACAGTGCATTTTAGGACTTTACAACCACTTTAAACTAGGGCTCATTTTCGGGGTAGGGCTTATATTGCAGCCCTCCCTGAAAATCACTGTAGTGCTTATTTTCAGGGTAGGGCTTATTTTTGGGGAAACACGGTATGTGCTCCTGAAGAGGAGGAGTGTGTCTTTTGCTGCCGACTTGTCTCATTGAGGTGCTGTTCCCATCAAGCTTTTTGGTGCATAGTCATGTGTCTCCTCATGCATGTGGTACCCAAATAGCTGGTAGTTTTCCTACAACTGATACACTGCATGCACAATGGTGCAGTCGGCGGCAGATATAGTAAAAAAGGCACACACCACAGAATTCTTGCTACTTGTTGCCCATTTAAATGCTGGTGTACTGTCCTGATGCTAGCCAATTTCACCCAAACGCTTACCTGAAGTCTATATTTTGAATATTTTTGGAAAATACTGGGGATAGAAGAGGGTTTGGGAGGACATGGGGGCTGATTTACGAAAATGAATGCGCTGCGCCAGTTCATACCATATTTGGTGCGCCAGATAAATTATTAAGGGAGCGCATGAACTGGCGCACACATAAACGCAACACATAATATACCGGCGCACCAGGCCGGGATCTGGGGGTCCCCTTGTTAAAGGGGGCTTCCAGATTCCGATAAGCCCCCCGCCCACAGACACCCACAACCACCGAGCAAGGCTTGTGGGGATGAGGCCCTTGTCCTCATCAACATGGGGACAAGGTGCTTTGGGGGGGACCCCAAAGCATCCTCCCAATGTTGAGGGCATGTGTTCTGGTACGGTTCAGGAGGGGGGGCGCTCTCTCGTCCCCCCTCTTTTCCTGCAGCCTGCCAGTTTGCGTGCTCAGATAAGGGTCTGGTATGGATTTTAAGGGGGACCCCCACGCCATTTTATTGGGCGCGGGGTACCCTTAATTTCCATACCAGACCTGAAGGGCCGGGTATGGAATTTCGGGGGACCCCCACGCATTTTTTTCTTCATTTTTTTAATTTCTTAATGCTAACATGATCAATACATCAATACATTCTGCTGCTTCTCCTAAATACGGTGATACCACATGTGTGGGACTTTTTGGGAGCCTAGTCGCTTACATAACATTGAAAACCAATCACTGCCTACAGCAGGGGTCTTCAAACTACGGCCCTCCAGTTGTTCAGGAACTACAATTCCCATCATGCCTAGTCATGTCTGTGAATGTTAGAGTTTTACAATGCCTCATGGGATGTGTAGTTCTGCAACAGCTGGAGGGCCGTAGTTTGAGGATGCCTGGCCTACAGGCTTTCTAAGGGGGTACATTTTTTATTTCACTCTTCACTACCTTACACATTTTCCGAGGCCATGAAATGCCCAGAGAGCACAACCCCCCCCCCCCCCCCCAAATGACACCATTTTGGAAAGTAGACCAAGCTATTTGCTGAGAGGCATGTTGAGTATTTTGCAGATCTCGCTTTTTGTCAAAAAGTTTTGAAAAAAAATGTTTCCTTTTCTTTCTTTATTTTCAAAAACAAATGAGAGCTGCAAAATACTCACCATGCCTCTTAGTAAATACCTTGGGGTATCTACTTTACAAAACGGGGTCATTTGGGGGGGGGGGGGGGGGTTGTGCTATCTGAACATTTCAGGGCCTCCTTAACTGTGATAGGTAGTGAAGTCACCATTTTATTACCTAAGAAATCCTGAAGGTGGTGATTGGTTTTCAGGTTCCTGTACACTGCTAGACTCGTAGCTCCTTGTACTCAGGAGGAGCAGACAAATGTATTTTGGGGTGCAATTTCACATATGCCCATGGCATGTTTGAGCAATATATCATTTAGTGACAACTTTGTGCAAAAAAAAAACAAATGTATTATCATTTTCCCGAAACTTGTGGCAAAATATAAAATAGTCCATGGACTCAACATACCTATCAGCAAATAGCTTGGGGTGTCTTCTTTCCAAAAAGGGGTCATTTGGGGGGAGGGTTGACCTGTCCTGGTATTTTATGCACAACATTAGAAGCTTATGCCACACATCACCCACTCTTCTAACAACTTGAAGTCAAAGCCCTTTTGACACTTTTTGTTTGCATGAAAAAATATTTTTTGAATTTTAATGCATTAAAACACACTATATTGCCCAAATTTTTGGTAAAATATAAAAGATGATCTTATGTTGAGTACATAAATACCAAACACGACATGCTTTAAAATTGAACACAACCGTGCAGCGGCGATAAACTACATACATTTTTAAAAGCCTTTACAGGTTACCACTTTAGATTTACAGAGGAGGTCCACTACTAAAATGACTGCCCTTGATCTGACGTTCGCGGTGATACCTCACATGCATTGTGCAATTGCTGTTTACATATGACACAAGACCGACGCTTGCGTTTTCCATTGCGCGCAAGCACGTGGGGCAGGGGTGCTTTATTTTTTTATTTTGCTGTTTTATTTTATTTTTACGCTGTTTCTTTCTTTTTTTTTATTTATAATTTTTATTGTTATCACAGGGAATGTAAATATCCCCTATGATAGCAATAGGTAGTGACAGGTACTTGGGGTCTATTAGACTCTAGATCTCTCCTCTGCCCTCAAAGCATCTGACCACACCAAGATCGGTGTGATAAGATGCTTTCCCAATTTCCCAATGGTGCTGTTTATATTCGGTGAAATCGAAGTCATGAAATGCTTGTAGCTTCCGGTTTCTCCGGCCATAGAGATGATTGGAGCCGTTCTGGTCTTCGATCAGCTCTATAGATAAGCTGGCGGAACCACCGGCTGCATTCTTAGGTTCCCGGGTGGGACAGGAGAGCCTAAGAAAACCATGGAAGATGGCTGGAGGGGGGACGTTGCCTTCCACTGCTTGTAAAAGCAGTCTAGTGGCTAATTAGAAATAATAATACGACAACTATTTTTGGCTTTTTTATAAAAAAAAAAATATATATTTTTTTAACTTATTTTTTTTCTTTTTTACACTTTTATTTGTAACTGTAACGTTTCCAGGTTTGGGTCTCTAAAAATGCAATGGCATCTTTGGAGACCCTATGAAAGTGTGTCCTAGTCTGTGCATTGCTGTACCCTACGCTAATACTCCACTAGTGTAACATTCACTGATGCAGAGACCAGGTTGGTCAGGACAGGAGGGACAACAATAGCGGGTGTCACGCCTAAATCCGCACTTGCTACAGACATGATATCTTCTTTGGGGTGTCAAGTTGTGAGTATAGTCTTTGATAAAACAAAATGGGTTAATTGAGGAGTACCATCATCCATTGTAATATAACAGGAGCAAGGGGACATCTAGAGGCCAAAAAACGCAGGTGCTGAATCTGCGTGTGATAAGCCGGTGGCCCACAAGAAATTGGGGGGGAAAAATTGGACTATTTCGGTACTGATAATAAAGAAAATAAGGACTGTTGTAAGGAAAATAGGAAAAATAACAATTTTAATAAAGAAAATTACATATATAAAAAAAATGCACAATGTACACTTCATTCAATAAAAACAGAATTAGTCCTCCTATACAAGTATCAAACACGGCAGATGAGTGCAGGACATAGCCCGCAAGCTTGGCGTTATTGTTTGAGCGAAAGGAGGAGAAGTCTCGACCGGTTTCGCAGCTGCTTCTTCAGGAGAAAGATCTAGAATAAACATTGGTTTTCAATAGTTTGTCTAGAAACAGCATGGTAACGGAGGAATAACAGACAATGTACATCAATAAAGACAGTAGGGTGGACCAGCTCACCAGTGCGTGTGGAGACGGATTTTCATCAGGTCCAAAGTATCTTTTCCGGCGGGTATGGGGGTTTTTTGTGTAGTATGGACAGGGTGCTGACAATGAGGGAAGGTGTGTTACTGAAATAATTGGTTATAAATATACCACCACAAAGTGTGATTGGATCACCTCAAGAAACCAGTGAAGGGGGAAGGGGGGGGAAGGGGGAAGGAGGGGGGTGAAGGGAAGGTGAAAGAGTGTGTGGAAGAAACGGAAGGATGGAAAGGAAGGAGGGGGAGGAAAGAGGGGAAGGAGGGTGAGGGGAACAAACATGGGGGGGGGGAAAGGAGGGAGAGAAGGTGAGGGGGGGGAGGGAAGGGGGAGGAAGGAAAAAGGAAAGAAAGGAATGGGGGAAGGAAAAGAGGGAAGGGGGGGAGGAAAGAAGGGAGAAGAAGGGAGAGGGTGGGCGGGGAAGGGCAAGCGGAGGGGGGGAGGGAAAAAGAAAGGGAAAAGAGGGAGGAAAAAGGGGGGGAAGGGGGGAGTGAGGGAAGGAGGATCGGAAAGGGAGAAGGGAAGGGTGGAGAGATAAAAGGGGAAAAAAAGGGAAGGAAAAAAAAAAGGGGGGGGAAAAAAAGAGGGGTTAAAAAAGGGGGGGGGGGAAGGGGGGAGGAAAGGAAGGTTGAATAGGGGTTTTTTTTTGGTGGAGGTCCTATTTAATTAGAGTAAAGACTTACATAATTTATGTCAGGCCCAGACTTAGATGTAGGAACCACGGAGATCAGCTATTGGTTGGTAGTTGGTGTTTAGCTGGCCCAAGGCCGTTGAATTACAATAGTTCAACGCCGACAGCAGAAGCTGAGGGGGAAATGGCACGTATGCCTGGGTACTACAACAAAAAATAGTCAATGAAATTAATAATGGGTAATGGTATGGGGTAACAAATAGCCAAAAGGCTAAAACACATACCGTATAGCTGATCTTCCGGTCTTCGTTCCTCATCTGAAGCACTCCATACGCCTACTGACGGTGTGCTATACACCGTCATTTAAGGCACCCCAATCGGTGACGTCAGTGCAAGCCACAGGTGCAAGCCACAGGTTGCACTAGAGGAGTGATTTACCTCATGACGTGCAAGTGCAATGCATTTTATGTAGGTAAAACTATCAGAGAATTTAGACAAAGGATTGGGGACCACCTCTACTATTCCGGCAGTGGGAAACTGACCACAATCGGACGACATATCGGATTTCACCATCGATATGATACGTCCGTGGTTGACTTCCGGATTCTAGAGGTGATACCCCCCAATCCTAGAGGTGGCAATTGGGATCGCTCAATCCTACAAAGGGAGACCCTATGGATTGAAAAATTAAATGCTACCCAACCCCCAGGACTCAATGAAACAATATCATATAAGCCATTCCTGTAGTTGTTTTCACATGTAGCCTTCCTCAAACTCCCCAATTTTTATTGGGGATTATTTTACCACCTGCACCCTACCATCCCTGGCTTGTCCCGATACATTTATGACAAATTGCCTTGATCTGCTCACTATGAGGTGCAAAAGATGTTTTTTGGACCTTTACTTTAGGCCCTTTAATTATTTACCATATTATATAATGTGTATTTTGTAATTGATTTCTTTGTAATATAATTTTGTATTGTAATAAAAATTCTTGTTGCTGTACAGGTTGGACCACATCACCTAGGCAACACTGGGGACTGACCATCAGAGTCCATTAGTTTCCTTTAATTAGGACTTTTCCGGCGGATATGTGTCCATCTTGGAGGGACTACACCCCTCTTGCCATATGCCCGACTCAGTTTGAGTTTAATCAGAACGTGTCGGGTTGGGGGTTCCTCGGTCCCCGTAATGTGATACCTCCACCGCGATGGAGCGTACTGGCACCCGCACAGACGCGCCTTTGGGTGGGTGTGATGTGCGGGTCGATCCTCTCACTCCTATCCACGGTTTCCATCTCAGATGTTCGTCTTCCTGATGGCATCCCCTTAGGAGGTTGCCTGGTTACCATCCTGGTGCGCGGTCTCCGACGCATGCGCATAGTGACGGCTCATTGCGCATGCGCCCGTACGTGCCGCTTGCGCCGCGTCATCAGTGCGCGCCCTATGGGCTAGCGCTGATGGCTGTCTGGACAAACACACGTGGATCCATTGGCCCCCTTCTTCTCCCCCGCCACGTAGATGGACTGATCGCTGGCGCCGGTAGGGAGCCACACCTGTGGCTTGCACTGACGTCACCGATTGGGGTGCCTTAAATGACGGTGTATAGCACACCGTCAGTAGGCGTATGGAGCTGCTTCAGATGAGGAACGAAGACCGGAAGATCAGCTATACGGTATGTGTTTTAGCCTTTTGGCTATTTGGCTATTTGTTACCCCATACCATTACCCATTATTAATTTCATTGACTATTTTTTGTTGTAGTACCCAGGCATACGTGCCATTTCCCCCTCAGCTTCTGCTGTCGGTGTTGAACTATTGTAATTCAACGGCCTTGGGCCAGCTAAACACCAACTACCAACCAATAGCTGATCTCCGTGGTTCCTACATCTAAGTCTGGGCCTGACATAAATTATGTAAGTCTTTACTCTAATTAAATAGGACCTCCACCAAAAAACCCCCCCAAAAAAAACCTTCCCCCCTTTCCCTATCCCCTCACAACATGCCTCACACCCCCTATTCAACCTTCCTTTCCTCCCCCCCCCCCCCCTTTTTTTAACCCCCCTCCCCTTTTTTTAACCCCTTTTTTTTCCCTTTTTTTTTCTTCCCTTTTTTTCCCCTTTTATCTCTCCCCCCTTCCCTTCTCCCTTTCCGACCCTCCTTCCCTCACTCCCCCCCCTTCCCCCCCCTTTTCCTCCCTCTTTTTCCCTTTCTTTTTCCCTCCCCCCCTCCGCTTGCCCTTCCCCGCCCACCCTCTCCCTTCTTCTCCCTTCTTTCCTCCCCCCCTTCCCTCTTTTCCTTCCCCCATTCCTTTATTTCCTTTTTCCTTCCTCCCCATTCCCTCCCCCCCTCACCTTCTCTCCCTCCTTTCCCCCCCCCCCCCCACGTTTGTTCCCCTCACCCTCCTTCCCCCCCCCCGCCCCTTTCCTCCCCCCTCCCCTCCTCCTTTCCATCCTTTCCATCCTTCCGTTTCTTCCACACACTCTTTCACCTTCCCTTCACCCCCCCCTCACCCCCCACCCTTCCCCCTCCCCCCCCCCCTTCCCCCTTCACTGGTTTCTTGAGGTGATCCTGGTCCACACCCGCATCCAATCACACTTTGTGGTGGTATATTTATAACCAATTATTTCAGTAACACACCTTCCCTCATTGTCAGCACCCTGTCCATACTACACAAAAAAAACCCATACCCGCCGGAAAAGATACTTTGGACCTGATGAAAATCCGTCTCCACATGCACTGGTGAGCTGGTCCACCCTATTGTCTTTATTGATGTACATTGTCTGTTATTCCTCCGTTACCATGCTGTTTCTTGACAAACTATTGAAAACCAATGTTTATTCTAGATCTTTCTCCTGAAGAAGCAGCTTAGGCTGCGAAACCGGTCGAGACTTCTCCTCCTTTTGCTCAAACAATAACGTCAAGCTTGCGGGCTATGTCCTACACTCATCTGCCGTGTTTGATACTTGTATAGGAGGACTAATTCTGTTTTTTATTGAATGAAGTGTACATTGTGCATTTTTTTATATATGTAATTTTCTTTATTAAAATTGTTATTTTTCCTATTTTCCTTACAACAGTCCTTATTTTCTTTATTATCAGTACCGAAATAGTCCAATTTTTCCCCCCCAATTTCTTGTGGGCCACCGGCTTATCACACGCAGATTCAGCACCTGCGTTTTTTGGCCTCTAGATATCTTCTTTGGGGTGATGAATTGGTGGGGGTAACCAGGGAGGACATACGGAAAATGCCTCCCATGCAGCCGGCTCACTGCATTTGCAATGGGAAGTTGGGCCACTGCACCATCTGGAAACAGAAGGGCTGTGATGATCTCTTCCTGGAATTTAAGGAAGGATCCAGTTCGTCCTGAAGCTTTGTATAGCACATAAGTGTTCCGCAGAGCCAATTGGAATAAGTATACAGACACTTTTTTGTACCAGCGTCTGGCCTTACGTGCAATTAGGTATGGTGCCAACAACTGATCGTTGAGGTCCACCCCTCCCATTATAAGGTTGTATTTGTGGACACAGAGGAGTTTCTCCACAACACCAGTCGCCATTTGAATTGGACCGCCGTGTCTGCATGAAGGGAGGACAGAACGAAAACATTCTTATTATCCCTCCACTTCACAGTGAGCAAATTATTGCATCTCAAGCAGGCTGTCTCCCCCAGCCTAAGACGGGAGTCTACAAGCCGCTGTGGTAAGCCCCGGCGATTAGATCGCATGGTGTCGCATGCGCCAATTCCATGATCAAACAAGTGACTAAAAAGTGTCACGCTTGTGTAATAATTGTCCACATACAAGTGGTACCCCTTTCGGAATAAGGGTGACACCAAGTACCACATAATCTTACCAGAGCTAACTATGTAGTTTAGGCAGTACTCCGGCTCTACGTAACTATCTCTTACCTCGTAAACCATAAAACTATATGTATAGCCTATTTCCCTGTCACAGAGCTTATACATCTTGACCCCATAACTGGCACGCTTGCTGCGAAGCTACTGTTTGAATGACAAGCGGCTAGAAAACGTAATCAGGGACTCATCAACGCAAACAACTTGATCGGGCGTAAACAAGGCTGCAAACTGTTGGTTGAAGTGGATTACGAGGGGGCGAACTTTGTAGAGCCGATCGTATATAGGTTCACCCCGAGGATGACAGAGTTCATTGTCATTAAAATGCATGAACCACAAGATATACTCGTATCGTATCCTCGTTATGGAGGCAGAGAACACAGGCATATAGTGAATTGGGTCAGTGGACCAATATGACCGCAACTCACTTTTTTTAGTTATGCCCATGAGGAGGGATAGGCCCAGAAAGGTCTTAAATTCGGAGACCGTAATAGGTCTCCAATCTCTAGCAAGGGTCAACTGGGGATTAGCGTCAATGAATTGACAAGCATACAAATAGCTTTGGTCCACAATAGATCTATAGAGAGCTTCCGTGAAAAACAGCGAATAAAAATCAAGTGACGTAAAATCAACTGTTTCCATCTGAATTCCGGGTTGGCTAGTAAATGGGGGAAGTACTGGTGCTGCCGAACTGGTGGGCTCCCAATTTGGATTGGCAAATGCAGCAGGAAGGGCACTATGGGCTTGACGGGCCTGTCTTTGTCTTCTTGGTGGCTGCGGGACACTACTTGTGCTAGCCACCTCACCAGCTTCAACTGCACTTATGGGACTTGCCACGTCACCAAGTGTTACTGCAGTGCTGGATGTATGACCAGGATGTACTAGGCCGCTGGTGCTTGCCAGTTCACCAGAGGGATGAGTGGCACTAGTACTGGCTCTCTGCTCCATACGAGAGCCCTGCGGTTCTTGCACCTCAACAACAACAGAAGAACAGGGTTGGGAATGCCTGACCTTGGCAGGGACCACTACTCCATCGTCAGAGCTATCTGTCAGGGTGCCGCTGCTGTCTACAGGATCATATTCTGAGCCTGAATCTGACAGATGGGTGACTTCCTCTTCACTCTCATCTGTCATGCTCAGAAACGTGTAGGCCTCTTCACTAGTCTACCTTCGATTGGACATTTTGGCCTCCAAATTTACTGATACAACTAGTGAGACTCACAGGAAAAAAGAGCACCTGACTGTCAGCGACTGCTTCAAACGCTACCAAAAAAACTGTTAGCGTTTGCAGGGATCAGGCCTGACTCTGCAAACGCTGCAGTTATGTGTTTAGTGTTTTGTAAGTGACAGTGATTGATTGATATTGCACTTGGGTGGGCTGAGCTGGGCTGGGCAGAGGGGCTAAATGCAAGTGCTAGCAGGTATCTGGGCTGATCCCGCTAACACTGCATTTTTGGGAACCCTAAACTACTGCGGACGCTAGTATCGATCTGATCAGATCAAAGATATTGATCCGTTCAGACACTATAATACTAAGGGGGGTGTATGGTGCGTGCGTGGGTGTTAGCTCTACTGCCACTAATCTGACGCAGCCTGGGGCATTGCAGACCCTAACTGATGCTAAAACCAAACTGATATCACCCACTGGGTGATTATGGGGTTAAACCTTTATTTAGGTAATATATGGCGGGTACCCTGACGCCATAAAAAAATAACTAACTAACCAGCGTCACCCTAACACTAATACGGTAATCACAGGTGACAGGGGGTAATCAAGGGCTTAAAACTTTATTAGGGGTGTACCCTAAAGCTACTTGGGCCTACCACTAACTGCCCTAACGCTGATGGACACCAGTACAGTGATCAGTGAAAAATCTGACAACTGCACTGGGTGACACTGTGACAGGGTGTGAAGGGATTAACTGGGGGGGGGGGGCGATCGGGGGGTGACAAGTGTACCCACGTGTACTGGTTTTAGTGTAGTGTTGGTGCAACTTACTGTGAGATGTCTCCTCTCCTCTCTCTGGAACAAAAAGAGTTCCACAAGGGGAGATGACATCACTTCCCAAGCCTGTGTTTACACTTACAGGCAGGGGAAGGATTTTATTCGCCAGAACCGATCAGCAGGTCCAGGCCATAAATCATTGGCCTGGACCTGAAGATGGTTCTGGAACAAATCCGATGGTCGCGAGTGCGGCGGGGGCATGTGGGCGCGCCCTGAACAGGTACAGGATTTTGCGCAAGTGGTGCCATTGTGCTGCAGTATATGTACGTGACACGGTCGGGAACCGGTTAAGGGCACAGGTTCACATTGGACACCCAGCACATAGCGCAATGGCAGCAAAGGTGCCCAGTGTGTCCCCTGACCACATCTTAAATAATGTTTATTAATGTAAGTAAGTTTGTTATTTTAACAAATCAATTCACATTTTATACGGATGCCACTCTGAGGAGTATGTGTCTGTTTGTTCCCACATGGATTTGAGCTATTAAAGATTCAGAGGAGTCTATTTGGAGCTGGATTCAAATGTTCACCTTGGTGTTCCATGAGGAGAAGTGCCATGGTTGCAGATGATTAGCATTTGAGCTTGTGTTGGCTGCTCTGACTAAGGGGGTCATTGTGGTCTGGTAAAGTTGCACCCTTACTGTTTTTTTTGGTGTTGGTGGATGTTGCTGGCACTTTGCAAGAATAATGAAGAATTTAAACTATTTACCTGTAAAAGTAATCTTCTTTGCTTTTGTGACTTTTTGATTTATCCTCGCATGGACACTTTCTTTCACATTTTATATGATATTGAGTATATGAGTTTTGAGAAGGAACAAAGTTTTTTTTTTTTGTACTTTAGCGCAATACATTTATTTTACATTCTAACACTAGAAGGGATATCTTCTTATTGTGGTTGCACCTTTACCTAATTTTTGCACTATTTGCGCATTTTCCAGTCATTTTTACATTAAAACCATGCACACCTCTGGTACTCAAAATTGTTTCTATTTTAAAAGCCTTATCAACTTTGTGTTAACCATGAATGATGGGCATGGAATTACTGCTCTCACTTTGGCATGTGCGGCAGGCAATGGATAACATGTTTGGCGCAATCATCGCCATCTATGTGCATATACAAAGGGATGTAGGGGGGAGACTTTATATGTTTTTTTTTTTCATTTTGTATTTGTTACTTTACTTTATACTTAACTTTACTGCTATCACATATTACCAATAGACCCCAATGTGATAGCATATTTACAGTGACAGGTTCTCTTTAACCACTTAAGCTCCAGAGGGTTTTACCTTCTTCATGACCAAGGCATTTTTTGCTATATGGCACACAAATGGAGCTTTCGTTTGTGGTATTTGATCACTCCTGTTTTTTTTTTTTTCTCTATAAACAAAAAAGACTGCAATTTCTTTTAAAAAGACAATATTTTTTACTTTCTGCTATAATACACAATCTAATTCCTTCATAAAGTTAGGTCAAATTGTATTTTGTCTTTGGTAAAAAAAAAAAACGATACGTGTATATTGATTGGTTTGTGCGAAAGTGTACAAATTATGGTATATACTATATACTGAAATTTTTATTTACTTACTTTTTTATACTTGTAATGGCGGTGATCAACAACTTATAGTGGGACTGTGATAGTGTGGTGGACAATCTGAGACTAACTGACACTGGGTGGGAATTGACAAACTGACACTGACATTACCAGTGATACTACTTCAGTGATCAGTGCTAATACTATACACTGTCACTGTACTCACACTGGCTGGGAAGGGGTTAACATCTAGGGGCACTCAAAAATCAAATCTAATATGTGCTACTGGTACCAAGATATGTGTTTTGTTTTTTCTATCTGCTTGGCAGGTGGAAAAAAATAGCTACATCTCTGTTCCTTGTACAGAGCCCTGTGTTGTTATTAAACACAGAGCTCTATACTGTGCATCACTAAGCCGATCAACAGTTCCCAGCCATAAATCATTTACCTGGGACCTGCTAACCACTTGTGAGGTATTGAATCACAGCACGGAAGGTGGGTCGAGTGGCCTCTTACCCAAAACTGCTGGATCGCATGAACGTGATCCACCCTGCCACAGTATATTTACACGAGGCGGTCCGCAAGCGGTTAATGAGGCATAAGAGGTCGATTATTCTCGCTATCACTCCATTCCATTGTTTGCTTACCCAGCAAAAGCAGCCAGGAAATTCCAGGTCTGAACCTGGAATTGGTTGCCTGTGCACAGTGCCAGGACAAAGTCATCCACTGCCCTGAGCAAAGATAGCAATATGCTTTCTCAATCCCCAGGTAGAGGATGGGATAGGGCTAATAGCGTGCACAGTAAAATGGGATTTTAGGGGTTAAAGCAGGTGGTGAGGAAGCAACACGATGCCTCCTCACTGTCAAATACCCTCTGAAAAATCATCCACTTTAAATTGCTCATTAGAGTGCTACCACAAGTGCAAATGAGCCCTAAGGCACTAATGTCAGTGGTACCCCACTCTACATTAAAACACTAGACAGTTTGTTTCATTCCGAATTGAAATTCAGACAAATTTTTATTTATTCAGAAATTCGGATGTATCTGAATTGCTGAATTACAATGATGAATTTAAAACAAATCCGAAATAACAAATCAAAATTTTAGACAGAATTTGGATTTGAATCGTTTTCTAATCCAATTGTTTTTGAATTGAATTTCAATAGTTTTTAAATCAAATTCGATTTTCCAAAGAGAATAAAATAGAATAGAATGTAAAGGAATAGAAAAAAATATAATAGAATATACCAGAAAATAAAAGAATAGGATAAAATATAATAGAGTAAAACAGGACAGAATACAAATTAAAAGAATAGAAAAAAATAGAATAGAAAAAAAAGGATAAAATAGAAAATAAAAGAATAGAGTAAAACAGAACAAAATAGAATAAAAAATAAAAGAACAGAATAAAATAGAATGGAAAATAAAAGACTAGAATATAATAAACAAAAATAGAATATAACCATCTTCTGAAATTCAGATTTTAAATAGAATACATTTGAATCGAATAGAAAGGAATAGAATAAAAAATATTAATACAGAATAAACAATAGAATAGACAGAATATAACCATCTACTGAAATTCGAATTTTAAATAGAATACATTTGAATTCGAATAATGTCTTGTACAATACACAAAAAATGAAAAAAAAAGAACAATCTTGCTTTCTATTAAAACAAAAGTATCAGTATTGCCATATCAGCTATTGTGTATAAACATTATCCTGAAAGCTCTCCATTTAACCACAAATAATAAAATCTATTTAAATTAAAAGTGAATACAGAGCACATTTAATTAATTGTCCCATTACATTGATATGTTATTATTACACTTCTGCCTTATCATAATAGATAGCGTTATCTATGACAGAATGACAGAAAACGGATATTATTATAGTAAATAAATGAAAAAGAGTTTTCTGAACAGTGTTATTTAAGCTACTTATGTTATGCGTAGTCATATAAAAAAAAAAAAAAATTGTGGTTATGACACTAATATAACAAGCAAAAATAAAATCTAATGAAAGTGCTTGGTATTAACAACAAATATTGTTCTTTCACTATTTTTTTTTTTTTTTTACAAATAGAACTGTAAATAATTATACTGTACTCTGTAAATTGCCTGAACAAGAACATACATTGAATAATTGAGTTGCCTGTAGTTAGACCTCAAAGCACGTGTGAAGCCTAACTTAAACAATATACAGTATATCTATTAAAATTTTAATTTTTTTATAAAATACTTTTCATCATTTGTAACACATAAATGCACTTGGAGATTGCTTCTGCACCCAGCCATAAGCAAAAAAACTTGCAAACAAAAAGGAAACCATCAATTGGTCACGCGGGTGGCAGGGGCTTAATAGCAATGATAAATGGCCAAAAATTTGTGGCAGTGTTGAATTGTAAGTCTGTTAACTTGCTGTACACGTTCACTGGCAAGTTGTATACTTGCAGAGCACTTGAAGCACAAGTTCTAGTTGACACTCAAATATGCGTGGTAAGTCTCTTGCAAGAGCAAAGTTGCAGTAGTGAGTCTACAGCAAGAGCTCTGCAAGTCTACAGCATGAAAATTCAGCCACAGTGACCCCAGTGGTGGGATGACTATTACACAACATAACTGAACCAGAACTTGCAGCACACTTGTAGAATGTTTGCAAAGAAAGTTGATCTGGAGTCATGCAATGCGGACTTGCTGCAATTGTCCAATAAACTTGTGAAGCCTGGCAAGTCATTTTCAAACTTGCAGCACAATTGCTTGCTATCTGGGAGAGTACTAAATGAAGCACACAGATATACATAAAATATAAATTCTTTATTCATAAAGTGCTTAAAACATTCCCATCAGGCCATCAGATTTGAACCATATTGCATATCTAAAAACATATTTATAACAGTGGTGTGCATAACCCTTATCATAGGTTGTATCTGTCCTGAGAAGGAGCGAGTCTTGAAACATGTCAGGCTTTGGGTTATATCGATTCTGAGTTGTGAATGTCTTCACAATTAAGCCCTGGTTGGGGACAGATACAGCCCATGATAAGGGTTATGCACACCATTGTTATAAATTTATTTTTAGAGATGCAATATGGATCTAACCAGATGGTCTCACATTATGAACTATTAAGCACTTTATGAAAAAAATATATATTTTATGTACAGTATATCTGTGTGGTTCATTTTGGTACTCTATTAAGCCCCAGCCAGCCATACAAACAATTGATGGTTTCCTTTTTGTTTTACAATTCATTTGTTGCATCTCTGTGCTGCTGATATCCTGCAGCTGCTTTATGCCTATATGTATGCACTATTGCATCATCCATGTATAGTCTGCATTGAAAGCCCACCAGACACAGTGGCAATGCAGGAGCACAACTGGTAGACCGGGACAGAGCGTTCTCACCTATAACAGGAAGTTTCAAAAAAATTACTTTCTTTTCAGGATTCCCAGTTAATGTTTTAATAAAAGCTGCAAAGTGATTTTAAAATTCATATTTATAGCTCACATGAGATTTACCTTTGGGTTTACATACACTTTAACCACTTACCAACCGCTGTACATCTTTAAGTGGGGAACTAGTGGGTGCTTATTTCTGCAGTGCCGTTTTTAAACAACACTACAAAAAATAACCCTAGCTAATGGCTGTGAATTGAGCTAACCTTGATTATGAGCAGCTCCGTACCAAGCGATCTGTCTCCTCTATTCCTAAAGACCAGCAGGCATGCTGGTACATATAGTTCCATGGCTTTAACTTGCAAGGTCCTGCTGTTACCTGTTATCCCACAAGACTTGTGCTCAAGACTAGTTACACACCTACTGTGGATTCAATTAGCTTCATGCTCAGCCAGGCCATCTCATTCTATTAAGCTTGGCTTATTCCCTCAGGCTTTTTCTGAGCAATAGCTAGTTTTCCTAGTGTCAGCCCCCTAGTGATTTCTAAGACATGCTACCCATGCTTTGCCCTCCTGTGTGTCCCTGGGTACCTCTTCCAAGTGTTTGGGTTTAAAGGGATGAGGTGGCAACACTAGCTGTACTCCCTTAGGCCCCTTTCACACGATCAGACCATTCAGATCCGCCTGTCAGTTTTGACGGCAGACCTGAACGGGCGCTCCATGCTAGTCTATGTAGCGTCGGATGTCAGCAGAGACATGTCCTCTGACATCCGACCCGGTCCGATCCGCCAAAAGCAGACGTATGTCTCTACGTCCAGATCCGTTGATGGCGGATCGGATCGGGTGAGATCTGATGAAAACGGACACGCTGTCCGTTTTCATCCGATCTCTCCATAGAGACCAGCGGCGCTGGACAAGCCCCTCCCCGCTCAGTGAGCAGAGATGGCCCTGTCATCCGCCGGCTCAGCGGAGATCAATGGAGAGATTGGCGGACAGAGGCGGACTCCGTGAACTGGTGATGGCTAGGCTGGGCCCAGGTGCTGCAGATAGGAGATGGACTGGAACTGGATCCTGGCTGGGGTTCAAACACCAGTAGGCAGGCTGAAGGCAGGCTGCGTGCAAGCGGAGTCCGCCTCGTGTGAAAGGGGCCTTACTGTAGGCAAGTTGGTGGCAGGCAGCAGAGGGTCAGGTACTGGCAGCAAGAAGCAGATATCCGGGGTGCAGGCCGAGGGTCAAACACTGGAGACAAATGGGAAGTCCGGTAAGCAAGCCAAGGGTCAAGGTTGGAGAGAGCAGGGTGGTCAAGGTGGTCCGGGTCGGCAACAGGTGATCAATCAAGATAGCAAGATAGCAGGTACAGGTACAAGGACAAGGAACAGCTGAGAGACGAACCAGCGTTTGTTTTGGTGTGGAGGCCTCTCTTTTATAGGCCAGCTGGTGGTCACATGGGGCGTGCGCTAGTGCGCATGCGCGCGCGCCGCTCAGTGGAGCCGCGAGCGCGCGTGCGCCGCCGCAGCATTACCCCATCTCTTCCAGTGCGCCGGAGCGCCAGCCCCGTGCGCATGCGCACTACAGTGCGCAACGGACGAGGTCCCTGATAGTGCCCCCCCCTGAGGGGCGGACTCCGGACGCCCAGGCTATCCATAAATTCAGGATGTTCTTGGTGAAAGATCCTGATCATCCTTGGAGCATGGAAATTTTTGGATGGTTCCAAGGAGTTGTCTTCTGGAGGGTACCCTTTCCATTTTACCAAGTACTGAAGCTGACGACCCACCTTCCTGCAACCCAACCCTTCATATTCTTCGTTACCATCAATTGTGACAGGTGGTGGAGGAAGTTCTTCTCTATCCGGAAAAGGACTAGGGACCAGGGGTCTTAGCTGCGAGGCATGAAATACCGGGTGTATTCTATACGTCTTGGGTAGGGAGAGCTCAAAAGCCACAGGGTTTACCATCTTTTTGATCTCAAATGGCCCAATGAATTTGGGGCCCAGCTTTCGTGAGGGGCACGAGAGTTTAAGATGGGTGGTTGACAACCATACTTTCTCCCCTGTTTTGAATGAGGGATTGTCCCTTCTACCTCTGTCGTGAAACTTCTTGTAATCCTTTTGTGCCTGTTGCATTGTTTCCCGGAGTTCCTGAAAGTTGGATTGGATGGATTCTAGTCGTTCTTGTACCGCTGGAGCTGGTGATTCGGGGAAGGCGTTTGGGAGGAAAGATGGATGAAAGCCAAAGTTTGCCCAGAAAGGAGTTTGATTAGTGGCCGAATGGGAGGAGTCATTATACGCAAATTCTGCGTAAGCCAGCAGGGAGGCCCAGTCGTCTTGTGCCGAAGAACAAAAACAGCGTAGGTACTGTTCGAGCGTTTGGTTGGTACGCTCAGTTTGTCCATTGCTCTGGGGATGGTAGGCTGATGAAAGGCAGACCCTGATTCCTAGAGACTTGCAAAGTTCCTTCCAGAATTTTGAAGTAAATTGTGAGCCTCTGTCTGAGACGATGCTTTTGGGGACCCCATGGAGCCTGACAATTTCCTTAATAAAAATGTTGGCAGTTTCTAAAGCCGTGGGAGTGCCAACCATAGGCAGGAAGTGGCTCATCTTAGACAGCCGGTCCACTACTACCAGGATGGTAGAAAAACCCTCTGAGGGTGGTAAGTCTACGATGAAGTCCATCGAGATGTCGGCCCAAGGACGCTCCGGGATGGGTAGCGGCTTTAGTAACCCCCAAGGTTTGGTTTTGGCCCCCTTATTCCGTTGGCAAGGTATACAGGAGGAAATATAGGTTTGGCAGTCTTGTCTCCAGCCTGGCCACCAGAAGGTGCGAGAGATGAGTTCCGCTGTTTTCCGGACTCCGAAGTGCCCCGCTAGCTTGTGGTCATGGAAGGTCCTTAGGACTAAGGGTCTCACTTCTTGAGGGACAAAGATTTTATCTTGATGCCAAAGCAGGTCTTCACGCCTTTCCAGGGAGGCCACAATGGGGTCTCTGCAATGGGTTGAGGTGGCATGGAGAGTAGAGGACAGGTCTATCGGGGTAAGTAGCAGAAAATTCTGGGGAGCTAGGATGGTGCTGGGTTCTGTTATTTGGGCGGATTCCGGAGAGATGCGAGAGAGAGCATCTGCCTTGCCATTCTTGGACCCTGGACGGTAGGAGATGTGGAACGTGAACCTTGAAAAGAAGAGTGCCCAGCGGGCTTGGCGAGGTTTTAACCTCTTGGCAGTTCGTAGGTATTCGAGGTTCTTATGGTCGGTGAAGATGGTGATTGGGTGGACTGCCCCCTCGAGAAGGTACCTCCATTCTTCCAAAGCAAATTTGATAGCTAGTAACTCTCGAGCACCCACGTCGTAGTTCCTCTCGGGAGGACTTAATTTCCGGGAGGCGAAAGCCACCGGATGGAGAAGGGCCTTCGGCCTATGCCGTTGAGAGAGGATGGCACCTGTGGCAGAATCAGAGGCGTCTACCTCCAATACGAAGGGGAGCAGAGGATCCGAATGCCGTAAAATGGGAGCGGTGGTGAAGAGTGTTTTTAACTTGATAAAGGCCTCCTGAGCCTCCTGGGTCCACTGGAAGCGGCCATGTTGACGGGTTAGTTGGGTGATCGGAGCAACGATGGCAGAGAATCCCATGATGAATCGCCGATAGAAATTGGCGAAGCCAATGAATCGTTGCACAGCCTTTTTATCCTTTGGGGGTGACCACTCTACCACTGCCTTGACTTTCTGGGGATCCATTGAGGTACCTTTGGTGGAGATGATGAATCCTAAGAATTGGACTGTAGATCTCTCGAATTCACATTTTTCAGCCTTGAGGTACAGTTGGTGGGCCCTGAGGATGGTAAGTACCCACCTGACGTGTTCCCGGTGGAGTTCCAAGGTTGCTGAAAAGATGAGGATGTCGTCCAAGTAAACGACTAGAAAATCATCCAAGTGCTCTCTGAAGATGTCGTTCACCAAGTGTTGGAAAGTGGCCGGAGCGTTGCATAGACCGAAAGGCATCACTAGATATTCGAAGTGGCCAAACCTAGACCTGAAAGCTGTCTTCCACTCATCCCCTGCGCGGATCCTGACGAGATTGTAGGCACCTCGTAAGTCGAGTTTGGAGAACACCTTGGCTGTTCGAAATCGTTGGAAGAGCTCGGGGATAAGCGGTAGTGGGTACCGATTTTTGACAGTAATTTTATTAAGCTCCCTATAGTCGATGCAGGGTCGAAGTGAGCCATCCTTTTTGCCTACAAAGAAAATGCCAGCCCCGGCTGGGGAAGTGGATGGCCGAATAAAGCCTTTCTCGAGGTTCTCGTCAATATAAGTTTTAAGAGCCTTCAACTCTGTCTCCGACAGGGGAAATATGCGTCCGAAAGGGATCTCAGAACCAGTAAGCAATTCAATAGGGCAGTCATAGGCCCGGTGTGGGGGTAGATGGTCGGCCTTTTTTTTATCAAAAACATCCTTAAAGTCTTGGTAAACTGGGGGGATGTGTTGCAGGTTTTCAGGTGCCGTGATGACTGCCAGGTGAGCACTTGGAGCTGGTGCCAAGCAATGTAGATGGCAGTATGGAGAGGAAAAGGAGACCTCTTTCCGGTCCCAATGGATCTGAGGATCATGGGCTTGTAGCCAAGGAAGTCCTAGGATGATAGGAAACATCGGGGATGAAATGAGGTCGAAGCGTAGAAGCTCCTGATGTACGGAATCCGTGGTGGTGAGGATGGGTGAGGTCTCCTGTGTTACTGGCCCTGAATGTGGCAGGGACCCGTCGGCCAAGTGGACCAGTAATGGTTTTCCTTTGTCGAAGCATGGGATATGCCATTCCTTGGCAACGGAAATATCTAAAAAACAGCTGCAAGCCCCCGAATCAATTACGGCCGGTAACCGAATCTTCTTTCCCGCCAGCTGTAGGGAGACAGAGAGAGTCACATAAGCCTGAGCAAGGTTAATATTTTGACAGTTCATAGTGTGTTGAGGTGGCAACTTACTGGGCCGGATGGGACAATTCAGTAGGAAATGGCCGGACCCTCCGCAGTAGAGACACAGGTTGGATCTGCGTCTGCGCTGGCGTTCCTCCTGAGACAGACGGGGACGGACCAGACCTAGTTGCATAGGTTCCCCCTCTGATGCCAAGGGGCCAGTAGGCAAGGGAGTGGTTGGGTACATAGAGGAACCTCTTGGGGGCCCCCACACTGGTCGAGGTCCTTGTAGGCGCTCGGAACGACGTTCACGCATGCGCCGGTCCAGTTTGGTAGCCAACTGGATCAGTTCTTCCAGGGACGTGGGGGTCTCAACACGGGCTAGTTCATCCTTTAGGCTCTCGTTTAACCCTAGCCGGTACTGGTAACGGAGGGCTGCCTCATTCCATGTTGTGTCGGCCGACCATTTACGGAACTCCGCCGTATAGTCCTCTACTGGTCTTCTCCCCTGGGAGAGGGTATGTAAAGTAGCTTCGGCTGTGGCAGTACGTTGGGGGTCATCATACAGTTGGCCCATGGCTTCGAAGAAGGAATCCACTGTGTTTAGCAGGGGGTTCCTTTGCTCCATGAGACCGTGAGCCCAGGTCTGAGGTTCTTCTGATAACAGAGAAATGATGAATCCCACCTTTACAATCTCTGAGGAGAAGGTCCGGGGTTGTAAAGCGAGGTACAAGGAGCAGGCGTTCTTGAAAGACCTGAATTTTTTGCGATCGCCTGAAAAGCGCTCAGGGACAGGTACCCTGGGTTCTGGCACAGCCATCATCATAGCAGGTGGGGTTTGCACTTGAGGTGCGGAAGTCCCACTGGCTGACCCGGAAGCTGGGCTAGCAGGAGGCGGGTATCAACCTGGGCATAGCCTTCCTGTAGTTTTTGCACTGCTTCCATGAGGGCAGACACCTGTTGACATAACATCTCCAAAGGAGAACCCGCTCTGTTGGCCTCTGTCATGGCTGGTTCGTACTATCAGGAACTAAGTACTCACCGAGGCCAAGATGCCGATAGCGGTTGCCCTTGCAACTCAGCGCCCACTGCCCCTGGAGATGGTACAGAGGGCAGTTGGCACCAAGAGGCACAAGCCACCTGCTGGTGATGGCTAGGCGTGGGCCCAGGTGCTGCAGATAAGAGATGGACTGGAACTGAGATCCTGGCTGGGGTTCAAACACCAGTAGGCAGGCTGAAGGCAGGCTGAGGGTAAAACACAGAAGGTTAGTCAGGCACAAGCTAGGGGGTCAAACACGGGTAGGCAAGTCCAGAGCAAGGTAACCAGGCGGAGAGGCAAGGCAGGTCCAAAGGCAGGCAGAGGGTCAGGTACTGGCAGCAAGAAGCAGATATCCGGGGTGCAGGCCGAGGGTCAAACACTGGAGACAAATGGGAAGTCCGGTAAGCAAGCCAAGGGTCAAGGTTGGAGAGAGCAGGGTGGTCAAGGTGGTCCGGGTCGGCAACAGGTGATCAATCAAGATAGCAAGATAGCAGGTACAGGTACAAGGACAAGGAACAGCTGAGAGACGAACCAGCGTTTGTTTTGGTGTGGAGGCCTCTCTTTTATAGGCCAGCTGGTGGTCACATGGGGCGTGCGCTAGTGCGCATGCGCGCGCGCCGCTCAGTGGAGCCGCGAGCGCGCGTGCGCCGCCGCAGCATTACCCCATCTCTTCCAGTGCGCCGGAGCGCCAGCCCCGTGCGCATGCGCACTACAGTGCGTGACGGACGAGGTCCCTGATAGAACTGCAACCTGTGGACAACCTGGAGCACAACCCATCTCCACCTTCAGGAGCTCTGGAGAAGACCAGGCAGTTTCTTTGGACTCCACTCCTCTATCCTTTCAAGGGCCCTCACCTTTTCTTGACATGAGGATGTGCCCCGCTCTCCCCAGACAATACCAGTAAGTGTCCTCCCTGTCCTAGACTCATTTCTTGGGACCTCTGTGTACCTCAGTGTTTCTCATACTTATTGTTACCTCTATGTTCCTATGAGCTCAGCATTCCACTTCTGCTAAGATACTCCTGTGCTCATGGCTGCCTGTTAGATCAGCACCCCAGTGCTGCATCATACTCCTGCCATTCCAGTGAGTCCTGTATTCTGTGCTTCCCAATATCCTCATCTCTGTGCTTCTCTGTACTGAGTCAGCTGTCACCTGCTTCAAGCACACCCCCATCCAGAATGCAGCCTGCATGGAGGGTCAACGATCCCAACCATATATGACAGTCCCCTTCATGACAGGATCGCTGTGATAACCAATGACACTGATCATCAATGTAAACAGTGTATTGTTTACATTAGTAAACTTGCCCCTTCCTCTTACCCTATATACCCAATGTGCGGCGCCAAGAATTATGCAATATACTAAAACTCTAAAAATGGTAATAAAAAATAAATAAACAGATAATAGGATAATTAAGTAAAACATCCCCAATTATAATGCAGGTGCTCATTAGCAGATGAAAAAAGAGGAAGTCATTAGGTGTGACAAAACCTGTAGGGAGGAGTCTGGCTGACTGATGCACAAGAAACTAGGAAGTGCTGTGGAGAAAATAGGACAGGGGAAACGCTGTACGCCGGGACTGCAGACTGGAATATAGGTGATTATTTCACCCCTTCACACCAGCACAGCTCAATGCGGTTTTTAAATATATTAATGTGAGTGTAATGTGATAAGTTTTTAATTGCCATTAAATCTTTTTAAACAGAATTACACTATTGCATGCCTCTATTATTCCCTCTATGCATATGAGGGGATCTTTGAAAATACCAGATGGAAGTTGTGGCTTTATTAATCAGCGTTCTTACCAGGAGGTGGAGTGGAGTGAATATGGGATCTGAGTTTACCACTAACCAGCCACTATATGGATGAGGACCATCTAAGCTGTTACCATTTACTACAGGCTTGTTTTTAAAGCCCTTAAGGTGAGGGCATACCTCAAGGGGGAGAGTGCACATTGCATGAAGACACCATTTGTTTCACCTTTTTTCTTTGATATGTTTATGGACGTTTTCTTGCTTATCAATATCGAGGACTGTGTATAACACACACTGAGCACTTTTTTCATCTGCTAATGAGCACCTGCACTATGATTGGGGACATTTTACTTAATTATTCTATTATCTGTTTATATTATATTACCCTTTTTAGAGTTTTAGTATATTGCATAATTCTTAGCACCGCACATTGGGTATATATGTTTACATTGTCACATTTTGAGAAAGTGGTGAGTGCTGGCAGCTATTTCATAGTATTTTTTTATTTATTTTCTGGGGGGTTTTGGATTTTATTTGTGGAGTTTTTAGTTTTGGCAGCTCACAAGGTTTATACATACAGTGGTGTGAAAAAGTGTTTGCCCCCTTCCTCATTTCCTGTTCCTTTGCATGTTTGTCACACTTAAGTGTTTCGGAACATCAAACCAATTTAAACAATAGTCAAGGACAACACAAGTAAACACAAAATGCAATTTGTAAATGAAGGTGTTTATTATTAAAGGTGAAAAAAAATCCAAACCATCATGGCCCTGTGTGAAAAAGTGATTGCCCCCCTTGTTAAAACATACTATAACTGTGGTTGTCCACACCTGAGTTCAATTTCTCTAGCCACACCCAGGCCTGATTATTGCCACACCTGTTCACAATCAAGGCATCACTTAAATAGGAGCTGCTTGACACAGTAAGGTCCACCAGAAGATCCTTAAAAGCTACACATCATGCCGAGACCCAAAGAAATTCAGGAACAATTGAGAAAGAAAGTAATTGAGATCTATCAGTCTGGAAAGGGTTATAAAGCCATTTCCAAAGCTTTGGGAATCCAGCGAACCACAGTGAGAGCCATTATCCACAAATGGCGAAGACATGGAACAGTGGTGAACCTTCCCAGGAGTGGCCGGCCGCCCAAAATTACCCCAAGAACGCAGCGACGACTCATCCAAGAGGTCACAAAAGACCCCACAACAACGTCCAAGGAATTGCAGGCCTCACTTGCCTCAGTTAAGGTCAGCGTTCATGCCTCCATCATCAGGAAAAGACTGGGCAAAAATGGCCTGCATGGCAGAGTTCCAAGGAGAAAACCACTGCTGAGCAAAAAGAACATCAAAGCTCGTCTCAATTTCTCCACAACACATCTTGATGATCCCCAAGACTTTTGGGACAACATTCTGTGGACCGATGAGACAAAAGTGGAACTCTTTGGAAGGTGTGTGTCCAAGTATATCTGGCGTAGAAGGAACACTGCATTTCAGAAAAAGAACATTATACCAACAGTAAAATATGGTGGTGGTAGTGTGATGGTCTGGGGCTGTTTTGCTGCTTCAGGACCTGGAAGACTTGCCATGATAAAAGGAACTATGAATTCTGCTGTCTACCAAGAGATCCTGAAGGAGAATGTCCGACCATCTGTTCGTGTACTCAAGCTGAAACGAACTTGGGTTCTGCAGCAGGACAATGATCCTAAACACACCAGCAAGTCCACCACCGAATGGCTGAAGAAAAACAAAATGAAGACTTTGGAGTGGCCTAGCCAAAGTCCTGACCTGAATCCTATTGAGATGTTGTGGTATGACCTTAAAAAGGCCGTTCATGCTCGAAAACCCTCTAATGTAACTGAATTAGGACAATTCTGCAAAGATGAGTGGGCCAAAATTCCTCCAGGACGCTGTAAAAGCCTCATTGCACGTTATCGCAAACGCTTGGTTGCAGTTGTTGCTGCTAAGGGTGGCCCAACCAGTTATTAGGTTTAGGGGGCAAACACTTTTTCACACAGGGCCATGATGGTTTGGATTTTTTTTCACCTTTAATAATAAACACCTTCATTTACAAATTGCATTTTGTGTTTACTTGTGTTGTCCTTGACTATTGTTTAAATTGGTTTGATGTTCCGAAACACTTAAGTGTGACAAACATGCAAAGGAACAGGAAATGAGGAAGGGGGCAAACACTTTTTCACACCACTGTACACACATATATATATATATATATATATATATATATATACCTTCCTCTTACCCCCCTCAATAGCAGCATGTTTCTTTATTTACAAAAACTAAACAGATCACCTTCGGGTTTTTATACTGTCTGTGCATTTTAGTTTGCTATTTTTTTAACAAAAAGTAAAAGGGTCCTTTTTTTTTTTAGTCTTCCACCTCCCTTTTCAGTAAGAAATAAAACCACAGTGGTTAGTACATTGCATTAAAGGAAATCTCTTCAGGAAATCAACATTAGCTTAAGGAGCTCTGGGGCTGTTGCTGCTATCCTACACTCTTGGGTGTGTCCCACCACTGGGTGTCCTTGTTCCACTATGTCGATTACTATGTCCTTGTCCTGTAATAACAAACAATTGCCTCTCGCGCCAATGTTATTACATAGTAACAAGGTCACTTTAAAGTGACTGGCTGGGGACAAAGTTCTGGACTTCTACCAAGAACATGCAAATGAATGGCTACTACCATTGATACTTGCTCATTAATAACTATCCTGTTTACACTTTACCAGTACACAATGTTTGCTCATAATAAGTCACATATAAATAGGCTTGACTTAATGATATTGTGCTCCAAAAGCTTGCATGTTTAGGATGGCATCCCGTTCACCATATTTATCCTTACCTACATATTTGTGTCTAAATGGAATGGTAAAAAACTAAACCCACAACAGTAAAATCAGACTGTATATGCAGTAAAGCATGCTTGTTATACTCACTGTGGAACCTAAGAGGTTAATACTCCACATTGTGTAAAAAGGCTGTTTGATCCTGTCTTCTCGGATCCTCCCCTTCTTTTACTGTCCCCAGCCCATCTGCTGATAAGACAGAGCCTTTGGGGTCACTCTGCACATGCTCAGTTTGGGGTGTATTGCTAGAGAGTTTTATTTTTCTTGGGAAGGTGCATGTGATCAGCACAGGGCCAATCAACACTGTATAGACAGAGGGTCAGTGGTCCTGCAGCCTCATAGGACAGTGAGAGTAGAAAGAAAACTCATCCTACAAGCTTTAACCAGACACTGATAGATGTCACAAGACTGCTATATACTGCTGATAAGCAAAGGTATTGAGCAGTTTATATTTACTAAAATAATTGCATTTCCATGTTCTGTGTACTGTGGGAGACCAGATATAGTGAATGCAGGCTTCTGGGTTTAGTAACACTTTAAAAATGGCATCCATAACCTTTAAAGGCCAAGCTTTAATACTGAAAAATGTCAACTCTTAAAAATATTGACCAACATTTGTGATCTTAATCTGTTTCCAGCATCAGATGGCATACTTTACAAATGTTCTAGATTGCCAAATTTAGGTTATCTACAACCTGTGGTATGTACAGACAGACTATTGCAGAGAGCAGATACAAGTAAACTAGAGCAATAGGAAGTGTATATAGAACAGCTTTAGCAATGTATGTTTGTTTCATTTCAGATTTGCTGCTGTGAATAAAATTAATTCCCTGAACATATTAAGAAGCAGACTTGCGTCTCTCTGGCATGGATGACAAAGGGGGCTCTGTTTCTCTATCCCAGAGCTATCATGCAGCTACTGAAATGGGGAGGCCTTGGAGAATGCTATGTAAAAAGAGATCACAGTAAGGAAGAAAAATCATTGGAGTATAAGGCCTCATGTCCACTGAGCTTAAACGCCGCTTTTACAGGTGTTTGGTGTTTTTTTTTCAGCCTGTCAAAGCACCACTATGTAAGTCTAGGTTCAATGCACATATAGTCAGGTCCATAAATATTGGGACATTGACACAATTCTAATCTTTTTGGCTCTATACACCACCACAATAGATTTGAAATGAAATGAACAAGATGTGCTTTAACGTCAGACTTTCAGCTTTAATTTGAGGGTATCCAAATCAGGTGAAAGGTGTAAGAATTACAACAGTTTGTATATGTGCCTCCTACTTTTTAATGGACCAAAAGTAATAGGACAGATTAACAATCATCCATCAAACTTTCACTTTTTAATACTTGCTTGCAAATCCTTTGCAGTCAATTACAGCCTGAAGTCTAGAACGCATAGACATCACCAGATGCTGGGTTTCATCCCTGGTGATGCTCTGCCAGGCCTCTACTGCAACTGTCTTCAGTTCCTGCTTTTTCTTGGGGCATTTTCCCTTCAGTTTTGTCTTCAGCAAGTGAAATGCATGCTCAATCAGATTCAGGTCAGGTGATTGACTTGGCCATTGCATAACATTCTACTTCTTTCCCTTAAAAAGCTCTTTGGTTGCTTTCGCAGTATGCTTCAGGTCATTGTTCATCTGCACTGTGAAGCGCCGTCCAATGAGTTCTGAAGCATTTTTCTGAATATGAGCCGATAATATTGCCCGAAACACTTCAGAATTCATCCTGCTGCTTTTGTCAGCAGTCACATCATCAATAAATACAAGAGAACCAGTTCCATTGGCAGCCATACATGCCCACGCCATGACACTACCACCACCATGCTTCACTGATGAGGTGGTATGCTTTGGATCATGAGCAGTTCCTTTCCTTCTCCATACTCTTCTCTTCCCATCACTCTGGTACAAGTTGATCTTGGTCTCATCTGTCCATAGGATGTTGTTCCAGAACTTTGAAGGCTTTTCTAGATGTTGTTTGGCAAACTCTAATCTGGCCTTCCTGTTTTTAAGGCTCACCACAGGTTTACATCTTGTGGTAAACCCTCTGTATTCACTCTGGTGATGTCTTTTCTTGATTGTTGACTTTGACACACATACACCTACCTCCTGGAGAGTGTTCTTGATCTGGCCAACTGTTGTGAAGAGTGTTTTCTTCACCAGGGAAAGAATTCTTCGGTCATCCACCACAGTTGTTTTCTGTGGTCTTCCAGGTCTTTTGGTGTTGTTGAGCTCACCGGTGCGTTCTTTCCTTTTAAAGATGTTCCAAACAGTTGATTTGGCCACACCTAATGTTTTTGCTATCTCTCTGATGGGTTTGTTTTGTTTTTTCAGCCTAATGATGGTTTGCTTCACTGATAGTGACAGCTCTTTGGATCTCATATTGAGAGTTGACAGCAACAGATTCCAAATGCAAATAGCACACTTGAAATGAACTCTGGACCTTTTATCTGCTTGTAAATGAGATAATGAGGGAATAACACACACCTGGCCATGGAACAGCTGAGCAGCCAATTGTCCCATTACTCTTGGTCCCTTAAAAAGGGGGAGGCACATATACAAACTGTTGTAATTCCTACACTGTTCGCCTGATTTGGATGTAAATACCCTCAAATTAAAGCTGAAAGTCTACAGTTAAAGCACATCTTGTTTGTTTAATTTCAAATCAGTTTTGTGGTGTATAGAGCCAAAAAGATTAGAATTGTGTTGATGTCCCAATATTTATGGACCTGAATGTAGGTCTTTACAGGCACCAGCGTGCTCAGGAGAGGAGTTGAAGAGCAGAAAAAATGCTAAATGCACCTAACGCTAGACACTTCTAGTGTTTGGGAGTTAATGCATTCCAATGGCCAGAACAAATTAATATTCTGGCTAATGAAATTCATTAATGCTCAAATGCTTGACAAGTCTAAATGTATGTGCAATATGTGGCTTAAATTGGTTGTAAACCTAGTTACACCACTTTTACCTACAGGTAAGCCTATAATAAGGCTTACCTGTAGGTACTGGAAATATCTCCTAAACCTGCAGTGTTTAGGAGATATTTACCAAATATGCTTGCGCCAACATCATTGGTGCATGCGCACTGAAGAAAGGGCACGATCATGTCTTTTCTAAAGGGCTCGTACTGTGATAGGCGGCTCCCACACCCATGCGCGGGAGTGACGTTACATGACTCTGGACAATCGCAGAGCCAGAGTCCGTGGCCCCGGGAAGGAAGAGGGGTGAAGATGGATGCAGCCACCAGCGTGGACATCACAGGCTTCGTTTGCAGGTAAGTGCAACAAATGGGTTAGTATGCATTGCATGCTTTTACTTTGCAGGGGGAAAAAAGAGGAAGTAAACCCTAATGGGTTTACTTCCGCTTTGTTTCCCTGCAAAGGTAAAGCACGTCTCATTTCTGATGACAAACGGGGATTGAGAGCTGTTGGTGACATCAGTGTGCTAGGAGCATGCTCAGATCACAACCTCGAATGGATGCATATATGTTGAGGCTGGGCCGCATATATGTGATACAGTAGAGAAAGAGATTTAGGAGTAGAGGCTGTGTAGCAGAGTGCCCATTTATTCATCATGCTCATGACTGGCCCCTTTTACATGCGTTTCTGAACATACTTTGGAAGGATTCATTTCTCACCCTCAGCAGTTCAGGGAGGCCACAACTGATGAGGAAGAAGTAGCTGGGTAAGTAATCTACAGCCAGGTGAGTGGCCCACCAGTGTTAGAACGGTGTGCAGTCAGCCATTTCAGAGCCACACTCCTGGAAAACCCAACCGTTCTGGGAAGCCCCTCCCCGATTTACACCAAAGCTCTACCAAACTCAGATTTTTATCAAAGTTCCGGCGGGGTGGCCTTTTGTCTTTGGATCCCTCCAGATGTTCACCTGTGTTACCACAGCTACCCTGAACTTCACTGCGAGGGGCGCCATTTATAGGGATAATCACATTTAGCTGTGTCCTGTACTATTTTACTGAAGTAGGGATCCTCTTTTTGACTCTGTGCTGTTATATAGTCTTTTAGAGAATATGCTATGCAGCCACATGTTAACCTAATTGAGTCACAGAGACATTGATGGGAGAAGTCCATGCTTGTGCAGGTTTCAGTATACTACAGAGTATGCATGTTCTTTGCCATCCTGACTCTGTTTTGTATTATTGCTTCTTACATTGCACCTGTTTAGTAAACTGCAAATTACAGTAACTTTCTACTAAGCAAGGCTGCTCACCGTTTGGTGTACATTAGAGTATTTGAAAGAACGTAGACAGAAAACATTAGACTTTTTAGGTTCACATTACAAAAAAATGTTTCTAAAACCACAACTGAACATAGATAACATAGAGAATTGTTGAAAAGCTAAATACATTATACACCCACAAAAATTACCTCTCATAATATGTTTATACATTAATCTAGTCCTACAAAATAAAGCCTTTCCATTCACTGCAACCAACCAGGCATGTTTGGGAACTACAATCCCTTCAATTGTCTGCAGGAAGTGTACAATGTCCTTAATGTATGTTGGTATTTCCATACCATATGATAATAAAATGGATCAAACTTGTGTTTTCAGTTAAATCCCTCCTTCCAGAAATAATCGGCCTACCAGGCATATTTTTTAGGTTCTTATGCATTTTTGTTAGAGCATAAAAGGTAGTAGTACATGGACAGCTGCTCCTTATAAATTCCCATGTTTGTTTAGAAAAAAATGTTCATATGCTTTACAGAATAAAACTTTGTTAATTGTTTTGTATTTTTCGGGGCGATATTTCCTGTACCAAATTTTATTATTCTTACTTATAAATATGAACCCTTTCATAGAGAAGAGCTGTACAAGGCTATGTAAAGAAATTCTTGATGATGTATTATAATTTATAGACCCTTCACTGATAAAGATTTTGCAAGAAACAAATTAAGAAGGCATCTGGTTACCCTGGCACAGGCACACTGTAAAGGAAATCCTCCACTTGATACATATACAAGGGTTCTTCAAAAAGTTTCCGCATTTTTTTAAAACTCTATTAAATATAAAAAAAGTGCAGAAACTTTTTGAAGACCCCTTGTGTTTTGTTTAACCCTGCCAGTGGGTAATGGCCAAATTGTTTCACATTAGTGCTTCACAGTTCAGATCGGTGTTTCCTTTGTGTTCGATGTGTTGGGTAAATGGGTATTTTAGCCTTTCGTGTCACCAGCAGATTCCAGATGCCAGAACAGTGTTGTTTTATGCAAAGATATTTTAAAGATTTGTATAAATAAAATGTGTACCGTTTTATATAAATCTGTGACATTGAAAGTCCCAATGGTAGAAAAAGTGGTGTTGTGTAAAGAAATACATGTTCTTTTCCTTTAGTAAATCATCCCTACTGTATATGTCTTCTTCTTTTGGCTCCAGGGCAGTTTTGGATCTGACAACGTCCGTCTTGAAAAGGAAAAGAGGCAGATGCATATGGGAAATCTTTGTACAGGCAGGAAGATGTGTTTTGTGATTAAATAGTAACATTCAGTAAACTTAAATCCCAACTGAAGTCACAGAAATAGATAGGCAGACCAATAGATATCGTACAAAGAAATCCCTTTTTGCAGTCTTACCTCAATTTTTCCGTTAAGGAAATAGTGCAGGTGTCGGAATATAACTGTGCAGTCCAAAAGGCAACAAAGCTAGATCCAGTTTACTCAGTAATTAGCACTTCGTAACATACCTGGTCAGAAATACCTCCTCTAAAAAGGGGAAGAGGATTGACACAATCAGGAGCTGCAGATAGCTGCTCACCCCAGGTTTGGATAGAAAAGAAAAGAAAAGAGATTCTCCCTTGGTGGTGGGGTTTTTTGGCAGCAACAAACGTCTGGTAGAAAATGTCAGACGAGTGTGTTAAGTGAGAGACCAAGTCCATCCAAATCAATTTGCAATGTTTATTCAAAATTTAAAAGAGTAGGATGACACATAAAAAAAGGAGTGTAAAACACAAGCCCATACAGAATAAAAATACGAATACAGTACACAAAATAAAACCAACAAATAACACCTAGCACCACTACTGATATAGTCAGAAGCAGTGATTGTATAGGGTGTGACAAAAACACTGACGCGTTTCGACCTGTTGTCTGTGTCGGTCTTCCTCAGAGCATTTTTGTCTGCGGTATGGGTGTAGTGTATGGGATAATCTTCTGCATGGGTGTTTGTAAAAAGTCCCGTTGTTGTTCCTGGTGGCTACCAGTTCCAGCTCCTATTGGTGGATCGAGGCACAATGGGTCATCCAGGCCGTATGTGGCTTGCAAGGAGTCACACTTCTAACTGACTCGCCAGAGGGGACCCCAGAACGGGCTCCCGGGGCACGGCGGGAGGGGGGGGAGGAGAAAAGCCGACAGTAGGACACCCCCAACAGCGGACTCCTTCAATATAATGTTTGGTCACATAGGCCACAGAATGACAGTGCACAGGGTTCTTAACCAAGGCACACCAGCTTTTGAGGAGATCAAACAAGAATCTCTGATGAAATTATAGACTCAAATGTGCCTGGAGCATGCTGGGCCTCCTGCGGAAGTGGAGTGGAGAAATACCTCCTCTATACAAGCCTGTGTTAGGGCTCATGCACACAGGTGTGCAATACTCTGTGTTCAGATTTGTAAATGTATTGTATTCTATAGACACATGTACACTCTTCTGTATTTTTTTTTTTGCAACTATGTTTTAAGTATAGCAGGGTCTGCTTGGCTACAAAACAGGAAAAAAAAGAAGATTGAGAATAACTTTAAGGGATTTGTGTGTAATGAAGACAAATATTGCAGAAAATTTCCAGTTGTACCACCATGTGTCAAGTCAATAGGATGCCATCTAATATGATTCAGAGAAGAGATGTGGTGGGCGAGTGTGTTTCAAGTGAGATTATCGTGAATCAATATCAGTATTGTGAAAAGGACAATTCTTAATAACAGATTTACAATCCTTTTTTTTTTTTTAAAACCATGCGATTGGTAGAATATCCCTGATCTCTGCAGCATTCTCCTGCCAGCCCAGCCTGTGTGATGATGTGTCCGCAATAATTTGGACTGAATGGGGCTAGGCTTCATTTAACCCAGAAGAGGGCTGGAGCGTGGAGAGCGTGGTTAGAGCCTAGATACCCATTCCAAATTTAGCAGCATCAATACGAATCGGTTAACTTTATATACTATAATAACTCTATAAGTAATTTGTTCACCCAAAAAATGTTTACACATTCGTAGACCATATATGGATTAAGTTGGTTTTAATAAATACAGGGTATATATATATATATATATATATATATATATATATATATATATACATACACTATATTACCAAAATTATTGGGAAACCTGCCTTTACACACACATGAAATTTAATAGCATCCCAGTCTTAGTCCCCATACACACGGTCGGAGATTCCGACCACAAAATCCATCCGATTTTTTTCGACGGATTTTGTCCGAAACTGGTGTTGCATACACACGGTCGGACAAAGTTGTCGGAAAATCTGATCGTTCCGAACGTGGTGACGTTTGTTGCGTACTACGGAAATACGTAGAGGCTAGTAGCCAATAGCTTTGGTCTCGTAATTTGATCTGAGCATGCACTTTGTCCGTCGGAATTCCCTACACACGATCGGAAAAAGTCAGATCGGATTTTGTTGTCGGAAAATGTGAGATCCTGCTCTCAAATTTTTTCAGTCGGAAATTCCGACGGAAAAAGCCCGCTAGAGCCCATACACGATCGGATTTTCTGACAACATAATCCGATCAGACTTTTTCCATTGGAATATCCGACCGTGTGTATGGGGCATTAGTCTGTAGGATTCAATATTAAGTTGGCCTACCCTTTGCTGCTATAATAGCTTCAACTCTTCTGGGAAGGCTGTCCATAAGTTTTAGGAGTGTGTCTATGGGAATGAAGTGCATTTGTGAGGTCAAAGACTGATGTGGACAAGAAGGCCTGGCTCGCAGTCTTTTTTATAAACCTTGCTATGTGTTCTGGTGCGCAGTCTTGTTGGAACCGGAAGAGGCCATCTCCAAACTGTTCCCACATAGTTGGGAGCATGAAATTGTCCAAAATGTCCCATCACTGGAACTAAGGGGCCAAGCCCAACCCCTGAAAAACAACCCCACAACATAACCTCCCCCCCACGGAATGATTTAGACCAGTGCACAACGCAAGGTCCATAAAGACATGGATGAGCGAGTTTGAGCTAGAGGTACTTGTCTTTTTTATTGAGATACTCCCAATAGTAACACATCCAAAGGCAGGCCCAGTAGTTTTCCTCATTAGTGCCCTGCAGCTGCTGAAGCGCTGATTGAGAATTATGAAACCACTCCCATTAGACTCACTTTCCCGCATGGACACAGACAAACACAAAGGGATTTCTTCACAATAACAAAAGGTAGGAATCTGCAACAAACAATGAACATATATTACCCAGAGGGGAATGTTTTTTTTCTCAACAAAAGTGGAGTTACGCTTTAATAACAGGTTCTGTTTTTTTGGTAGGATTGAATCAATCTATGGTCACTTTAACTTTAAAAGCTCAACTTCACCTAACGAAATCGAGACAGGGTATTAAAAGAATTAAATAGTATGTAAAGGCGACACGTTCTTTAGGTTCCTAAAAACAGACACTGTGGGAAATATAAATTGTTTGCTCATTATCACTAGAAAGCTTTTAATTCAGCTGATAATACTTTTTGTGTGCTCAGATGTAAAATCAGGACAGTCAAGTTCCTCCTCCCCAAACTCGCTCATCCATGTTTTTATGAACCTTGCTTTGTGCACTGGTGCGCAGTCATGTTGGAACAGGAAGAGGCCATCTCCAAAGTTGGGAGCATGAAATTGTCCAAAATGTCCCTTCACTGGAACTAAGGGGCCAAGCCCAACCCCTGAAAAACAACCCCACAACATAACCTCCCCTCCACTGAATGATTTGGACCAGTGCACAAAGCAAAGTCCATAAAGACATGGATGAGCGAGTTTGAGGTGGAGGAATTTGACTGGCCTGCACAGAGCCCTGACCTCAACCCCAAAGAATTTTTTTTGGATAAATTAGAGCAGAGACTGTGAGCCAGACCTTTCCGTCCACATCAGTGCCTGACCTCAAAAATGCACTTCTGGAAGAATGGTCAAACATTCCCACAGACACACCCCTAAACCTTGTGGACAGCTTTCCCAGAAAAGCTGAAGCGGTTATAGCTGCAAAGGGTGGGCCCAACTCAATATTGAGCCCTACAGACCAAGACTGGGATGGCATTAACCAGTTGCCGACCTAGCCATAGCCGAATGATGGCTACAGCATGGTCAGCTAACTCTGGGAGGCCGTCATATGACATCCTCCTAGAATCGCACCCCCGGGAATGTCTGTGACCGTCGGGTCTTCCAGATCGGGGTAAAGGGCCAATGACAGCGGCCCCTAATCATGTGATCACGCCGTCCAATGACCCAGAGGGGAATGTTTTTTTTTCAACAAAAGTGGAGTTACGCTTTAATAACAGCTTCTGTTTTTTTGGTAGGATTGAATCAATCTACGGTCACTTTAGCTTAACTTCACCTAACAAAATCGAGACAGGGTTTTAAAATAATTAAATAGTATGTAAAGGCGACATGTTCTTTAGGTTGGTAAAAATAGACACTGTGGCAAATATGCATTTTGTGCTCATTATCACAGGGAAGCTGTAGAAACTGTTTTAATTCAGCTGATAATACTTTTTGTGTGCTCAGATGTAAAATACATGAATTTTAAAATAAACACATGCAAACTGAAGAAAACGATTATATTACATTTCAAATATACATATTTTATGAACCATGAAATGAAAATACGCAGATGGTATAAAGCATTACCAAGTAAAAGGATCTAAGCTGTGAAAATATATATAAGAAAAGAGAATATTTGAAAGGAAACTCATCAGCATGACCCAAAGAGGAAAGCAAAATTTCCCAAGACAAAATAATAGCCAAGTAAAACATAGAGTAGATTGCAGAATCTTACAGCTGTTGTCCTAAGATAAGGACGTTCCACCCAAAGTAGTCAAAAAGTCTTCTTGGAAATCACATATTCAATCACATGCTTATTTTTTTTGTACATTGAACATCAAGAGAACATGTTTGTAAAATAACGTTTAGCAATTCTTAAGTGATTGTATGTAGTCTTTTAAAAGCATAAAAAAAACCCAGACACCAACCGAATAGTTTTTTTAAATTTTATTTTCAGTTTTGAATAGCATAAGAAAGGACTGGAGTTGGCCTTTAACCACCTAAGGACCGGAAGGATTTGCCCCCTTAAAGTGGTTGTAAACTCACAAAAAAAACCTGCAAGACAAAGGCATAAGGAGCAGCCCAGTCACACTGTTCTGCCCGGTGTCATGACTCCCGGAGGTTTTTCTGGGTATCGCGGGCTCTGGTGCTGTGATTGGCCGCAATGATGTCACTCCCGCGCATGCCGGTAACGGCACGTCAGGTTTAGGAGATATCCAGGGTAGCTACAGGTAAGCCTTATTATAGGCTTAACTGTAGTGAAAAGTGGTTTTAAAGTATTTTTACGACCACTTTAACCCCTTCAGCCCCAGAAGATTTTACCCCCTTCCTGACCAAAGCACTTTTTGCGTTTCGGCACTGCATCACTTTAACTGACAATTGTGCGGTCGTGCGACTTTGCACCCAAACAAAATTGATGTCCTTTTTTTTTTCCACAAATAGAGCTTTCTTTTGGTGGTATTTGATCACCTCTGCGGTTTTTATTTTTTGCACTATAAACAAAAAAATAGCAACATATTTTTGCTTTAATACATACCCCAAAAAAAGTATTATAAAAAATAAATGTATTCATCAGTTTAGGCCGATATATATTCTGCTACATAATTTTGGTAAAAAAAAATTTCAATAGGTGTATATTGATTGCTTTGCGCAAAAGTTATCACATTTACAAACTACGGGAAAGATTTAGGGACTTTTAATTTTTTTTATTGCTTCTACTGGTTATGGCGGCAATCTGCGATTTTTAGCGCAACATTGCGGAAGACAGATCTTACCCCAAATTACACTTTTTGGGGACCAGTGTGTCAGGGACATGGCTGTCACGGTGCAGACAACACCACCCAGAGCACTCAAGGACGCCTACGGAGGATCCCAAGTCTTGCGCGAGCATGCGCTGCGCATCAGCGCACATTGGCACATGCCGGCGCGCATTGGCACATACCGGTGCACATCAGCACGCATTGGCGCATACCAGTGCGCATCGGCACGCATCGGCGCATACCGGTTCTCATCAGCGCGCATTGGCGCACACATGCGCAATATTACGCATGCGCAACGGCCCACACTGGCGTGACGGACTTTGGCGCCAGTGGCCCTATTTAAGCCAGCCTGTAACCACAGGACAGCACTGGATTATCGCCTCAGGTCCCTTGTGTACCTTGACCTTGCTTCCTGATCTGATATACCCATTGTGACCCGGCCCGCCTTGACCTTGCTTCCTGATCTCCTAGCCCGACCCTTGGCCTGTTCCTGGACTCGGTTTCTGCTTCCTGACCTTCCGGCTTGTACCTGGACCCTGCTTGTGTTTGACCTCGGCTTGCCCCTGTGTATTCTCTGGACTGATCCTTCTGTGTATGACCCCTGGCCTGGCTCCTGGTTTCTCCATTTATCTGAACACAGCAAGTTCTGCTCTGCCTGCTCCAGCCATCTATCAGCAGCCGAGCCCATCGAACTGCACCGGGCCATCCGTGCTTCTTTGGGCACCACGCTCCTGTTCCCAACTTCAGGAACACGCTGCACTTAGCCGCAAGGGGAGCCCTCTTAGCAACTCGATCTCCATACCCATACCTGACACAGTGACATTATTAGTGATCAGTGCTATAAAATGCACTGATCAATGTAAAAATGACACTGGCATGGAAGGGGTTAACATTAGGGGGTGATCAAGGGGTTAACTGTGTTCCCTGGGTGTGTTCTAACTGTAGGGGTGGTGGGCTGCCTGGGACATGACAGAGATCCCTGCTCCCGAACTTGTTTACAAAGGCAGAACCCTCATTCTACATATACATAGAGTCCGCCCGACCCACAGGCACACTCACGCAGCGTGCAGTAGGCATGAGAGCACGCCGTCGGTGGTACGCACCCGCAACTGTGCAAGCCGACGTACAATGACAGCAGTTCGCGCAGGGGAGCCAACCTGCCGCAGTACAACTGCAGCGGGGGTTCTTAATTGCTTAACCTGTAGCTGACCGCCCACTGTCAATTGATGGCGGAGCGGTGCGGCTCTTGTGGTGGGCTGCCGTCATATGACGGCGCTAACATTTTGGCCACTAGGGGGCGCGCGCGCGTGCCCGCCACGTCGCTGGGGACCCGATGCGCGTGCCCGGCCGCGATTGCCCAGTAACTGAGCAGGATGTGGATCTGTGTATGTAATGTAAACACACAGATCCACGTCCTGTCACTGGAGAGGAGACCAATGGTGTGTCCCTTGTACATAGTCCCCTCCCCCCACAGTTAGAATCACTAACATAGGGAACATATTAACCCCTGCAGCACCCCCTAGTGTTAACCCCTTCCCTGCCAGTCACATTTATACAGTAATCAATGCATTTTTATAGCACGGATCACTGTATAAATGTGAATGGTCCCAAAAATGTGTCAAAAGTGTCCAATATGTCTGCCGCAATGTCGCAGTCATGATAAAAATCGCAGATCGCCGCCATTACTAGTAAAAAAAAATTATAATAAAAATGCTATACATCTATCCCCTATTTTGTAGACGCTATAACTTTTGCGCAAACCAATCAATATACGCTTATTGCGATTTTTTTTACCAAAAATATGTAGAATACGTATCGGCCTAAACTGAGGAAAAAATTTGTTAAAAAAAATAAAATTTGGATATTTATTATAATAAAAAGTAAAAAATATTATGTTTTTTCAAACTTGTCCATCTTTTTTTGTTTATAGCGCAAGAAATAAAAAACGCAGAGGTGATCAAATACCACCAAAATAAAGCTCTATCTGTGGGGAAAAAATTATAAAAAATTTTATTTGGGTACAGCGTTGCATGACCGCACAATTGTCATTCAAAATGCGACAGCGCTGAAAGCTGAAAAATGGCTTGGTCAGGAAGGAGGTGTACGTGCCTGGTAGGCAAGTGGTTAAAGAGACCCTGTCTCCAGACCATTTAGACAATCCAAAAAAAAAAAAGACTTGGATGTGTCACCAGCCCAAGCAGGCTCAGAGCTCTCATTTAAGTGACACTCTACAGTATTTCCTTTGCTTCTACCTGACTGCTTTATAAAATTGTATGTAGAGGAGTGAGATAGAGGAGGAACTGGGCCAGCATGACAGCATCTGATCATGTCTACAAGTACAGTAATGAGCCGCAGGTTCCCATCCGCCATATGTCCAGGGCTTACCTGTCCTTCCTGGCTGCCAAGGACCTCCATTGTGAGTGTCAGGATGGATTGCAGGTGGAGATCAGAGATCAAAGTGTATTTATTGGCTAAGAGGACAGTATAGGACCTTTACAACTAGGCAATCTCTGATCTAGAATCACAAGGAATAATGTGTTGGTGTGTTCATTGACAAACCCAAATGGTCCTAAATGAAAAAACGTATTGCTAGCGCTATTGAATTTGATTTACTGAAGCATGATGTGAAACTGTAAAAGTATATATTAGTGACGTGTTTCGTTATCCACACTGCCACTAACTTCTGCACCTAATGAAGCATCTCTTGTTGCAATTGACATGCATGGTTGGCATGAAAGCAGCATATTGGCCCTTCTTTTAATTCATTTGCCAACATACCATAAACCTTACCAACCAATACGAGTTTTTTTCACCTTTGACGACTGAAATCTGATTTTGTTGTTATTGATGGCTGCACTTTGAGCATCATCATTGTTTTCTGCACAACTTAGTGGGTAAACTTGGAGGTGTGACTCAACTGATGGTTTTATTGCCTTTAAACTTAATTTAATTTAAAACATATAATAAAGTTAATCAGATTTATATCATATGAATAAAAAATTTATTTATTTTCAAAAAGCAAAGCCAATAGAAAATAAATAGTTACAGTCTATTAGGACCAGGGGAATGATGTTGTTGTATTCAGACAGTGTTCTGTCCCACCTGTGTGTATTTTTCTATAATTGCATTGAACTGTATCTGGTTATTGTGATTCTGATGTATGCCAACATGCATGTGGTGGTTTACGACCACTAAAACTTTTTTACGTGTGCATTGCTGCATCCCTCCGGTTCCCCCTTCTGTTGAATGTTAGTGAGTATGGTCCTAGAGGGTGATTGCTTTTCTTTAGCCCACTGTAACCTTGTTTTTTTCTGTTTAGGTGTTTTTAGGGCCTTTCTGTATGTAAATCCCATTTCCTTTAGGCAATGTCTTACAGTTCGGTCACAGACATTGATTCCAGTTTCTAACCATTTGTTCCTCATTTGTTTTGTTGTGCCTTTTCTGGCATATTGCTTTACGTTTTCTAACGTGACGCTTAGATGTCTTCCTTGGTCAACAGTTCACTTCCCTTTAACAACCTTTCCATTTAATTTGTACTAACGAAAACCATTATTAACACCTACAACAGAAAAAAACAAGGTTACAGTGGGCTAAGGAAAAGCAATCATGGACTGTGGATGACTGGATGAAAGTGATGATGAATGTCCAATGAAATGTATGAAGACGACTGCCTGAAGAAAACTAATTTCCACAATCATTGATGATATGGGGTTGCATGTCAGATAAAGGTATGGGGGAGATGACATTCATTAAATCTTCAATAAATGCACAAGTTTATATTGGGATTTTGGACACTCAACAATTGAAAGGATGTTTGGTGATGATGACATCATTTATCAGGATGTAATCTGATGCAGATGTTTGTTTTAGAACTGCAAAGTACATTTCTGTAATATTTTCCCCAGAATTGATATTTTTTTCCTCTGCTTGATCTGCAAAAAACAGTTGCAACTGACTACAGTTTTCTTTCGTGTTTCTTAAAGCCAGAAGGTTGATAAATGAAAATAGTTTTTAGGCATGTCTGTGGTTAGTTTTTTTTCTACACAATTAAATCAACATTTTCCAAGAGTGGTGATTCCATACTTTTTTTGCCAGGGGATGTTTGTCCCTTGTTACACGAGCACTGCAGTGCAGTTGATTGGCTGAGCTGTTGAGTGGGTGATTTCAAGAAGTTGATACCAAGTCAAATTCTGGTACCTACACTGCTCCCATTTCAAAAAGTAATAATGATTAATTATATATTCACGAGTACAGCGCTGCAATGATTTGTGTCTCTTGTAGTTCATTTTACCTTCAAAAGTTTGATCCAGTCTGAGATTTCATAACTTCTATCTAGGGACATTTAAATAACAGTGACATAAGATAAGGAACAACAGTTAAAAGGATAGCAAGAGGAAGTATATGAGTCACTTCAAAGGGTTGTTCCAAAAGGCTTTCTGTAGGACGATTTCTAAAATCTGGGCAGGCTGAGCATACGTTCTGCTTGAACTTTCTATATATTTTAAGATAAGTGTATTACATTATTATTTTTATTCTTTAATCAATTTCATGTTACAGGTAACCGGGTTTTTACAATACCTGTTGTGTAATGTGCTGAGGCACCAAAATGTTTAAGTAACAGCTTTAAAATGGCTCTGCACAACCTGTGGACGTGGCCAAAAGATGGGGTTTTAGATGAACTAGAGAAAACAAAAGATTTCAGTTTTAATGTTTTCTATTTGGTTGCTAACGTTTTAAGTCAAACAATATGTCCACGCATTTCATAAAGGCTATGCAAGGCTCAAGCACAATATTAATCCTTTCTATGCATAGCTAAAATTAGATATTTACGTAGTATTCATAATCACTGTGTCAATATGCTGCTGAGGTGGCAGGAATGTAGAGCTAGAGACTTGTTAAACTAGAAATATACTCTATGTTGTAACTTTTTACATGTACAAAAAGCAAACACATTACACACACACAGGCAAATTTGTTGGTACCCTTTCACAAAAAAAAATAATAGTTTATTGCATATTTAATAAAAATTCGCTTTTGAATTTTTTGAACAGAATACTTTATATAATAAAACAAATACAAAATATCTGGGGCAAAAAAAATGGGTCCCTAAACCTTATATTTTGTTGCACAACCTTTAGAGGCAATCACTGAAAAACAAGTGATATCTACAGTATTACTCTCAATAAAACATCTGCACCTGCCAACAGGTAGTTTCGCCCACTATTTTATTTTTGCTCTTAGCCATGCTTGGTGCTTTTAGCAGTGTGTTTTGGGTCATTGTCCTGTTGGAGGACTCATGACCTGAAATTGAGACAGAGCTTTCTCACACTGGGCACAGACTAAGCCCTTGTGAGTGTGAAACACGTGAATGTTGCTCCTGTCATTGAGGCTGTGATGATTCGATATATGGATTATTTCAATAAAGCCGTTGGATTTCCCATTTAGTGTGCTATCATCCACCTTTTTCTTCCTATACTTCGCGGCTGCGAACTGGACTGGCATATCAGTGTGGGAACACAGGGCTATGAGTGCGGTGGACCGACCTGGAGCAGTGTCCTTATCTCCTTGCTTTGGAACACTGGACAGTATGTTCAGCTTCATAATTGCTGGATGGTCTTGAGATTTACTTGTGCCCTGCACAGATCCAAAGTGCCCTGTAACAAACACAGCAAAACAGCATTAACATATAACTGAACCTGTGTTATGTTTCACTTCTTTCATTTGCTGTCTGAACATAGAGCTGGTATGACTTGCCATAAAGTTCCAGTTTTGTCTCATATGTCCAAAGGACATTCTCCCAGAAGCTCTGGACATGCAAATATGCATTTCAGCAAATCACAGTCTAATTTTTGTTATGTTTTCTTTCAACAGTGAAGTCCTCCTAGGTCTTAAAAAGTGACTGGTGGTGCAATCAGTGACTAAAAATCTTGAAGTTTAGAGTTTAGAGGATCTCCTTAGGTCCATCTACCATAGCTATTTAGAGAATAAGCGGGCAAACTTCAGGACAGATTATTAGCACGGGGATACAGCCGTTTGTGTCTACGGAAGGCCTACAATAAGGCAGTTGGTCAGTCACATCAATATCTCTTATTCAAACCAAAAAAGAATCTCATTTTTGACCCCCATGAGAATCATCATGCACTATTCAAATCAACACATACAAATCAGAGAAATTATTAAAAAACATTGGTCGATTCTGACAGACGATCAAGGAATTGAGCAATTCATATCAACTAATCCACTGATCACCTATAGACGAGCTCCTTCAATTAAAGATAAATTGGTTCAGAGTGAATATAGGTTTAAGTCCATGTCAAAAAAACATTGTCCTACATATGGCTCTTTCCCCTGAGGACATTGCTCACATTGTTACCTCATTAGGAGAAAGAAATCTTTCCTAATTCACAATGGTGAAATGTTCGATCCTAAGCACTTTGCCAACTGCCAAACACAAGGGGTTGTCTACATGATGTCCTGTGAATGTGGGGCCTACTATGTAGGCAAGACTAAACAACAATTTTGGCATTGAATCACTCAACATATATATATAGCATGGAAATTGGAAATAGACATTTACCAGTAGGTAGACATGTAGTTCTACACCATCATTACCAAATGTCAAGGGTTACTTGTGTCGCCCTCGACAGAATACACATCTCTGATCGAGGTGGAAACTGGAAAAATGTATTGTCTCAATATGAGCAACGTTGGATTTTTCAATTAGGGGCTACCACCTTTCCAGGCCTCAATGAATCTATTACGTTTGCTCCTTTCCTAAAAGGATTTACATCCGGCAAAACTAACTAATTGGGATAATATACTATATGAAAAGAATCACTTTGATTTATTTATTTTGATTCATTTTGACAAAATTAACTTAATTATGTTTAGGAAGATGAATGAGAATTGAAAATTCAGCCGGGCCTTAGGCACATCTTAAGACAAATAAAAATTGTGAACGCATGCCTCGATAGTTACATGTAAAAAGTGCCAGAAACAAAAAGTGCCAGAAAAGACTTGATCTTCAAGTGGTTATTATATGGCTGTTCTTGTGATCACTGACCCCCTGAACCTTACAAATATATCTCACCAGAAAGGAGGCACGTGCGTGATATTTCCATGAGAACAAAAAGTAAAGTTGAAGTTGTTAGTTCATGACATCTTGGTGAAAATGTTAAAAAACTTGCATCTACTTTAATTGTTCTCATGGAAATCAAGTGCTTATATATAGCTCAATTGGGATCTTAATGTAAAACCTAATTGTGAAGGTTAATGTAATTCCTATGCATTTTGCATTTATCATTGCAGCCACAGTCAATAAAAATGTTTTGAAAGTAAAAAACTTTTAGAATGTAAATCATCTGCAATTATCCAGGCCAGTTAACGAGATTACAGGTATATAGTAATTACATGGTAACATAGCTATTCTGGCTGAAAAAAGACATACAGTATCTCACAAAAGTGAGTACATCCCTCACATTTTTGTAAATATTTTATTATATCTTTTCATGTGACAACTCTAAATAAATTACACTTTTTTACAATGTAAAGTAGTGAGTGTACAGCTTGTATAACAGTGTAAATTTGCTGTCCCCTCAAAATAACCCAACACACACCCATTAATGTCTAAACCGCTGGCAACAAAAGTGAGTACACCCCTAAGTGAAAATTTTCAAATTGGGCCCAAAGTGTGAATATTTTGTGTGGCCACCATTATTTTCCAGCACTGCCTTAACCCTCTTGGGCATGGAGTTCACCAGAGCATCACAGGTTGCCACTGGAGTCCTCTTCCACTCCTCCATGATGACATCACGTAGCTGGTGGATGTTAGAGACTTTGCACTCCCCCACCTTCAATTTGAGGATGCCCCACAGATGATCAATAGGGTTTAGGTCTGGAGACATGCTTGGCTAGTCATCACCTTTACCCTCAGCTTCTTGAGCAAGGCAGTAGTTGTCTTGGAGGTGTGTCTGGGGTCATTATGTTGGAATACTGCTCTGCAGCCCAGTCTCCAAAGGGAGGGGATCATGCTCTGCTTCAATATGTCACAGTACATGTTGGTATTCATGGTTCCCTCAATGAACTGTAGCTCCCCAGTGCTGGCAGCACTCATGAACCCCCAGACCATGACACTCACCCCACCATGCTTGACTGTAGGCAAGACGCACTTGTCTTTGTACTACTCACCTGGTCGCCACTACACACGCTTGATACCATCTGAACCAAATAAGTTTATTTTGGTCTCATCAGACCACAGGACATGGTTCCAGCAATCCATGTCCTTAGTCTGCTTGTCTTCAGCAAACTGTTTGAGGGCTTTCTTGTGCAAAATCTCTAGAAGAGGCTTCTTTCTGGGACGATATCCTTTCTGGATATAACGCTGAGCATGTGCACTCAATTTCCTTGGTTGACCATGGCGAGGCCTGCTCTGAGTGGAACCTGTCCTGTTAAACCGCTGTATGGTCTTGACCACTGTGTTGCAGCTCAGTTTCAGGGTCTTGGCAATCTTCTTATAGCCTAGGCCATCTTTATGTAGAGCTACGATTCTTTTTTTTTTCAGATCCTAAGAGAGTTTTTTGTCATGAGGTGCCATGTTGATCTTTCAGTGAGTGAGAGCGATAACACCAAATTTACAGACCTGCTTCCAATTCACACCTAAGATCTTGTAAAAAATGAGTCACGTGACACTGGAGAGCGAAAATGGCTAATTGGGCCCAATTTGGAAACTTTCACTTATGATGTACTCACTTTTGTTGCCAGCGGTTTAGACATTAATGGCTGTGTGTTGAGTTATTTTGAGGGGACAGCAAATTTACACTGTTATACAAGCTGTACACTCACTACTTTACATTGTAGCAAAGTATAATTTCTTCAGTGTTGTCGCATTAAAAGATATAATAAAATATTTACAAAAATGTGAGGGGTGTACTCACTTTTGTGAGATACTGTATACGTGATCCTGTGCACAGTTGCTGTCCTGTAGCAGTAAAACTGCTATAGGGCAGTCGGCAAGTGATTAACCACTTGCTGCCCACCCACCATCAAATGACGGCTAGGCGGTGCGGCTCTTGTTCTGGGTGGACTTCATATGACGGCTTCCCGGAACGACCGCTCTCGCGGGCCCCTTTTGGGAGATACTGTAAGTCCATCTAGTTCAACCAATAAAAGGAAAAAAAATGTATATATGTATATGTAGCTGTGCCGTGGGGTCGCTGAGTGTAGTAGTTTCACCGGTCACCCTGCTCAGCCAGGCATTCACTTTCAGTCACACATTGCTAGACAATGAACAGTTCATCAGCTTGTTTTTATTGAGGGGATTTAACTTGGATGGGAAAAAGGGACAATTTGATGCCCATATAATTGATCTTGTCAGCTTAAACAAAGAATTATTGAATCTATATTGGCAGTCTCTAAAGCTCCATATTCCTTTAGCACATTACTTGAGTCAACTCCACTTTCTCTACTGTGCAATCCTAGATTCCTTTCACAGTTAGCACATGGTTAGTCACTCTGAATAAGTCCCAACTGTTTAATATCTGCCATTTGCTGGCAGGGGTCTGCAGTCCCCTTTGGTGTAGCAACCAATAGCGATGAAAAGAGTACTTTTTGTGCTAACTGAATCTTGGTGGACTACCGATCCCAGAAAGTCCTGTGCAAGTCCTGCAAACCCTGCTGGCTGTAGCAACTTGACTCAAACACCAGCGACATCAGTCTTTCTCTCTGGCTCTACATCCACTCCTGGCATGTCTCTCCCACAGCTTCTCACTGTGCCTGTCACTCACCGACCCCGGAATGGATTCTAACTAACAACTTGCCCGGCAATGTTCCCCGCTGTCCTCCTCCTGCTCCTGTATGAGGGGCTCCTTCCCAGCTCCCGAGCTCCAGGCCCAATGCCCCCCCCCCCCCAGAAAAGGGGATTCCTTCAAGGCCCTGACAGCCTAACACTCCATTGCTCAGTTTTTCCACCCGACAACAACTCCTCCCCCAGCAGGCTGACCATGAGTATATATAGGTGGCCTGCCCTCTGACAATCGTAGTTGGACATTGGTCAGAGCTCCCAGATATACTTCATGCCACTCCAATCCTCTGCCCTGCCTCTTTTCCAGAACCTTCCACAAACAGAGGAGGCGCCAGAGAGATGAAATGCATGTCAGTCACCTGCTGCTACTCTTAAAACCACTCCCAGCCCCCAGATCAAAATAAACAGGCCTAGCTCACTGCTAGGCCTGCCTAAATTTACCTGCACTGGCTGTAAAAACAAAAAAACTACCTCTAGAACATCCAGCACTGGCTGTAAAAAAAAAACAAAAAAAAAAACAGCAGAGCGTGATTCAATTTGCTCCAGTGGGGGGAACAATTCCTTCCTGATCCAAGAGGCAATTGGATGTTCCCTGGATCGACTAACTATAAATGTTAGTAGCCAGGTATGATTCTTTTTATGTAAATGAGAACATGACAGCTTTCTCCAGTTTTCATAAATCAGCACTAACAATCCATATGGCATTGGAATCCAAGGGCAAGCTGGTTATACAGGAACAGCTTTGCCGGTTCTTCTTCAGTCTGATACTGGCGGAAATTAGCCCATGGTGGACAAATTCTTCCTAAAATGCACAATGGTAATAAGACCCCTGTAAATGAGCCAAATTTCTGCTTCCATATCCAAAATCAAACAGATTAGTGTTCATTAATTTACAAATTTTAAATTCCAAAAGCAAAATATCAGTCGGCTAATATGCTTCATGAAAACATGATTAAAGTTTTCTTTAATCACAAGGACATGGCATCATCAAAGCTTTTGTACTAAAAGAAAAAAAAAAAAAAAAAAGATTAAACAAGAATAATAGCTTCTATGTAGCTCCTTGTGCCCTTTCCTTTCTCATTGGAACCACATTGAAAGCTTTCTAATGCTTACCCTTTTTATGTAAGATTTCCTAATTTTTTTCTACACAACTTTTTGTTACTTTGATAGACGCACAATGAGTGGGTGTAATAAAAGTTTGTGAGAAAATATGTTGGTCACTACCATCAGTTTTTTTGTCTTAAAGTGGAACTTCACTCTCCTCTCAATCATCATTGACTATTTTTAATCCTAACATTAGTAAATAGATAAGAAAATATTTCCTATTTACTTGTTTTGAACTTTTTTACTTGGTTACTTCTTGATTTCTTGCGTAGGCAAATGATGTCATACATCCCAGGAGTCTTTAGGAGGGGAGGAGGGGTTTTCTTATTTATGCATGCCCTCCTGGCCTGCATGCCTGAGCTAAGGTCAGATAGATTTCAGGTAGTATATGCTACATGAATTATCTGCCCTAACTCAAGATGGCCACAGCCAGAATTGCTGGGTGTGTTTTTTAGGGCGATTTTCAAGCAAAATAAAGCATGGAGGCAAGGATGGATGGTGGACTTTGCTTTGAATATTAAAATTGAATTTTGTGGTGCTCAGATGCAGTGTTGTTCCGCTTTAAAGCCTTTAAAGTTTTTTTTTTTTTTTTAAATCAGCATAAGAGATGGTACTTACTGTACATACAATGAGAAATGTCCCTTGTTCTGTTGGCTGCTGTCTTAGTTGAAATCCTCTGTGCCCCCCATTTACCTCCGCAACAGTAACCTTCCAGTGCTGTGGGGGTTAATACAGCTGCTGGACTTGACATAGGCACTTTGTAACGAGTGCCAATTATGCCGCTTTTCTGTACCCCTCCTCCCATTTATAGAAGCTCCGTAAAATCGCTATTATGGTTTCCACCAATGAAAAATTCTCTATGAAAGAAAATCGAGTGGATGAATGAAAGGTGTGCCTCCTCCATTCATAAAGTGTGTTTTATTGATGGAAGCTATAGGACAGCTTCTATGAAAGGAGGAAGGGGGTGGAAAGGGTGGGCATATTCCACACACCTGACGAGTACCTAGGACAGGTCCAGCAGCTGTATTAGCCCCAGCGGCGATCATCTTCTGGTGCTGTGGGGGATTAATACAATAGGGGGCAGAGAATGAAAGCTTTTAATAGACAGCAGCTACTATCGCAACTGACACTTCTAACGAAATGGAAGTACTGCCCTCGTGCTAATTTCTAAAAAAAAAAGAAAAAATAGGCTTAAACTTGAATACTTACATCCAATGTCACACTAAAGATTGTGTCGCTGGTGACATCTCTTCTACTACAATGTCACTGTCTTGTTGGCCAACCAAACCAGCAAAATGTTGCTTCATCACTAGCAATTGAGATTCTGCAAAATTTCAGCAGAAGGCATCTTCCATTAGGTGAAGTGGCAGTTGTACTTCTGTGATTGTGCTAACAGTGAATCAGCAAAAGGACCAACAGGGTCATATGAACCTTACTCTAGCCGTGTCAAGTTATGAAAAGGTCAGTGTTCATCTATACTTTAACACTATTATACCTTCTAGAGGGCCTGGACTGAGACAAAAAATAGTCCCGGGTATTTTAAACTGAGCAACCCATGACATATTTACTGGCCCCTTCCCCACTCTCCATCCCGACGAAGCTGAGGGGGGTCGGGAAATAGCACGGGGGGGACAGAGAGCACAGAGGGGCAGGAGAGCACAGGGGCAAAGAGCACAGGGGGGCCCGGAGAGCATGCAGGGCTGGAGAGCACTTTGGGGGATGGAGAGCACTGGGGAGGCCGGAGAGGAATGAGGGAGCCGAAGAGCACAGGGGGGCTGAGAGCACAGGGGGGTAGAAAAGCACTGTGGGCCTGAGAGCAGTAGAAAGAAGCTGGATAGGAGGAATGGCGGAGCGGCTGCATTCAGAAGAATCAATCTTTCCAATTTCCACCTGCATCCTCTAAATGCCTACGGGAGGGAGAGGTGGAGAAGCTGGCTTTAAGAGGCTGCAGGAGGAAAATACAAATATTGATTCTTCTATATGCATCCGCCCTGCTGCTCCTCCTATCCAGGCACACAGGGACTGCACTCACTGTTCCTCTGGTCTGGCGCCTACTCCAGCTCCTCCCTCTTCGTGATCACAGGTCAGCTGACCTGTAGTTTCCACCCCCGGCCCGACGGCCGCAAATTAACTGGCCGGCATCTGGCTGCAGAGAGGCCAGGGGAGCCACGCGGGTTTAAAAAGAAGCCCAGGTGCCTTGGGCCCCGCAAGGACATGCGGCCGGGCCCACCGTGTGCCCTATGGCCAGTCCAAGCCTGCCCTCTAGTAAAAGTGTGCCCAGGCTCAGAAAAATCGATTAGGAGAGTAGGAGAAAAATCAGTTGTATGTTTAAAGCTAAAATATAAAGATTAAAGTTAGTATGTAGGCATCATACATTGTGCTGGTATAATGAATAATGATATTAAAAGTACTGTATTTCTATATTAGTTGGTAAAAGCTATGGGCTTCATGAGCAAGGCCATGTTATATTATTTCATGTTATTACATTTTGTTTTTTGGCATATATATATATATATATATATATATATATATATATATATATATATATATATATATATACACATATACACAGTGCCTTGAAAAGGTATTCATACCCCTTGAAATTTTCCACCTTTGGTCATGTTACAACCAAAAACGTAAATGTATTTTATTGGGATTTTATGTGATCGACCAACACAAAGTGGCACATAATTGTCACTTTTTTTGTTTATAGCGCGCAAAAAATAAAAAACCTGCAGAGGTGATAAAATACCACCAAAAGAAAGCTCTATTTATGGGGAAAAAAGGACATAAATTTTATTTGGGTACAGCGACGCACGGCGGCGCAATTGTCAGTTAAAATAAGGCAGTGCTGTATCGCAAAAAATGGGGTAAAACCTTCTGGGGCTGAAGTGGGTAAAGCAGGGTTAGGTTATAAAAAAAATATCCCAAGCTTTGAACATCTCACGGAGCACTGTTCAAGCCATCATCCAAAAATGGAAAGAGTATGGCACAACTGCAAACCTACCAAGACATGGCCGTCCACCTAAATGACAGCCCGGGCACAGAGAGCAATAATCAGAGAAGCAGCCAAGAGGCCCATGGTAACTCTGAAGGCGCTGCAGAGGTCCACAGCTTAGGTGGGAGAATCTGTCCACAGGACAACTAATAGTCGTGCACTTCACAAAACTGGCCTTTATGGATGAGTGGCAAGAAGAAAGCCATAAGAAGTCAGTTTGCGAGAAGCCATGTGGGGGACACAGCAAACATGTGGAAGAAGGCGCTCTGGTCAGAGGAGACCAAAATTAAACTTTTTGGCCTAAAAGCAAAACACTATGTGTGGAGGAAAACTAACACAGCAATTCACCCTTAACACACGATCCCCACCCAGAAACACGGTGGTGGCAGCATCATGTTGAGGGGATTCTGTTCTTTAACAGGAACAGGGAAGCTGGTCAGAGCTGATGGGAAAGAGTAAAATACAGGGCAATCTTAGAAGAAAACTTGTTAGAGTCTGCAAAAGACTTGAGACCGGGGCGGAGGATCACCTTCCAGCAGGACAACGACCCTAAACATAGAGCCAGATCTACAATGGAATGGTTTAGGCATAGTCATGTGTTATAATGGCCCATTTATAGTCCAGACCTAAATCTAATTGAGAATCTGTGGCAAGACTTGAAAATTGCTGTTCACAGACGCTCTCCATCCAATCCGACAGAGCTTGAGCTATTTTGTAAAGAAGAATGGGCAAAAATGTCACTCTCTAGTTGTGCAAAGCTGGTAGAGACATCCCCAAAAAGACTTGCAGCTGTAATTGCAGTGAAAGGTGGTTCTACAAAGTATTGACTAATTTACATTTTTGGTTGTAACATGGCAAAACGTAGAAAATGTCAAGGGGTATGAATACTTTTTTACAAGTCATATGTGAAATGCTATATAGTGTCTATGAAAAGTATTTGAAAGTTTTAGTTTTTTTTTAACATAGAACATCAAATCACAAAGAATGTCATTCTAGATTATTGACAAGGAACACCAGTATTATACTCTTTCATGCTCATGTGAAAGCAGCTCTTCAAATTAATGTTAATTACATGTGAAAAAAAACAAAAAAACAATCACTGATTGCATAAATATACACCCACAAAAAAACAATCACTGATTGCATAAATATACACCCTCTTCTAAATGACAATGAACTAAATCAATGTCACATCTAATTACTTTTCAAATTCAAACAATTAATACATGGAAATCATCTGTGCGTAGTCACAGAGTTTCAAATGATTATATACATTTATCTAGAAGACTAACTTTTAGTGAGTCAGTTGTTTGGCATAGCATGAAGACAAAGGAGACTGAAAAGCACAATTCACGGAATGAATACAATAAAATGTCACTGAATAAATTCTTGGAGTACAGCTGAATCAATCATTAGGTAAAGGAAAGAGAATGGTACAACTGTATACCTGCCAAGAACAAGATGTTCACTAAAAGTGAGTGATCCTGCAAAAGACTAATGAGAAACGCCACAAAGAGACTTATGACAGCTCTGGAAGAGTTACAAGCTTTAGTGGTTGAGAGACTAAGGATACAACTGTAATTCACTAGTCACAGCCTAATGGGGAAAAAAGCAAAAATAAAGCCAACCTTATCTAAGACTCAAATTACGGTACATTGTGTCCACAGTTTACCAGGATGTGTGTGGAAGATTGTATGGTCTACTGCAGGGGTGCTCAACCTGTGCACTGCAGGGCCCTCAGATGTGTTCCCAGACCTCAGGCTCTGGGATGGTGGGTTGGCAAGCCCAGATAGCACGCTGCCGATCGACATCCCAGAGCATCAGCATGGAGTGGGCACCAGTAGCAGAGGAAGATAGCAACTGCATAAACCAATGCTTCCTCTGTAGCGCTGACTTATGTCCCAGGTGGAGTAATACCAAGTGCACTTCGCCTGGGACTTTCGTAGCAGCCTAGCAATGCCAGCAGAAGCGGAAGATAAAAAGGTCAGTTTATTAAACATCACATAGTTTTGCAATGGGCATATCAGCACAAAAAATGGTTATTAGGATGCTTTCACAAAAACTTCAAACAACATTGGTCCTATGGGTGAGGACAAAAAAAGCAATGTGGCCCCTGGCTCAGCCTCACAAATTTATGAGAGTTGGGTCCAATGGGGTAGGCATGAAGGTGGAGCTACCAAATGTACGCTGCCATGGTGTCTGTCAGGAGAAAAGTTATTTTTGGCTTATTGTTTTATATATATTTGGACATAACTGCAAATTATAAATGAACGTAGCTCAAGCTGTCAAACTGATAGCACAGTCTTGCAGATCCCCCATGAAGAACACTGCTCTCCCTGTGTTATTATCAGAGCTCTGTCCTAGGTGCTGTAGCCTGTTTACCAAGAGCACACAGAGCTCCTGATAACAAGTGAGTAGCTGTCACATGGAAGAGCACAACCTCCCCCCTGTACAGTGCAGTAGACGGCCAAGCGATGCAGAGGCTGGAGAGGCTGCTGCCCCAGCTGCACCCTGTCCCCCAGAATGACATCCAAGCCCACTTTTGCCTCTGCCCCAGCCCTATGTGTTTACAGAATGTCTGAAATGTCAAATGTGCCCATTTTAATGTTCTGAAGCTATGATAAGTTGGGATTTGAACTGTTAAAGGATAAGTTCACCTTTGGGAACAAATTGCATGTTCCACCTGTTTTTAAGGTGCAACAATTAACATGTCCTGTTCCTGCAGCTCTCTCCCTGATCCCCCCTCCCTCCCCTTCTCTATGACAGTGGGCTGGGGATCTTCTCCCTGCACCCACTGTCACAATTTAAAAAGAGCACAGTCGTGCGGGGCTCTGTCCACACAGTATCCCCATTCATTCAGAGTTCTGTAAACCAATGTATTTGCGGCTTGTAGTTCTCGAACTGCGAGGGCACTGGTAAATGGTCTCATAGTCCATTGGGCATCCTCGACTGAAGTAACTGCCTTCCCATAGAGACCGCTACACTGACAGTCTGCAGGAGCTCAACATTGCACCTGTGATCTTCTTAGAAAAAAAAATAGTAAATTCACTTTACCTGAAAAAAATGTGCATTTAAAAAAAAAAAAAAAAAAAGGTGAACTTATTCTTTAAGCTTCTCATAGTTGCCTAAATAAAACGTGTTTCATCATTTAGGAAAACTGGAGCATCAATGCAGTATAATTTTTTGGAAAAAGGGGGGGGGGGGGGCACTTCACAACCAATCTGGTTTATTCTTTCATTCACTATCATTACTAAACTATAAAATCTGACTCTCAAACACACCGATGGTATTGCACACCTGAATTATTGCATAAATTTTACCCGAGCACGCTAGCTTCATGTTGGAAGTGCAACCTACATTTGGGCACATTACTACATATCTGGTGGGAATGCCCACGAATTCAATCTTTTTGGAAAGAAGTACATCGCATAACCACGCTCGTCACTACATATGAACTAGAATGGTCACCTGCTCACTCTCTCCTACACCACTCCAATCTTCCACACCGCACCTACCACAAATCTCTTGCAATGCACATGCTAAATGCGTCAAAACAATGCATACCGATGCATTGGAAATCTCAAACCATTCCGTCACTGAAGGAGTGGTTCCATAGAATCAACAAAATTGCGGAGCTGGAAGAGCTAATTCACATTGCAAGAGACTCTCCAAGCAAATTCAATACCAAATGGGCTTGCTGGAAACATTTCCAAACTAATCCCGAATACGCCCTCTTAAATTCCTGAAATGAGCACTACAGACACTCACTCATGCTGATTTTCGTAACCTGGATATCCTTGATATGATAGCACCGTCCCCTCCTCATAACCTCAAGGTAATGTGTAAAGGGCCTGGGAGATGGTCCCACGAGGAGGGAAGCAAGAAACGGTCACCAGTATGCCCGGAAACAGTTAACATGTTCCCAACACCACCCAACCTCTCTGATCACCCCCCCCCCACACACACACGTCTGGTCGTCTCCGCCCCCCCACTATCTACAAAGCTTTCACAAAGCAGAGAGACACCTACACCTAACCTCCAATCCCCTAGACCCGGATATGCTTGCCTCATTCCCGCTTAGTCCTTCTTCAATTCCCCCCCCTCTCCTTTCTATCCTTCCCATACCTATCTCCACGACAGGTCACCAATATTCACACTCCGCACACTTACTATGCCTAAGATCCCAGACGAACATTGTGATCACCTAGGCACTCACAGAGACAGCCCACACAGGGAGAAACCGAATGGCAAGACGGGGATTACAGTTTTATAGTTAGAGAAGGTTTCAACCTTTAACCGTAATACTCAGCCTCACAAACCCACCTATGAAATGCCACGTTGGCTATGAACAGGTACTATAGGTGGTAGTAACGAACCAGACGACAGAACAAGGATGTGTGATGGAAAACACCTTAAGTGCTAGATATTGGATGGAGAAAGATTTATTGAGATAACGTAGTTGCTCTGGTGATCTTTTAATGTAACCTGTAATTTTAAATATTTCACCTACTATGTTTGTTGAAATGTTCTGTGAACTGACGAATGTTGACCTGTTTGTTCATATGATGCTAATAAAACTTTTTCTTGAAAGACAAAAAATCTGACTCTTAGTGACAATAACCCTGCTTTTCGTTTAACTGAAGTTTGAATTATTACTCAAAAATTTACCCCAAACTTGCTATAGGAAAAAGGTCAATGTTTGCCTTTACATCATTACACAATCATAGACATCAATAGCATAAAATTTAAAACGCAGACATCATGATAACTTGAATTCCGTTTATTCTAAAGCAAAATGATGGCATACATGCATTTTAAAGACATGCACTTGTAGTTCAATGTTCAGATGACCCACCAAGATGTAAGAAAAACAGCAACTCAGGTTGGGAAAAAAAAAATCTGTCATCAACAATCTAAAGGCATTCAATTTATATTTTGTATGTTGTCAAAAAATGGATGACCACCCCAAATCAAAATGGTATGATGTCCGTTTTTCAGGCGGACCTGATCCGAAAGGTCCATATGAGTCTAAGGCAGACTGATGCAAATTGACTTATGTCCGTTCACACCCACCTACCTCCGAGTCCATCTAGGTCCAGGAAAAAAAACACAAAAAAAAACAACAAAACAGAAAAGGGCTGATTCCTTTTCCAGACCTACACATGATGGAACATGAACTAAACATGAATGGAGTGGACCAAGCTCATGTGAAAGGGCCATAAATCATTCAAAACCAATTAAAGCTTAACTCCTGGCAGATAAAAAAAAATCCTGATACATATTATTTAAAGATTATTAAAATATATAAATTCCTTATCTCTTCCTGATATTAGCATCCTAGAAATCAATTCACAGCAGCACTCAAATTGTAATAGGGAGGTTTAGCATTTGTAATAAATAAGAGCTGTATTACTTTCCACTTTCAGCAGAGGGCTCATGGCTGTGGTGATTCTCGTTTACTGTCTAGTGTACTTTTTAACTGCAGTACAGAAAAGATCACCAATCTGGCTATACTAATTGACAGGGGAACTAAGATCACAAGACTGCCTTTTAGCCATTTACCTGGAGTTTAGCTTTACTATGTGTATGTTCTGACAAGTATATTGCCACAATGTGGATCCTAATAATGCCCAAAATAAACAAATTGAACTTTTTACAATTTCAAAACTAAAGAATAAAGTGGAAACTATGTGGTCCATGGTCATTTACATTGTACATTATTGTAAAGTTTATAGGTTTATAAACTTATTATTGACAATTTGTTTTGCATTCGTACAAAATCGGTTTTCAAAATAGACATCTAAGGTAGGCCATACATTATCATATTTTCTTTCCTTCAACCCTGAGTTGAAGGAAACAACATTTGTTGATTCCCCCATCAACACAGTCAATGATGATGGGGCAATCCCTCCAGCAGCTCTATTGTGTTCTGCTTTCTTTCCCACCGGTAAAATATAATGATCACTGCTGCTGCTATAGCCACCATGAAAAAACAAAACAAACAAACAATAACAGGCTGGTTGTACTGAAGTCAATAGAATGATTGACTTCAGTACCACAAGCCTGCCCATGTAAAGATCGACATTCAGCTGGTTCCTGCTGAAACGGGCGAATTTCGATCGGTCAATGCTAGGCTTAACTCTGTGTGTTTTGTTGCTTTAATGCATGCTGTACCGCTTAATAAAAGAGCCGAGCACTAGCTCCATGTTTGTTGTTTTGGCCTACAGACTAAACATCTAGATGGCATCCTTTGTACTTGCAGAGGGTGAGGAAGGCGGTTGTCCACCTCTGTAAACCAAAAGCAAAACTTTGAAGCATCAGACTTACATTTGCCACCTTCTGGCTACAAAATTCAAAAAGTTTATTTTTAATCCAAAAAAAAAAAGCATTCATTCTTAATGGGCAGTGGAAGTGCAGAGCTGAACTCCCAAGTCAGGGAAGATGAAGCTGAACATGCATGGAAGTTGATTTGCCTAAGGCAAATAGGCTGTTCACTTTCCAAAGGAATTTTCCCTTAGCTTAATGAATGTGGCAAAAATACACTTTGTTTATTTGCACATGATTGGATGATGGAAATCAGCAGAGCTTCACCTCTTTCAATAAGCGAAGTGAAAATTCCCTTGCAAAGTGAACAGCCTATTTGCTTTTAGTAAATCAACCCCATAGTGTGTGAGAATTTCCCCAGGACAGCAGAGAGGGTTTAAAATGTATTTATTGAAATGTGTTACGCTATTGGAAGACATTGTGTGGGCTTAGTTTTGAAATTATTATTATTATTTTTTTTTTCATCAATACATTTTTATTAAGTTTTGAAATTTTAAAAAGGTTGTCAGGGTTTCTTTAATATAACACAACGTGAACTTTCAAAACCAGGAGTTTGAAGAAAGCTTTCTGAAACATAAATAGTAATTATTGGTGCTATGCATTAGTTAAAGCAGCACTCCAGGCAAACAGTTGAATATGCAGCTGATTTAATATGTATGACAATTTCCTCTGCCAAGGTATTTTCAGTTCTGCTAATCATCTGTAAGGCTACATTCACGTGGCCACACTTGGGCAGATAGATTGCTGTGTTCACAGGTGGCTAAACACCGTCTCTGGGCGCTATTTCTGCAAACTAACTGGCCAATTAGCTGGGTCCAGTTTGTGTGTGGCCAGAACTCTGCAGAAACGAAAACCCTGGAAACGCTCGTTCTGCGTCCAGGGTCAGTCGGAGGATTTACTTGCATTAAACCACTCACATGAGCAGTTGCATCCAAACAGCAACCGCAGTAACAGCACCAGCCACAAGCATACAAATCTGACAGCCACCAATGATAGCAGTTACTGTTTGCACACGGTGTGAGCAGGCAGCTTTTAGAACTGCCAGCTAGAATTTACTGATTGGTGGCCCCTGTGAAGCCATGTAAATGTAGCTTGCCAGGTTCATTTGACAGTGGTTCAATTTCAAATTTTGACTTATTGTCCAATAAACAAAGGAGGAGACACAGGAAGCTGCAAAGTTAGAATAAGAAAAAAAACAATGTGAATCAAAAGCCAATACGGACAGAACAAAACTTGGTAGTTCACAAGCTCTAAGCATATGTATCTCAACTGTACATCTAGTTGTTCGCCTAGAAATCAGCTGTAATTAAAGCGGGTATTAAAATCAAAAGCAAATATTTATCATTTTGCAGCTTACCAATTCTTAGGTATGATAGATGCATTTATTTTCTTTTTTAAATCATTTTTTCATCTGGTGATCTGGCCAGTAATCCGGTTGTTAGCTCTCAAGTAATTATAACTGTATACTAATATTTATAGGCAAAGTTGATCCAGGGATAATCCGATTGCCTCTTGGGGGATCAGGAAGGAATAATTTCCCCCTGCAGGAGCAAATTAGATCATGCTTTCCTGGGGTTTTGTTGCTTTCCTCTGGATCAACTGTATGTATAGGATTATGTATCTATAGGATTATATTGTTTATTTGTTTATTTTTCTCCTTTAATTGGTTGAACTGAATTAAACTTGTATCTTTTTTCAACCACACCAACTATGTAGCTCTCCAGCAGAATGCATCAGTGACAGATATGGCACAAACCATTTAATACTAGCAGGAGTGCTCACAATGACCAGCCTTTATTTTTATTTATACAAAATCGTTATGCCAAAAAAGAACTAAACTGTTTGCCATAACTGCTTATAAAGTATTAGCTGGAGTTTTGCTTAAATTTGTTAGCATATTTATATCGGCTAGTACATCTAACACTCCCACCCACCAGACTGAGAATGTTGCTGTCCCTGTGCTTCTTCATCCAGAGTGGGCTCATTGCAATACAGGAGGTGCGTTATTGGCCAGATCACCAGGTGAAAACCTAATGCAGCCACCACGTCTAATACCTGGTAAGCTGCATTATATTACATCTTTGGATTTGGGTTTAATAGCGCTTTAATGGCAAAACTTTCCAGAAGTCAGAATGTGAAAATACACTTAACAGCTTTTGCAGCCTGTGCTGATGTTTTTTTTTTTTTCCCCGATGGGTTTTTCATTCCCACGCAACTTTATGGGAATGCAAAACCTGCTTCAAGCAGGTCTGTTAGTGAATACTAAATGATCTCAGGAGCATTTCAAATTGATGTCATCAACACAAGCCCAAAGCCTGATGACACAGGCCCTAAAATCTTATTCCAATAGAGTTTGTAAACGCTGAAAAGTCATTAGTTACTGATTTATAGACAGGGACATTTAGACTTAATATGCGAAAAGCAATGTTCTTCTGCTATCCAATAGACAAATCAATGACAGTTTCTGATTTTCTGCCATGGGTTACAGCACATCATTGCTTTATGCTCTAAGCTCATACGTGGTTTACTTTGGTATGGTGTACTATAAACTAGAACAGAGGTGCTGTGTTTGGGCCCCAAGTGTTTATTTGCCCGTTTTTTGAGACCTCAGGATCTGTTTTTCAATAGACTGCTACTGAAGGAGTATAATTTCTTGGGAACCTAGGAACCCATACATTTGGAAGCTTGACTTTGGGTTCAGATTCACATGTTATACATGAAAGAATCAGAAAATCTCAGCGCAATTGTAGCCTTGGAAAATGGCTCTTATTGAAAGAAGCATCATCCACACATGTAAACATAGTAAACTGTCATTTATTTAATGGATTAGCCTTCACTCTTTTGCTGCAGGATAAAAATGTACTGAATCGTTGCAGCTTTTATGAATCAAGAACTTTTCAGGTGGAATCACTAAGTGGAGCTGCACATGGTGTGACCATCACTCTCTGCCGGTGGTGAGAAGCTTCAAGGCCTTCTGGAGGTTTTGCACTGCTGTATTAACATCCTCGTACTGTAAAGCACTGCCAGCATATTTGCAGTATTTCTGTGCTCTTGTAAAGTCTTCTGGTGTCAGACGACCTTCACCTACGAAAAAAAAAAAAAAAAAAGTAAATGTATAGAAACACTAATAGAAATTGAGCACTAAATTTATTCCATGGTGTATGGCAATAATTCTGGGTGCAGCACTCTGATGCTTTTGTATTTACTTGCACTAGTTGGATGAAATGTTAACTGTAGCTGTTTATTTTATTTTAACAGTAGTGGACTAAATTGTTCATTACGTATAAGAGCAGTGCATGTGAACTCCAGACATTACATTTTTTATGGCAGAATATATTTTCTAATGCCTAGCATCAAGATGCATTGGAGACTTGAAAAGGTAATACTGTGCAGATTATTTAACACGATTTATTTATGTCACGCTGAAAACCACTTAGCGTAGCACCATTGCAATAAATGAGAGCTATGTAGAGTGAAACGCGTTGGGATGTCTCAACTCCCCTGCCATTGTGCAGAGTATGTGGACGACCTAGAGTAGTAAATATCTTTAGCTACTGTATGTGCAAGGAAAATCAGGATTTTTACTAGCACATGATTGGAAGTTCAATGTCAGCACAACTTCACCTCAATCACTAAATAATTGGACAGTAGGTTTTTCAAAGAGGAAATTCCCTTAGCTTTGTGAATGAGGTGAAGTTGTGATGACAATCGCACAATTATATGCAAAAAATAAAATAAAAAATGTTTTAACTTTCTTTGCACTTGAATGGGTATTCTTTGCAGTGAATTTTCACCTCATTCACTAAGAGAAGTGAAAGTTCACTTTGATAGTGTACATGTTCTACTCATTTAGCAAATCCCCCTTACTATGTATAATAAAATATGTTTTCTTCTTATTTATCCTATTTATTCGAACGCACCTTTAGTGTTACAATTCTACCTCCTCTTCTCCTCTCCCTTCCTCTGTCGTGGGTCCCCAAAGGTTTTGTTCTTGGACCTCTCTTATCCTCCATTTATACCCTCCTCCCTGGTTCAGGTAATAACCTCCCATAGCTTCCAATACCATCTCTATGCTACTAATTTAGCAAATCACCCCTACTATGTATAATAAAATATGTTTGCTTCTTATTTATCCTACCTATCCCACCGCACCTTCAGTGTCACTTACAATTCCACTTCCTCCTCTCCTTTTCCTTTCTCCGTTGGGGTCTTTCAAGGTTCTGTTCTTGGACCTGTCCTATTCTCAATCTGCATCTCCTTCCTAGGTTAGTTTATTGCCTCCCATGGCTCTCAATACCACATCTATGCCGATGACACCCAAATCTATCTCTCTACCCTTCAGCTTACTCCTTCAGTCTCCTCTCCTTTCACTTATTTACTAACAGACATATCAGCCTGGATGTCACACCACTTCCTCAAACTCAATCTATCCAAAACTGAGCTCATGATTTTTTCTCCCCCACATGCCACTTCCCCCGATTTCTCTGTCAAGATCGATAGCACTACTATCAGCCCGTCCCCGCATGCCAAGGTGTAACCCTGAACTCTTCTTGCAGTCTCAACCTTGCAGCCTCAACCTCCACAACATCTCCAAAATATTCCCTTTCCTAACCAATGACACCACAAAACTCCTAGTTCACTCCCTGGTCATCTCCCACCTCAACTACTGAAACTCCCTCCTTATGGGATTACCTTCACATAGGCTACCCCATTCTTCAGTCCATCATGAATGCTGCTGCCAGGTTCATCCACCTTACCAACCGTTCAGTGTCTGCTACCCCTCTCTGTCAATACCTCCACTGGCTTCCACTCATCCAACGAATTCAATTCTAACAACTTACAAAGCCATCCACAAACTCGGCCCCGAGCTACATCACTAACCTAGTCTCAAAATACCAACCTACTCGTTCCCTTCGTTCCTCCCAAGACCTCCTTCTCTCTAGTTCCCTTGTCACCTCCTCCAATGCTCCCCTCCAGGACTTTTCCAGAGCCTCTCCTATGGATCTCTCTACCCCAATCTGTCCTAATATCTCTTAGTCTGCTTGCTTTTTGACATTCCCTGAAAAAAACCTTCTTCAGAGAAGTCTATTCTACCGTCGCCTAACAGCTGAACTTTTATTTGATGGAGATCACCCCCCATAGTTATTACCTTTTCTATCACTTCACCCTCCCTCCTAAATTGTAAGCACTAACGAGCAAGGCTTTCAGATTCCTCCTGTATTGAAATTTATTGTAACTGTACTGTCTGCCCTCATGTTGTAAAGTGCTGCGCAAACTGTTGGCCCTATATAAATCCTATATAATAATAATAATTTAAAGGACAATACAATAAATGGAGACAATTTGGATACGCCCTTTCGGTACGCAAATGTATGGTTAGTGATTTGCTGTGTATTTGAATTCTTGTGTACCAGGGGCCCACTGAACCTGAAGTACCCCAGACCCTCCAAAGGTCTGAATCAGGGCCCGTTTCCAGTTTTATGGTCTCCTCACTAATTCCCCATGGCTGGCAGAGCTACGCAATAACCCAGCTGCTAATCTGTAAGAGACACTAGAAGATCTTACTTTACAGTTAAAGTAATTGCTTTTGGTTTGTGAAAGGTTAACAGATTCAGTATTGCTGAGGTGCAATGGATATCACTTGCTCAGATCAACGTTTATTGAAGGGTATGTGATCTTTGTTATCATCACCTAGGCAAGATGGTTTTGTTTCTGTGCCACTCTCCTGTTACAGAATGACTTTTAAAACATAGATGCTCATATTGTCTGCTTTTCTTTTATAATGAGAAAGCCAATACCTTTGAGAAAGGTTTGTCCTTCAGGTGTGACCGATGAAGGAAGCTTTTATTCACTAGTAAATGTTACAAGCAGCCCAAAGCGGGGAAGCTCGGCCATGTGCTGAAGACATTACACCCCGGAACGGTTTTCTTTTTCTATCTAGGCCTGCTCTTTTCTAGGGAAAAGCAAATATTTGGGATTTGAAACAAATCCAATGCCAGAAAATACTTATATGTCCAAAGCTAAAGCTGAACTCCAGAAAAATAATAGAAAACATGTATTGCAATTCTGTTTTACATTTTAAATCGTTTTTACATGCAGTGCAAGTACCAGAATTTGGTATCAGCCTCCTGTGAGGAGCTCATACTGGTAGATGGAGGGCATCACTAGGGGACAATCAGTTATGCTTCATTCACTAGTGCTGATAAAAAAAAAAAACAAGGTCAAAGAAAGCAGAGGAATAATCTAATTATTCTGCACTTTCACTGTCTATTCACAGGCTGGAGGTGACCTAGTTATACTGCTTAAATATAGTAAAGATAATTCAGGTCACCAACTTGACTATGCTGTCTGGAATGATTGTGTAGATCCTAGGCTTGGATAACAAGAAGAGGAAAGGAAATACGATTTCTGAGGGAGCTCTACAGTCTACAGAATGCTATTTTGTAATAATATTACCAACTTGTGGCTAGCCATACACATGGGTGCTAGAACTGCGGTGGGCTTCGACACTGGGCTGGACAGACTTCAGACCACGTGATCATTGTGACAGCCAACAACGGGATTACGTCATCGGGAGCTTGCCTACAGGGCTCTAGCATTAAAAACTCCTTTACCTGTACCAATGAATACTTGATCTTGATCTCCTGATGTCACCAGTCAGGACAACTTTAGTCTTTCCCCCTGCTGACCTTCACATATTTACATAGCTGTTAAGGTTGAATAGAGACATCAGTCCATCCAGTTCAACCTGAGGGTGTGTGTGTGTATGACTATTATTTTCCATATACATGTACATTGCACTCACCAAAAAACACAAACGTAAATGGATTTGGAATTTATTTACTATCCCCGCTGACACCACCAATTGTGGAAGGGAAAGCCACATAATTACAGGATACAGTATCGTTTTACAACAGTATGCATGTATGACAAATGTTTATTTTTAATTATAGGAATTATTCTACCAAGTGTGCTAAACTAAACTATTTTGGAGAAACAATTCCACAAGCCTTGACCCAGTGGATCACATTAAAGCAGAGTTCCAGGCCTTTTATGTTTATTAAAAGTTAGCAGCTACAAAAAGTGTAGTTGCTGACTTTTAATAAACAAACACTTGCCTGTTCCACAGTCCAGCGATGTAGCCGTATGGAGCGTCGCTCCTCTCCCCCTCCTCTCCACCGGTGCTTCCATTGCCACTCTGGGGCACCTGGCCGTGACAGCTTTCGGCTTCATGGCCAGGCACGCACGGTGCATGTGCGAGCCGCGCTGCGCTCCTGGAGTGGACAGGCGATCTTCTGGGACCTTTCACGTGTCCCAGGAGATCGCCTAGAGGGAGGGGCCGCCTAAGGCGAAAGGAGGAGTCGCCTTGGCGGTCCCTGGGCGGAAGGAGGAAGTGGGACAGGAAGTCCCCCTCCTAACGAAGCCCCCACTCCCCCCCAAAAAAATGACATGTCAAATGTGGCATGCAAGTGGGTGAGGAGTGCTTAAAGGGGAAGTTCGATTTTTGGGTGGAACTCCGCTTTAAGGCAGGAGGTTTGTTGATCTAAAATTGCTTCCAGTTTCTGCAACCTACTTTGCCGTCACATCAAAGGTAAAAACTGAAATAAATAAAACAGTATCCTGAACATTTTTTTATTCTGATAACCATCTGTGGATGCCAATATTTTATAATTTTACATGCCTTCCTTAACCACCTTAGTCCCGGGGACGTACAGGTATGTTGTGGGGGTTGAAGTGGTTATTCCAGGATGATGCCTACAGGCATTATTCCATTATTTTATTTTCAGCTGTTGGACTTTTTTGTAAAAGTCATTCTAGCGGCTAATTAGCCACTGGATTGCCTTTACAGGAGGCGAAAGGGGGTCCCATTCCCCCTCCCCCTGTGGCCGCCTTCATGGGCTCTCCCGCCCCACCAGGGAATGGAATGTCCCTGATCATTGCCATAGTCTAAGAAACCGGAATGTTTGCCAGATGTAAACAAGCCATTACTGAAAGCATCGGATCAAACCAATCTTGATTTGATCTGATGCTTTTAAGGGCAGAGGAGAGGTCTCTCTCTCAGTAAAGAGTACCTGTCAATGTCCATGCTATCACAAGCGCTGCTGTTCATCCCTTCTGATAGCAATAAAGTTGATAATAAAAAAAAAAAGGAAAAGAGGCAGCGCAAACATTTTTACGTAAAATAAATAATAATTCCCCCAGTGCATACACGCAAAGGCGAATAGATAGACATGTTGGTCCCGAACGCATACATAAATGGCGATCACACCACATGTGTGGTATCACCGTGAACATCAGATTAAGAGCAGTAATTCTAACACCAGACCTCCTGTGTAAATCTAAAGTGGTAACCCAAGAAAGGCTTTTAAAGTGTTGCCTAATAATTGAATCTGCTGTAGTTTGTCATAATTCCACGGGCGTGTGCAATTTTAAAGCGCGACCTGTTTGGTATTGGAATTTGCGTTTGAAAAACCGCTGCGCAAATGCTGGGTGACATAAAAAAATTGCAATACCCACAATTTTTTTTCCTAGGACCTCTGCCTTAAAAAATATATATAATATTTAGGGGTCAAAGTAATTTTTCAGCAAAAAAATGCTGATTCTTACATACACGTGAGAAGGGCCAGAAAAGGGCTGGTCTTAAAGTGGTTAATATTTTTCTCCACATTTACATGTCACCTGGAAACAGTGATAGAGGTAGTAATTGGGACAAAATAATAATAATAATAATAGGTGCTTAAGCAGTTGCAATCATGTTTTACAGGCATAGTATGAAGCCTTAATTGAACTGCAATTCCTATTTTCAGTAGCAAATCAGCAAACTGAGCACAGTGAAAAGTGCAAAAGAGCTGCTAAGGTCACCATGTAACCGGCAACATCTATATTTCAAAAAATGTCCTTGAAGCATTCCACACATAAAGCTGTATCTGAGGAGCACATCGTATCTGAGGGTATCTGAGGAGCACATCGTATCTGAGAGTATCTGAGGAGCACATCGTATCTGAGGGTATCTGAGGAGCACATCGTATCTGAGGGTATCTGAGGAGCACATCGTATCTGAGGGTATCTGAGGAGCACATCGTATCTGAGGGTATCTGAGGAGCACATCGTATCTGAGGGTATCTGAGGAGCACATCGTAACTGAGGAGCACATCGTAACTGAGGAGCACATCGTAACTGAGGAGCACATCGTAACTGAGGAGCACATCGTAACTGAGGAGCACATCGTAACTGAGGAGCACATCGTATCTGAGAGTATCAGAGAATCTGAGGAGCACATCGTAACTGAGGAGCACATCGTAACTGAGAGTATCAGAGTATCTGAGGAGCACATCGTAACTGAGGAGCACATCGTAACTGAGGAGCACAGCGTATTTGAGGAGCACAGCGTATCCGAGGAGCACAGCGTATCCGAGGAGCACAGCGTATCCGAGGAGCACAGCGTATCCGAGGAGCACAGCGTATCCGAGGAGCACAGCATATCTGAGGAGCACAGCATATCTGAGGAGCACAGCATATGTTAGCTTTACAATTTCTACCCGAATTTTAGCTCTTACTAAGCATTTTCACTTTGATGTTACCAGGAAAAATGTGCCCAAGCCTGCAAATAGCGAATACTGGGTAAAAAAAAAAAAAGCCAGGCATAAATATTTCAAGATTAACACATTTAACTGTCTGTCCTCATATATTATGCTAGTGTTCAAAACAAACTTTCTTGAGAGTCTGCTTGACTGGCACCTAACTAGAAATAAGAGGAGTTGGTGGAAACAAAACAGCAATTCAGTGCTGGTACTGTAAAAATAAGATTAGTTGCTTCCAGTAAGAGTTGGACTGGAGCCCTGCTTGTTTTTCAAAGAATACGTTTTTTCAGCAGTCTTGGCTGCTGAGCTCCCAGCAGGTACGAGAGCACACTGGCTGCCCTGTTTTAGATGCTTAGATATGCAATAGCCCAGATGTCAGTATTCTCCAGCCTCTTCTGTAGAAACATCTCAATGTGTTAATAGATTTGGATTTTTGTGCTCTGCTGTGAAGGAAAAAATAAACTTTTCTTTAACCCCTTGATGTATCAAGCAATATAAACACGGGAAAAATGCAATTTAGTATTTTTTTTAATTTTGTACAAAGTTTTGTACAAAGTTGAAAATGAAATATTCCCCACTGTGGACCTAGTTTAAGACATCATTTTGATGTTAAAACTTCCACCCAAAAATATTGATACAGTAAAATGACTGCACCACGAGCCATTGTGTAGCTTGCTGTTAATAAAAAATGACCTTTCTAGTTCAGGATACAGACCACTATGATTTTTTTAAAACAGGAAAAATTCAAACATGGCTTCCTTGTATGGAGATTTTCTGTATACTGTTGTACAGGACTGCTCTTGGAAACAAATTCCTGTTGGTTTGATTGACTTGCTGCAGTCCCCACCAGTGTTTCTCTAATTAAAATATTGGGACTGATAATGTGACTACACCAAGAACACCATTATTATTATTATAGGCTTAGCTGTAGGTACAAATGCATAAGAAGACTTTGCTACCACTTTAAAGAGGAACTGCAGTCTGCTCACATAATTTGTAATAAAAACATCTTTGATATTCTGAAGCTTCCCTCCAACCACTTTGCATATTATTTTATATATACTGTGATTCTGTACTTGCTAAATATGCTGCAGAAATCTCCCTCCACTGAGTCTGGCTACAGCCATTTTTACTGTGGGCAGCTGAAGTGGCTGCCTGTTCACTTCCTGGATTTACACAGACACACATAGGCACACCTCCAGCTCTCATTGGCCCTCTTATGGCTCACCCCCCCCCCCCCTCCCTTCCTGGCAAACTCTTGTGAGAGTGAGAGCTGTGCATGATGTCATAAGCCTGGGCTTTTTACCAGACAAGAAAGAGGAAGTGGGCTGTATAAGGTATTTACTGGCAGGAAAAAATGTTTTACTATCCAAAGTTAAAACAACAAGGGCATAAGATTTAATAGATAGAAAGATGAAAAAATTACTGAAGTTTCGCTTTAAAGTGATATTAAACTCAGTTTTTTTTTTAAGCACTTTCAGCAGCTGATTGAATCACAGAGTAAGAAGCTTCTTTATCTTTTAATCCTTGCCCTATGTTTAAGCTGGTGCCATGACCGCTGCCCCAGGTTTCCCGTTCCAGGGAGGCTCCTTTCGGCATTCTATGGCACAACTCTTGCATGCGGGGACTAGAGCTTTGTCCCTCTGTATTGTGTGCATCAATAGAAACACACATTTCCATAGCCTAGGATGGCAAGGCATTCCACTGCTGCTCCCTCCTCCTCACCGTTCTCTTCTCCAAACTATTAGGCCCCTTTCACACGGGCGGCTGTTCTGCCGCTGTTAAAAGCATGTTTTGTTGATTTGAAATTCAGAGAATCCTGGCACAGCGTTCACTTGCAGTTGTACATTGCGATTAGCTGCGTTTACATGCAGCTGCATTTAGCTGCGTTTGGAACATTCTTGCCATTTCTCATGTGCTTCCTGTTGTTTTTCTTTCCTTGTTGCCGCTGCTATCTGCAGGAAAAATAGTACACCGCGATTACCTGCAGTTATGTGCAAATATATGCACTAAATCGCTCCTGGACGCAGTCAACTTTATTTATTCTATTGCATTTCTATTCCATTGTGTGCAATGCATTTAGCTGCGGTAGATAACTTCATCTGTCTGTAGCTAAAAGCACAATTCTATCCGCCTGTGTGAAAAGGGCCTTAGACTGACTGGAGACTGCAATGTCCACTTTTAGCGCTTTCCTGTGAAGGACGGAAGTTCAGGGAAGTGGCACTGAAAGGCACAAGCAGCATTGAAAAGCTGTAAACTGCAAGTGCTGTGTTATGAACTTTCACAAATAGTTTACTGGGGAAAGTTTATTTTGCCGTGCTCAATGTGGTAAAAGTGACGTATGGCTAAAAGTTCTTTTTGTTATACTTCTCTTCTGGGTCACAAAACTCGACTTACTTTTACACTCCTGAGACCCAGAATCTGCTGACATTGGGCTATAGCCTGCTGTCAGCTGACATTGCAGACCATATTGTTGGGATCAATCCAACTGCAACTGCGACTGAGAGCTGAAGCCAGCTGCACTTGCCCTCTACCCTGCCCAGTGCTCCAGTGAATATTGGAGGGGCAGAGTGTAGAGCGGTGACTGACAGTCGCAGCTCTTTACTCTGAGAACACCGAGAATTGAGTGATCAGCTGTCATGTGAATGCTCAGTGAGTAGGATTGTGGGTCCCGCAGACTCAATGTCCACGGGGATACCCAGGATCGTCTCACGGAGAGGAAGAATGGGGAGATGCTAATGTAAACAAGCATCTCCCCGTTCTGCCTAGTGACAGTGTCACTGATCATAGCTCCCTGTGATCGGGAGCGGTGATCAGTGATGTGTCACACACAGCCCCTCCCCCTAACCGTTAGAATCACTCCCTAGGACACACTTAACCCCTTCCTAGCCAGCTAGTTGTTAACCCCTACACTGCCAGTGTAAATTTTACAGTAATCAGTGCAATTTTATAGCACTGATCGCTGCAAAAATTACAATGTTCCCAAAGATCTGTCAAAAATGTCCGATGTGTCCGCCATAATGTCGCAGTCACGATAAAAATTGCAGATTGCCACCATTACTAGCAAAAAAAAAAAAAATATTAATAAAAATGCCATAAAACTATCCCCTATTTTGTAGACGCTATAACTTTTGCGCAAGCCAATCAATAAGTGCTTTTTTACCAAAAATATGTAGACGAATACGTATCCGTCTAAACTGAGGGAAAAAAATAATTTTTATATATTTTTTGGGGATATTTATTATAGCAAAAACTAAAACATTTTGTGTTTTTTTCAAAATGGTCGCTCTATTTTTGTTTATAGCGCAAAAAATAAAAACCGCAGGGTGGATCAAATACCACCAAAAGGAAGCTCTATTGATGTCCTTTTTTGGACATCAATTTTGCTAGTAAAAAAAAAAAAAAATTATAATAAAAATGCCATAAAACTATCCCCTGTTTTTCTAGACGCTATAACTTTTGTGCAAACAAATCAATATACGCTTATTGCGATTTTTTTACCAAAAATATGTAGAAGAATACATATCAGCCTTAACTGAGGAAAAAAAATGTTTTTTTATATCTTTTTGGGTGATATTAATTATAGCAAAAATTTAAAAAATATTGCGTTTCTTTCAAAATTGACACTCTTTTTTTGTTTATAGCGCAAAAAATAAAAACTGCAGAGGTGATCAAATACCACCAAAAGAAAGCGCTATTTGTGGGGAAAAAAGGACGTCAATTTTGTTTGGGTGCAGCATCGCACGACCGCGCAATTGTCAGTTAAAGTTAAAGCGACGCAGTGCCGAATCGCAAAAAGTGCTCTGGTCTTTGGCCAGCAAAATGGTCCAGGGCTTAAGTGGTTAAGGAAAGTGGCAGCAGCAAATGTGAGCAGAATCTATGTTAGTTGCAGTACAAATGTCAGCAGGTAGGAGTTTTCTATAATCCTAGCAGCATAGGTCTTATTTTTTTTCTCAGCAAAAATAGAATTACAATTGAACTAAATGTATGCTAAGTAATCAAAAATCGTAACACAGATACAGTATATGTATGTATTAGTTCTCAAAGATCTGACGGTACTCTTCTCATTATTGCTATTAACTTTTTTTTTTTTTTCTCCTAAGAAGCACAATTTCAGGATTCACTCGGGGTCAACATCCACTTCTGGACTTGGATAACGGCACATAGCAATTGACACAATCGTGCAAATTCTGTTTCAATAAGTCGTCAAACCATTTTTTTGACATACAGAACAGCAAGCACAACTCCAATCAAAAGAGGTCCATATACAGGAATTAAAGCACAAAGCAGTCCCAGTCTAGGACTGAAAAGCCTCTTCTGTAATCCATTCACTGGGTGCCCCGTACAACTGATGCCCCGTACACACGAGCGGATTTTCCGTCGTAAAAAACGTGGATGTTTTTTCCAACGGAATTCCGCTCAAGCTTGGCTTGCAGACACACGGTCACACAAAAGTTCTCTGAACTTTAGACAGTCAAGAACGCAGTGATGTACAACACTACGACGAGCCGAGAAAATGAAGTTCAATGCTTCCGAGCATGCGTCTAATTGTTTCCGAGCATGCGTAGGAATTTTGCGCGTCGGAATTTGTACAGACGATCGCATTTTTGGATAGGAACTTTTCCCGACTGAAAAATAGAGAACCTGCTCTCAATCTTTTGCTGTCTGGAATTCTGCCAGCAAAAGACCGATGGAGCATACACATGATCGCATTTTTTACGACAAAAAGCTCTCATCAGACTTTTGCTGGCAGAATTTCCGATTGTGTGTACGCGGCATAACAGAATGTTATCTGAGATGCTGTAATTGTGACCAGCAAAAAGACAGAAAACAAGTATAACAATTATGTGAATTCCATGGCCTTCATGTTCCAGGCAGTAAACCCGCTAATGACTGGGGAAGGGGAGACTGAGGAAATGCTTACTTTTACCTGCAGCAGGCCCATGGCGATTTTTTAAATGGTAAATGTATTATGTTGTACAGTATGTCTGTTTAGTGAATCTTACTGCACAGAAATGCTTTTATCTGCACAATTGGATATGCTGTGCTGAGTAAGACATGCATTCCATTCGTATTACAGCTTGCATTCAGGACTGGATTTTTGCATGCCTTCTTAGACTACATGGAGGCTTGGCTGCCACTGGCAGCACACATTTATTAGAATGCTAAACCAATAAAAACCTTATTTAAAAAGAAAAAAAAAAGAAGAAAGAAAAAAATAATGTTACAAGGATATTTTCATGGATATAGGTTTTCAGAGACGTACATTATAAGAGATATACATTCTCACAGACTTTTTGCAGGATCTACATTTTCAAGAAACATTGGCAGGAATACAAAATACAAAGACCATTTCCTCTGTTATTAGACATTTGGGTGGTCCAGCCCACACCTTCTTTTGTTAACACATTCATGGATTTCAAATGGTCACTCAACCAGCACTAGAACAGCAGTGAACAGCTGCTAGTTTTCCCAGAAACACAGGACCCTTCCACAGGACTTCATTCAAAAAGGAAACCGGTCATAGAGGCTGCCATTGTGAACCATTCCTTCAGATGTTAAAGTGGCATGAAAACCTTTATCTCAAATAAAAAAACTGCTTCTGAAACTGCTTATAAAGTATTAGCTAGAGTTCAGCTTCAATTTGTTAGTGTATACAAATCTGCTTGCAAATCTAATTCTCCCCTCTCCCCAGATTAATTATGTTGCTCTCTAAAGGTGTTCCTGTGTAAGGTAAACCGGAACTCCACCACTAAAACGCCAGTGCGGATACTTGCTCATGCTCGTACACATTGCACTCGTGCTAATATTCATAAGCAAAGGACCAACATAATTCCCGCAATGCCAGTTCATCGTGCGCGGATATGTGCGCAATTGCGAGCACGCGTGCGTGCACACCAATTAGCACTTGGCGCCCAGTGGCCCATTTAAACTGCTCTGTCACTGTAAACAGTGCTGGATGATTTTAGCTTCTTCCTGACCTACCAAGACCTGACCAACTGCTCCTTCCTGTTTGTTCGTGTATGACCCGGCTCGCCTTTGGACTTCGCCTTTGCTCATTCCTTTACTCTATTACCTGATATCCTGACTCTGGCTTGTTTACTGGACTTGATCTACCTACTGATTTGGTACCACATTGCCCAGCTGTTCCCGACCCTGGCCTGCATTCTGGACTTGCTTTGCCTGCTGATTCGGTACCCTGCTGCCTGGTTGTTGCTTAATGCTGCTCCTCTCCTGGTTCCGCTCCTGCCCATGCTCTGGTGCCAAGCTGCTTCTACTTCCTAGTCCAAGGTCCGTGACTGCCAGCTCTACCCACCTACAGAGGGGACATCACTAGCCAGCTACCTGGCACTCGTGCCACTCCTTGCCTTACACTTTCTGTTCCCACAGGGGGGAAAAAACGCCTAAAAGAAAAAGAAAACTACTGCGGCCACTACATCTAATGATTGGTAACCTACAATAAATTACAATTCTAGTATTGGGTTGACTACCAGTTTATCTGGCTGTCATGCTGATGCCCTCATTTAAATGCTTAATAAGTCATCAACCTGGAACAAGTATAGCAATCCAAAACTCTGACAATTTCTGACAGTAGAAGACCAGTAACTGCAGCCATTGTATTTCCCCAATGACAGGGTCACTTTAAACCCCCGCTGCTGTGACTGACAGAAAGTGGGGGGCTCTCACCCCAAAGTTACCAGTCCTTTTCTGAATATTATCAGTACTACTAAGCTTAAAATTAACATCAACAGAAAAGAACAAGGCTGGTACTAAGAGCGAGTCACATTAGAAGGTCAACATTACTACCTTTTCCTAAGGTCATCAGATTTAACATTTTGTGTAAAGTTCTTTTTCCAAAATCAGAGGCGACCATGTAAATAATTTATCATCATGTGAATCCCCTTCTCAAATTAAATATGCTAATTATTTTTGTCTACCTGTCTTAGCACCAAATAACTAGCTTATCTCTGGGAAATTAAATATTTAATGCAATATTTCATATATTTGGATACAGGCCTCATTCACAGATGTGTTAAGGCCTGTAGTCCATGGGCCATGTCAGTTTTGGCTTAGGATTACATGGGTCGGCTTGAGGTGACCCATGTAAGTGTATGGGGATTCAGCAGCTGCACAGACATACACATTCATCCAAATTTGACAGGTGTGTAGGTGAATCAGCCCCGAACGCTGACACTGTATTTGTGGCCTTTACATTAGTAGGTACATACGAACCAGTAACACAACATATACCAATCAAGCTAATAAATTGTCTGTATTGAAAGGTTATATCAATTTGGATAAAATGGACACTCAATGGATGACTCAGTCTACTACGGAGAATTATCACAAGATCCAGCTAGCGGCAGCATAGGGGAGCCAGAAGCTAACATAAGATTGCTGAACAGAAATTACACAAGCATGTAGAAAACAGTACACCTTTCTTTCAGCAAGTGCTTAGTTTTATTCAGTTATGTTGCGCAAGTATTCTTAACAAAGTGTATTTTATGCTTTTATATTCCATATATCTGCCAACTTGAACATGACACAGCTTTCAATTTAGCACATTGAGCGCTGCTTAAGCTGGAAACAACCTATTTCTTTGGAACTTTTTTGGTATCTCCATAATGTTATATTTGACTATAGTAGCTGCTTAGTTTAATTTACTTCCTTATCTTGAGCGCTGGATAAGTGACTCTGTATGCTTTACTTATTGATAAAATATATTTATCTAATAAACTGCCATAAACAAGTAACTGGCATTCAATTGCCTTTCAGTTGGATGATATATATAAGCTACTTTCAGGTACCAATTAATTACGAGTGCCTTTAGAACTAAAATTATCCTCAAATCCTAAATTTATTTTTTATACAATTTTTATTTACGGGATATATTTTCATTTACAAACAATTGTTAATAGGGTAGAGCAGGAAAGATGTTCCTCATTAAAATGACAAGGGGTTCATGCAAAAATATTGTACGTTGATGAGAGCGTATTTCTTCATGGAAGACGCCAAACAAAAGTGATACGAGATCAGATAAAAAGGATACTCAATGGATATCCAAGTAATTCCAACTAATGTATATAAAATAACCTTGCGCAGCTGAATATCCAAAGACAACTATCCACTGTCAACCAGCCCACTTTATGATCATTTTCCGGGATTCGAATTGATAAATTATATACAACTGACAATTCATTATTAATGGTCAGTGAAACCTGCAAGTGAAAGCTCATAATGTTCAGGCAATCTCCTCCTTTTAAGAAAGATATAGAGGGCAGTTTTCAGTTTCTTTTATATGAATAGGAATTTTTGTATAACAGGAGTATACAGGCAGCCTCTTCATACCCTAAGCACCAAGTACATTTAAAAACAACTTGCTGAACACACTACAATTTTATTTTTTTATTTTTTTGCTATGAAATTACATTTTTCCCTATAAAAACTTCAGACAATGTTAGCCAATGAGTGCCTGACTTAATTTGGGCAATTTGAGTTGCTCCTAATAAGCAGAAAAACATAACCATGTAAACAGTTTAGAATAAAAGAAAGACTGTTGTAGACATAAGCTTACCATAAAACACATCATGATAATGAGTTTTTCAAATGGTAACTAAAAAGTAGGACTATATATAGAGCATTTATTGGTTCACAGCAGTCCTTGAAACATTAACTGAAATGTACTCATACCAAGGGACTCCTTTCCTTTTAAAGCTCAGCTTTAAGGAGAACAGTTATTTCAAGGAACTGGTTCAATGTTTTGCAGTTACCTAGCTCATTTTTCATGATCGTCTATGTGGCTCTCTAAAGCTCAATTCCAGGCAAAGAGGTAAAAACACAGATAACAAACACATACGGGAGCAGTTCTACCTGCCAAAAGATTTATACAGCTCTCCCATAGTTAAGCAGAGGACACTACTTTCACTGTTACAGTTCTAGACGGCAGAATGAATACACATACATGTCTTCTCTCCACCTATAGTCTGATGATTGCGCAATGAATGAACAGCAGCAGACCAATGAGGCCATCCCTCTGCTCACTCTCCTATCTCCTTCTATCAGTATGTTCCTTGTCAGCATATTTATATGCAGCACACTTGATTGGCTCTCAGTCCTGGCCTCACCCTCCCAGTCTGAGTACTGCTTTTTAGGGATTGCAAGAAACTGATACCAAGTCAAATTCAGGTATTGTCTTTAAAAAAAAAAAAAAAAAAAGTACATTTAATGATAAGCTGGCTGCTTTACTTCATATGTTTTATCTAGAGATAAGCTTTAAGGTAAAACGGTAGCCAAATAAATGAGAATCACCATTTTTTTGCTTAGAATAAAAAGATCACGATTCTCTTGACGTAAAATCTTTCACATTTTACAAAAAAAAAATTGGGCTAACTTTACTGTTTTTTTTTTTTTCCCCAAAAAAATTGCATTTGAAAAACCGCTGCACAAATACAATGTGACATAAAATATTGCAACAACCACCATTTTATTCTCTAGGGTCTCTACTAAAAAATTATATATATATATATATATATATATATATATATATATATAATGTTTGGGGGTTCCAAGTAATTTTCCAGTAAAAAAAATTATTTTAACTTGAAACCAAATGTCAGAAAAAGGTGTTTAAGTGGTTTAACTTTCCTCATTTACACACAAAGTCTATTCCTTTGACAAATTGTTACAATGTTTATACTTAGTTACACGGCTAAAGAATGTTGCGATTCTTGGCAGACCGTTTTTTCTCTTCCTTTCTTTTGACGGCTGTCGGCTTCAGAAGAGCAGAGAGAATTCTCTGCATAGAAAGAATCGGGAGATACTTTTTTCAAGATCGCAACGGGGAACTCTGTGCAGGGACGGACCTGTCAGAGAGTCCGCTCTCCCCCATGGGGGATCGGATTATTACGGACCGCCTGTCCGTTTTCAAAAATAAAAATAGGGTTTCCATCCGTCTGGATTTTGCAGAGCGGATTGGATCGGGGCGGATCGGATGTCAGCGGACTGCATGGAGCTGTATGGAGCGACTGTTCAGATCCGCCTAAAAAACTGACAGGCGGATCTGAATGGTCCGCACATGTGAAAGGAGCCTTAGTGGGTGGCTACGTTTGTTCTCCATGGCTTCACTGTATAGAAAAAAAGTAGCCGCGCTCTCTTGTTTACGCCCAAGATGCACTAGGGACTATGGGATTGATAGTGTGCATAAAGCAATGCACATGGCTGCAACTAGCGTGCATTGCTCGTTCAAACACATGGAAGTGAGGCAAAAAGGGGAAGATTTGGGAGCACTCAAGGAGTCAAAAAAATAAAAAACAGCAAGAATCAATTTCATGAAAAATAGATTAGAGATCCATTAGTGGATGTGTATGGATTATCTTTTGGAGAATAAGGATATTGTTTTAGTGTCATTTTAAATACTTAGTGACCCTGCTAGTGAGGGGTACTTCCTATAACAGAGTAAAAACATTGGAGGCGGTCACCCTGTGCTGCTGCTGTAGCCAATAGAGCTGCAGGCCTGTATGCTTACATAGGTTGACATCTTCACTGATAACCCTCCTCCTGCAGCTGTAGGACATACCTGAATGCCAGCATAGGGTTATTCATACAACTTGTTGTGACTAGCTAGTGTGGCTCTGCAGGACGCCCCCCAAATGAAGCAGTAGAAAGTGACACAGGGTACACTCTTTGATCCCGCCATCATTACTGTTCTCTGTCTGTATATATTATCCAATATTAACAATATTAGCAAAGAAATCAATTACTTAAATACATATGCAGATGTATTAAAGTGCAAAAGACAGAGGTAAAAAATAACAAAAAAAAGACATAAAAGAAAAAAAAAAAAAAAAAAAAAAATCGAGGGCGAATCTAATGTGGTAACCTGTAAAGGCTTTTTATGAAATCAAAAATTTGCACCCTTAGAAACCCTGAAGGCGTTGATTGGGTTTCGGGGCCCCGTGCGCGGCTAGGCTCCCAAAAAGTCCCACACATGTGGTATCCCCATACTCAGGAGAAGCAGCAAAATGTATTTTGGGGTGCAATTCCACATATAACCATGGCATGTGTGAGCAATATATCATTTAGTGACAACTTTTTGAATACATTTTTTTTTTTTTTTGTCTTTATTCAATCACTTGGGACTAAAAAAAAAAATATTCAATGGGCTCAACATGCCTCTCAGCAAATAGCTTGGGGTGTCTACTTTCCAAAATGGGGTCATTTGGGGGGGGGTTTTGTGCCATCTTGGCATTTTATGGCCTTCAAAACTGTGATAGGTAGTGATGGGTAGTGAGGAGTGAAATCAAAAATGTATGCCCTTAGAAATCCTGAAGGCGGTGCTTGGATTTTGGGGTCCCGTATGCGGATAGGCTCCCAAAAAGTCCCACACATGTGGTATCCCCATACTCAGGAGAAGCAGCAGAATGTATTTTGGGGTGTAATTCCACATATGCCCATGGCATGTGTGGGCAATATATCATTTAGTGACAACTTTGGGCAAAAAAAAAAAAGTTTGTAATATTCCCGCAACTTGTGGCAAAATATAAAATATTCCATGTACTCAACATGCCTCTCAGCAAATAGCTTGGGGTGTCTACTTTCCAAAATGGGGTCATTTGGGGGGGTTTTGTGCTATTTTGGCATTTTATGGCCTTCGAAACTGTGATAGGTAGTGAGGAGTGAAATCAAAAATTTGCACCCTTAGAAACCCTGAAGGCGTTGATTGGGTTTCGGGGCCCCGTGCGCGGCTAGGCTCCCAAAAAGTCCCACACGTGGTATCCCCATACTCGGGAGAAGCAGCAAAATGTATTTTGGGGTGCATCTCCACATATAACCATGGCATGTGTGAGCAATATATCACTTAGTGACAACTTTATGAAAATTTTTTTTTTTTTTTTTTTTTTTTTGTCTTTATTCAATCACTTGGGACTAAAAAAAAAAATATTCAATGGGCTCAACATGCCTCTCAGCAAATAGCTTGGGGTGTCTACTTTCCAAAATGGGGTCATTTGGGGGGGTTTTGTACTTCCCTGCCATTTTAGCACCTCAAGAAATGAGATAGGCAGTCATAAATTAAAAGCGGTGTAAATGCCAGAAAATGTACTCTAGTTTGTAGACGCTATAACTTTTGCGCAAACCAATAAATATACGCTTATTGGCATTTTTTTTACTAAAGACATGTGGCTGAATACATTTTGGCCCAAATGTTTGACTAAAATTGAGTTTATTGGATTTTTCTTATAACAAAAAGTAGAAAATATTGTTTTTTTTCAAAATTTGCGGTCTTTTTTCCGTTTATAGCGCAAAAAAATAAAAATCACAGAGGCAATCAAATACCATCAAAAGAAAGCTCTATTTGTGGGAAGAAAAGGACGCAAATTTTGTTTGGTTACAACATTGCATGACCGCGCAATTACCAGTTAAAGCAGTGCAGTGCAAAATTGAAAAAAGACCTCTGGTCCTTTGGCTGCCAAATGGTCCGGGGCTGAAGTGGTTAAATACTTAGTGACCCTGCTAGTGAGGGGTACTTCCTATAACAGAGTAAAAACATTGGAGGAGGGCACCCTGTGCTGCTGCTGTAGCCAATAGAGCTGCAGGCCTGTATGCTTACATAGGTTGACATCATCACTGATAACCCTCCTCCTGCAGCTGTAGGACATACCTGAATGCCAGCATAGGGTTATTCATACAACTTGTTGTGACTAGCTAGTGTGGCTCTGCAGGACGCCCCCCAAATGAAGCAGTAGAAAGTGACACAGGGTACACTCTTTGATCCCGCCATCATTACTGTTCTCTGTCTGTATATATTATCCAATATTAACAATATTAGCAAAGAAATCAATTACTTAAATACATATGCAGATGTATTAAAGTGCAAAAGACAGAGGTAAAAAAAAACAAAAAAAAGACATAAAAAAAAAAAAAAAGCGTTTAACAGCAATTAGATTAAAACAAATCAAATAAGATATACATTTTAAAAAAAGGATTGTTGCTCTATAGCTCATGAGCAGTTATCACTCCAGTATAGTAAACACTGTGGGCCCAACTTATTTCAGACTTGGCAAATCTTCAAAGTGGTAAAATGGTCACAGCTCATCAATCAGTGATCAGAGTGCTTATTCACATCAATTCCTGACACTGTTTACAGCAGGACAACAAGACAGACATACTGGACCATTGGCATATCTATAAAGCGCTGCAATATTTGACATTCATATTAATCCCACACTGGCAATACTTGAAAGCTTTTGTGCACATATCTGGAAGGTTTCGATAACAATATACATCACATATATATATATATACATATATATATATATATATATATATTCACACACACACACACACACACACACACTGATTGAACTGTCTAAAAAAAAAAGATTTAAAAAAATCTAAACCAAAAAAAAAGTCCGTCAATATTAATAATATTCTCAATTAAATATTAAAGTGCTATAAACAAAATAGGTGCCAACCGTGCTCCCCTTATGTGTGCCGGATCACTCACCAGCTGCTATGGACTCCCATAATAGAAGTCATATGTGCTTTGCTGATAGACTGAATGCTGCGATTAGTAGTACTCCAACCAAACTTTTTGTGTAGGCTCAAATTCTCATCAGCTACTGTGAACTCCAATAACAGAAGTCTTATGTGCTTTTGCAAATCCACTGGAAATGCTGGAAAAAGTAGTCCACCAATCAGACCTTCTCCGTGGATTCAGATTTTCCTCAGGTATGGCAAAGAAGAAGTATATAGTGTAATTCCATTTATTTAAAAAGTGCTATAAAATCACAATATTACACTCACATTCTGCATGATAATAACAAGTTTAAAATCAGCATTAGCCGAAAACTAGATGTCCGCCGTCACCTGCGTGTCACCGGCCGGATCGGATGTCACCACCCGTGGTCAACTGACGCATTTCGTCCCTCCCACAGGACGTTATTAAAGGGCATATGACTTCTGTTATGGGAGTTCACAGCAACTCAGTAGAATTTGAGCCCACACAAAAATAGTTTGGTTGGAGTACTACTAATCCCAGCATTCAGTCTATCTGCAAAGGACATATGACTTCTGTTATGCGAGTCCATAGCAGCTGGTGAGTGAGCGGGCACACAAGAGGGGAGCACGGTTGGCACCTATTTTGTTTACAGCACTTTAATATTTAATTGAGAATATCATTAATATTGATGGACTTTTTTTTGATTTTTTGAATCATGTTTTAGACTGTTGAATCATTGTGTGTGTGTGTGTATGTATATTATATTTATATATATATATATATATATATATATATATATATATATATATATAAACATACACACACACACCCACACACACACACACACACACACACACACACACACACACATATATATATATATATACATACACAGCACATATACATACATTTTATATATATATATATATATATATATATATATATATATATATTATATTATATTATATGAGTCTATGCGATGTATATTGTTATGAATATTCACAGTGAGAGCATCCTGTATGCGTACATATATATTTATATGGAAGATATTGTTCACAGCGGTATTGCACAAGTCGCAAATTTATTGCATGCTTTGTCTAACTGAAGCGTTTAAGTAATGATCACAAGTAAAGTGCTCAACTCTTATACTGTTTCTTTTACACAATTCTGTCTCCCAAGTAAATATCAAGCTGGTCAATAAATGTTATGATTCTGCATTTTTTTTTTTAACCAGTTTGCTTTTGCATTGAATGTTTAGGATCCTGTACTGTATAAATAAAACCCAAAAGCACCACAGCTACATAGCTGAGATTTTGAAAGTTTCCACAACAAGTCTCAATTATTTAATGTTCCAGCTAGAGAGTCAGTGGTACATGAGTCTATCTCCAGCGTGAGGTTTATATACAAGGAACAAACTGTGCAATAAACCAATACCGTTTATTGACAGCACTGAGTGCTATATTAAGATTGCATTACAAAAATAAAAATATAATTATCCAATAAATTAAATTAAAAATTGCTTGTCCCACTGCCCATGCCTTGGATCTTGATTCTCTTTAAAAGCTACATCTGCTGAAGTCTTCAACATTTGACACAGTTCCAGGAGTGTTGGATTCCTAGTCCCCCTGCTGCCAACTCTGGTTCCATCCAATGCCTGATATGTCACAAATTAGACCTGCAGCCACCGGATGGACCTAGAAATCTGGATACCAAAGATTCTTCAATGAGCATAACATCTAAAAAGAGTAAGGGTCAAAGCCTGAGGAGGGTAATAGGTAAATATAAGACCTTTTAATTTACAAAAATAATTATACTCGTCTCTAGGACACAAAGTAAAGGGAAATCTCCCCAACAGGACACACAAAGCAAAGTAACCAGGATTGGTTTCCTAATCAGGCCCTACTGGGTCCAACACTAGCAAATTATGTTTTGCTACACTCCAAACAAATTTCTATATTGGACTACCGTTCTCGATTACATACAGTATGTGAATGGTTTTAAATCTTATATTACCATTCGGCCACAACATACCAGTATTCAGGTGTTGGAGGATATTTTCTATTTGCTATGGACTAGACCAGCCTTTTTTTTTTTTTTACCCCCAGAGACAACGCCAAGACAACAAACCAAGTGTAGTGTTACTTTAATCAAGTGTTATTTTTTCCCATTCTATTAAGAATATAAAAAAAAAAAAAAGATTCCAAAATATAGACATCAGTATGGGACTATAAGGTAGGTTAGGAAAGAAAAATGTAACGTTACTACTCAAACAAACTGAATATGAATAACCACAAATCATTGTTAAAAAAAAAAAATGTCCAAAAAATTATTCGATATTTCAACAAGTTAAAATTTTTTGCACCTACGTTTCAATACATTGGACTATCCTTCTTGAATACATATCTAAATGGTTTCCGCATCGGCTTCGGCGTAACACCGCAGGTGCATGCCTCCGGCGGGGAGCGCGTGCCCCCTAGTGGTCATAAGTGAACCGACGTACAGTTACGCCGTTTCACCCAGGGGAGCCAACTTGCCGCAGTACGACTGCGGCCGCTGGTCGGGATCGGTGTTAAAGTGTTACCTAACCCAGTAATATGAAAATAGTTCATCCGCCCCCCACAGTGCCCACAGCTTATAAATCTTATTTTTACATTAAAATATTGCCACTATATACCTTTTTGGAAGATCTGTATACCACGATTACATGATAAACTGCAGGGTCTTCCTGAGTGCTGAGAGTTCAGGAAGGAGGAGATTTTTGCTACAGCCTGTATACACTCCCACATGTGTGATGTCAACCTGGCTATCTCTGAAGTAAATATTCTCTCCAGCATAAAAGACACAACTGAGCATGTGCAGGTTTGGCTACTCTGCCTGTGTTAGCTGTCCTTCCCCAGATAGACAGTGCAGGAGGGGGAGGATCTATGCATACAGACTAAAACAGCCTTTTTTTAAGGGATTAACCCCCTAAGTTCCACAGTGAGTATAACAAGCATGCTATGCTGCATATACAGACTGATTTTACTGGTGTGGGTTTAGTACCACTAAGTATGAATGTTTCAGGATTTTACATTTCTTTCCTAAGCCAGTGTACTCTCCGCTCCACCCAAAACCTCCTATGGTCTAGCTTTGCCTTGTTTCCTCCTGCCATGTTCATCTCCAGGACTTCTCCAGAGTCTCTCCCATCCTCTGAAACTCACGACCCCAATCTGTGCAGCTATCTCCTACTCCTCTGTCCACTTTTAGGCAATCCCTGAAAACTCATCTCTTCAGGGAAGCCTATCCTGCCTTCAGCTAATAGCCAAATCTTCTCTCTCCCCCATCCGTTCATCCCTCAATTATTACCTTTTTTTCTGCCAGCGACTCCCCATTAGATTGTAAGCTCGCTGGAGCAGGCTGACTCCTAACCATCTTGTTTTGACTCGTATTGTATTGTCTCCCTTTATATTGTAAAGCACTACACAAACTGTTGGCGCTATATAAATGTATAATAACCAAAAACCACTAGTGATGTTTACTAATATGCGATTTTGAAGTCTTTACTAAGCAACGAGTAATGACTAAATGCTAAAAATATATTATTCTAAATATATCTTCCTTCTAATATATGCTGCGAGGCAAAAGGGGAAAAGATGTAGACCTGAACTGCTCCTAATATAGCATAAATTGTTTTAACCATATTCAGAACAGTACAGAATATTTTTATACTAATAATAATAATACTTTTTTTTTTACTGTAAATAATCTAAGCGCGCAAATCCAGATACCAAGGCAAATCATTAATCAACAGCATATTGTCACTACACTGAATTTAAAAATCCACTGAATATAACATGTTTTGTTATAACACTATCTGTTGGTGGAACAGATTATAGTAGAAGTAGATAAGGAGTGTGAATAATTTTTTTCCTAAGAATCAGCCAAGTGCGGTAATAGATTGGGCTGTTCTCAAGAGTGCATAATTAAATGGTCATGCATATGAGTACTGGGTTACCATCAGTCACAAAGGGAATCAGTTCTGAGATGCTAAAAAAATAAAAATTAAAAAGGATGAAGACTGATTACGTTCTCTGCATTCACTGGCAAATGTGTGCTTGTAGCTGAAGGGGGTAATTTTGGGAGTGAATGCAAGAGAATGACAGGTGTAAGTTTACGAATGGGAACATTTTCTTGAAACATATTTAAATGCCATTTTGTGTACATATATGTTACTAAATAAATGATACACTTGACACGATAACTATTAGGCTGCATTCACACCTGAGCGTTTTGTCGCCTGAAGCCTGAAGCTACAAAACGCTAGAGGGGAAAAAATACATTATTCTCTATGGAGATGGTTCACATCTCCACTCCAAAACGCCTGAAGCTCAAACAAGTTCCGGACCCTTTTTTGTTGCGCGAATCGGGCAGATTTGGGCGTTTTTCTTCTTTTTACATTGGTGACTTTTTGCTCTGCACAAAATCGCGGCAAAACGCGGTAAAAACCGCAGTGAATCGCGGTAAAACCGCTGCAGTTCGCGTGATTTACTGCCTGAAACCGCTACGCTCAGGTGTGAATGCAGCCTTATAGCAGAAATGGGCAGAGGAGGTAGTAGGGGTACAGAAAACCTCTGACGTGTAACATTGAATAGCACTATGAATCCATTTTAAAGGGAACCAGAGAAATGTAATTTAAGAGTATGTAAAACATGTCCAGTTGAGTCCTAATGGAATAGTGAATGCCCTTATAACATATCCTTAGAAGTCCATGAAAAAATAAAAAAATAAAAATAAAACCGTAAATGGATAGAAAAGATATTTAATTCTGCGTCACTAGGAACTTTTCCATAAACTCTAAAAGATTGTACATCTCATAAGAACATGCAATGCTTCTAGAAATATGTAATGGATGCATGCTGCATCATATTTTTTGCCAAAATATGAATCAATTTGCTTGTTCATGACAGATTATGTACAGCAAAAAGTTTAGTACATTAGTTTGTGAGAATATATAAGGTAAATTACATGAGTGTAATAGTCAGAAAAAGATTATAACCAGTATCATAACTCTGTATGACACACAAGGGGAGTCTGTACAGTGGCTTTAGAGTCAATGACAGATTTTATACAGTGACATTATCTGGTATGATAGCCAGTGGCAGATTATATATGATAATATTAGTCAGTGTAATAGCGGATGATAGATTACATATAGTGTGAAAGGGAGATAAGGTTTTTTTTTTTTACTCCATACATTTTCATGCTTTATTAAAAGAAAAATAAATAAATAATATGGTATTTTTCAAAATACAGCTTCACTATTTTACACACACATACATTTGATTACCGGCCGGCGTGGCCCGACGCAATCGCGTGCCCTGGGGGTCCGCACGGAGACAGGATACCCCAGATGTGCTGCCCCAGGCGCCAGGCCGCTAATTCTATTTGCAAATGCGACCTGCCGCCCGGGATTTGTCGAGCCCTGTACATACACACACACAAATACATACATACATACATACATACACACACACACACACACACACACACGTAGTGTCTTAAAAAAGTATTCATACCCCTTGAAACTTTCCACATTTTGTCAATTTACAACCAAAAGCGCAAATGTATTTTATTGGCATTTTATGTGATCAACCGACACAAAGTGTCACATAATTGTGAAGTGGAACGAAACTGATAAATGGTTTTCAATTTTTTTTTACAAATAAATATGTGACAAGTGTGGCATGCATTTGTATTCAGCCCCCTTTACTCTGATATCCCGAACTAAAGTCTAGTGGAACCAATTGCCTTCAGAAGTCACTGAATTGGTAAATAGAGTCCACCTGTGTGTAATTTAATCTCAGTATAAATACAGCTGTTCTGTGAAGCCCTCAGAGATTTGTTAGAGAATCTTAGTGAACAAACAGCATCACGAAGGCCAAAGGAACATGCCAGACAGATCAGGGATAAAGTTGTAGAGAAGTTTAAAGCAGGGTTGTTAAAAAAAAATATCCCAAGCTTTGAACATCTCACAGAGCACTGTTAAATCCATCATCCGAAAATGGAAAGAGTATGGCACAACTGCAAACCTACCAAGACATGGCCGTCCACCTAAACTGACAGGTCAGACAAGGAGAGCAGTAATCAGAGAAGCAGCCAACAGACCCCTGGTAGCTCTGGAGGAGCTGCAGAGATCCACAGCTCAGGTGGGAGAATCTGTCCACAGGACAACTAATAGTTGTGCACTCCACAAATCTGGTCTTTATGGAAGAGGAAAGCCATTGTTGAAAGAAAGCCATAAGAAGTCTTGTTTTGAAGTTTGCGATAAGCCATGTGGGGGACACAGCAAATGTGGAAGAAGGTGTTCTGGTCAGATGAGACCTAAATTGAACTTTCTTGCCTAAAAACAAAAAGCTATTTGTGGCAGAAAACTAACACTGCACATCACCCTGAACACACCATCCCCACCGTGAAACATGGTGGTGGCAGCATCATGTTGTGGGGATGCTTTTCCTCAGCAGGGACAGGGAAGCTGGTCAGAGTTGATGGGAAGATGGATGGAGCCAAATACAGGGTAATCTTAAAGACAAAACCTTTGGAGTCTGCAAAAAACTTGAGACTGGGGCGGAGGTTCACCTTCTAGCAGTGACCCTAAACTTACAGCCAGAGCTACAATGGAATGGTTTAGATCAAAGCATATTCATGTGTTAGAATAGTCCAATCAAACTCCTGACCTAAATACAATTGAGAACCTGTGGCAAGACTTGAAAATTGCTGTTCGCAGACGCTCTCCATCCAATCTGACAGAGCTTGAGCCATTTTGCAAAGAATGGGCAAAAATGTCACTCTCTAGATGTGCAAAGCTGGTAGAGACATCCCCAAAAAGACTTGCAGCTGTAATTGCAGCGAAAGGTGATTCTACAAAGTATTGGGGGCTGAATACAAATGCACGCCACACTTCAGGGCAGCTCTGTGTATAAAAAAATTAAATAAAATAAAAAAGCAAACAAAATATTAAAGAGTTAAAATCATCAATATTTATATATACGGTATATATATATATATATATATATATATATATATATCATATATATATATATATATATATATATATTGTGGAGAGGTAACCCTGTGTCAATGTGTATATTAGCATTTTCAGCCTGGTTTTTACAAAGACAGGCAAGCCGATTTCACACCTGTGGACTGGGTTTATATTCTTCCCTGGATAAGAGCTTAGAGCTCCCACTTGGAGATAGCTCCACCGAAGCAGACTAGAAGTCTGGCCGAGGAGTTAGGAGGACTTCGCCCTACAGACACAACGTCTGTGCATGATTGTCAGGAGGACACCCATGTTCCCTAGGAGAGAGAGGCTGCAGCCGGCAGTGTGAGCATACGCTCTGAGGAGCAACCCAAAGGCAAGTTAGTAAGCCAGGAGGTTGAATGTTGAACTATACTGTAATGGTGGAACCCCCTGCGAGGGGAATTGCTTTTTTCTTTGAACTTTATAGCCTTTAAATAAAAGTGGGCTGCCATGCCCTTAAAATGCAGTCTGGACTTACACTTATTCCTAAAATCGCATGCACCACTTGAGTTGAATCACCTCGATATCTTTATATATATATATATATATATATATATATATATATATATATATATATATATATATATATATATATATATATATATATATATATATATATATATACACATACACACACACATATACACTCACATACACAGTATCTCACAAAAGTGAGTACACCCCTCACAGTTTTGTAAATATTTTATTATACCTTTTCATGTGACAACACTGAAGAAATGACACTTTGCTATAATGTAAAGTATTAAGTGTACAGCTTGTATAACAGTGTAAATTTGCTGTCCCCTCAAAGTAACTCAACACACAGCCATTAAAGCGGAGTTCCACCCTAAAGTGCTTATCCGCTTATCGGATTCCCCCCCCCCCCTCCGGTGCCACAATTGGCACCTTTCAGGGGGAGGGGGGTGCAGATACCTGTATAATACAGGTATCTGCACCCACTTCCGTATAGCTGCTCTGCCCCTATCCGGAGCTGCCCCGTTGTGTCTTGGGAAACACAGTTCCCAGGACACAGCGGGGACCAATAGAGGCGCGCAGCGTGACTCGCGCATGCGCAGTAGGAAACCGGGCAGTGAAGACGTTGTGTCTTCACTTCCTGATTCCCTGACAGAGGATGGCGGCGGAGCAGCGAGAGACGAGCGGTCTCTCGTCGCATTCTGCCTACACCGCTGGAACCAGGAACAGGTAAGTGTCCATTTATTAAAAGTCAGCAGCTGCACTATTTGTAGCTGCTGACTTTTAATATTTTTTGTGTGGGTGCAGCTCCGCTTTAAGGTCTAAACCGCTGGCAACAAAAGTGAGTACACCCCAAATGTAAATGAAAATGTCCAAATTGAGCCCAAAGTCTCAATAATTTTGTGTGGCCACCATTATTTTCTAGCACCGCCTTAACCCTCTTGGGCATTGAGTTCACCAGAGCTTCACAGGTTGCCACTGGAGTCCTCTTCCACTCCTTCATGATGACATCACGGAGCTGGTGGATGTTAGAGACCTTGCGCTCCTCCACCTTCTGTTTGAGGATGCCTCACAGATGCTCAATAAGATTTAGGTCTGGAGACATGCTTGGCCAGTCCATCACCTTTACCCTCAGCTTCTTTTGCAAGGCAGTGATCGTCTTGGAGGTGCGTTTGGGGCCGTTATGTTGGAATACTGCCCTGCGGCCCAGTCTCCGATAAGAGGGGATCATGCTCTGCTTCACAGTACATGTTGCATGTTTCATGGTTCCCTCAATAAACTGTAGCTCCCCAGTGCCGGCAGCATGCATGCAGCCCCAGACCATGACACTCCCACCACCATGCTTGACTGTAGGCAAGACACACTTGTCTTTGTACTCCTCACCTGGTTGCCGCCATGCACGCTTGATACCATCTGAACCAAATAAGTTTATCTTGGTCTCAACAGACCACAGGACATGGTTCCAGTAATCCTTGTCCTTAGTCTGCTTGTCTTCAAACTGTTTGCAGGCTTTCTTGTGCATCATCTTCAGAAGAGGCTTACTTCTGGAACAACAGCCATGCAGACCAATTTGATGCAGTGTGCGGCGTATGGTTTGAGCACTGACAGGCTAACCCCCCATCCCTTAAACCTCTGCAGCAGTGCTGGCAGCATTCATACGTCTATTTCCCAAAGACAACCTCTGGATATGACGCTGAGCATTTGCACTCAACTTCTTTGGTCAACCATGGCAAGGCCTGTTCTGAGTGGAACCTGTCCTATTAAACCTCTCTATGTTCTTGGCCACCATGCTGCAGCTCAGTTTCAGGGTCTTTGCAATCTTTGTATAGCCTAGGTCATCTTTATGTAGAGCAACAATTCTTTTTTTCAGATCCTCAGAGTGTTCTTTGCCATGAGGTTCCATGTTGAACTTCCAGGGACCAGTATGAGAGAGTGAGAGCGATAACACCAAATTTAACATACCTGCTCCACATTCACACCTTATACCTTGTAACACTAATGAGTCACATGACACCGGGGAGGGAAAATGGCTAATTGGGCCCAATTTGGACATTTTCACTTATGGGTGTACTCACTTTTGTTGCCAGCAGTTTAGACATTAATGGCTGTATGTTGAGCAAATTTACACTATTACAGAAGCTGTACACTCACTACTTCACATTGTGGCAAAGTGTAATTTCTTTGGTGTTGTCACATGAAAAGATATAATAAAATATTTACAAAAATGTGAGGGGTGTACTCACTTTTGTGAAATACTGTATAAATACAGTGAGGGAAAAAAGTATTTGATCCCCTGCTGATTTTGTACAATTGCCCACTGACAAAAAAATGATCAGTCTATAATTTTAATGGTCGGTTTATTATAACAGTGAGAGACAGAATAACAACAAAAATATCCAGAAAAATGCATTTCAAAAAAGTTAAATTGATTTGCATTTTAATGAGTGAAATAAGTATTTGATCTCCTATTGATCAGCAAGATTTCTGGCACCCAGGTGTCTTCTATACAGGTGAGATAAGGAGCATTCTTAAAGGAAGTGCTCCTAATCTCAGCTTGTTACCTGTATAAAAGACACCTGTTCAAAGAAGTAATCAATCAGGTTTCAATCTCTCTACCATGGCCAAGACCAAAGAGCTGCCCAAGGATGTTAGGGACAAGAATGTAGACCTACACAAGTCTACAATGGGCTGCAATACCATCGCCAAGCAGCATGGTGAGAGGGTGCCAACAGTTGGTGCGATTATTCGCAAATGGAAGAAACAAAAAATAACTGTCAATCATTTTCTGTCTGGGGCTCCATGCAAGATCTTGCCTCATGGAGTTTCAATGATCAAGAGAACGGTGAGGAATCAGCCCAGAACTACACAGGAGAATCTTGTCAATAATCTCAAGGCAGCTGGGACCATAGTCACCAAGAAAACAATTGGTAACACACTACGCCATGAAGGACTGAAATCCTGCAGTGCCCGCAAGGTCCCCTGCTCAAGAAAGCACATCCAGGCACATCTGAAGTTTGCTAATAAACATCTGAATGATTCAGAGAAGAACTGGGTGAAAGTGTTGTGGTCAGATGAGACCAACATTGAGCTCTTTGGAATCAACTCAACTCCCTGTTTTTGGAGGAGGAGGAATGCTGCCTATGACCCCAAGTACACCATCCCCACTGTCAAACATGAAGGTGGAAACATTATGCTTTGGTGGGGGGGGGGGGTTGCTAAGGTGACAGGACAACTTCACTGCATCAAAATGGATGATGCACAGGGCTATGCACCATCAAATCTTGGGTAAGAACCTGCTTTCCTCAGCCAGGGCATTGAAAATGGGTCACAAATGGGTATTCCAGCATGACATTGACCCAAAACAAATGGCCAAGGCAACAAAGGAGTGGCTCAAGAAGAAGCACATTAAAGGTCCTGGCGTCTCCAGACCTTAATCCCATAGAAAATATGTGGAGGGACCTGAAGGTTCGAGTCACCAAACATCAGCCTCAAAACCTTAATGAATTGGAGAGGATCTGCAAAGAGGAGTGGGACAAAATCCCTCCTGAGATGTGTGCAAACCTGGTGGCCAACTACAAGAAACGTCTGACCTGACCTCTGATTGCCAACAAGGGTTTTGCCACCAAGTACAAAGTCATGTTTTGCTAAGGGATCAAATACTTATTTCACTCATTAAAATGCAAATCCATTTATACATTTTTTTAAATGCGTTTTTCTGGATATTTTTGTTGTTATTCTGTCTCTCACTGTTATAATAAACCAACCATTAAAATTATAGACTGATCATTTCTTTGTCAGTGGGCAAATGTACAAAAGCAGCAGGGGATCAAATACTTTTTCCCCTCACTGTACATACACACATACATAATTCACTGGCAAAAGTTCGGCTTAAAAGATTTTCTAAGAAAATATCTGCATTCTGTTTAAAGCCTACAGAGAATCATGTCTACACGTACAGCAATAACGGCAATTAGTCATCTAAACTCTGGTACCTTGGGAAATAGAGATTAAATTTTAGTATTTTTTGCCGCTGTACTGAAGCCAACATAATCAATTACATTTGGATCTTTGCCATTATAATCTCAACTTGCTCTCAAACATGTTACTGCTTCCATGAACCCAAAGCCCTTATGTGCCTTAAAACAAGTAACAGTTTGACCTCGAAGAACATCTTGTGAAAAACTAAAAAATGAAAGATATTTTATAATCCAAAAATTTACTGAAAATTTACAACTCAAGCAGCATAAACAGATACTTTCCCATGAGATCTGCATAAAACAGAAAGCTAAAACCAGCAGAAGCACAACACAGGCAAATATAAAACAATATAGAACTTTTTTCAAGACTTAATAGACATGTGATGATGAAAATCTCTGAACTAGGCAACAATTTCTTGTCTACGGGTAGCTTACAAACTATTCAACGACCCCGTTCCTACTACTTCCATGTTTCCATTTGATAAGCTGTCGTTGTGCTTTTCTCCATACTCCATAGGAGTCACTTGTAAACTCAGTTGTCTTTAATATCAGCAGCCAACTTTAATATTTTGGTTGATTCCATTACTACAAGCCATGTCAGCAGATTTTTGTTAGCATTTGCTCATAAATAAACATTCTCTACAAGGTTAAAAAAAAAGGATACTTGTAAGTAACAGAAATAAGGGAGCTGCCATCACCAACTTTTTAAAGCGGTATTAAACCCCACAAAAAATAGGATTTTATAACAGCTTACCTGTAAAATCCTTTTCTTGGAGTACATCACGGGACACAGAGCAGCATAGTAATAACTAACTATGTGGGTATATAGGCCACCTTCAGGTGATGGACACAGGCACACCCTAAGACAGGAAGTTCACTACCTATATAACCCCTCCCATACCAGGAGCACCTCAGTTTTTGTAGCAAAGCAATATACATATTTCCAAAAGAGGGGAGGGTCCTCTGTGTCCCGTGATGTACTCCAAGAAAAGGATTTTACAGGTAAGCTGTAATAAAAATCCTATTTTCTTTATCGTTCATCACAGGATACAGAGCAGCATAGTAATAACTATGTGGGATGTCCCAGAGCAATGCTATCTGAGGGTAGGGAGACACAAACAAATGCAGGGTGCCATATCAGACTTGAGGACCTATACAGTACACTGCGCCCAAGGCGGTATCTTCATGCCTTTTCCATCCACCTGATAGAATCTAGTGAATGTATGGTCTGAAGACCAAGTTGTGGCCTTGCAGATTTAAGCCATAGAGGCTTGGTGATGCACTGCCCACAAAGCACTAACAGCCTGGTGGAGTGTGCTTTGATTTTAAAAGGTGGGATTCTCCTCTTTAAACCATAAGCCTGAATAATCACTTGCCGAATCCACTTAGAAATAGTAGATTTCAACGCTGCCTGTCCCTTTCTAGGACCTTCGGGCAACACAAACAAAACATCAGTTTTTTGGATCTGAGCAGTCGTTTTCAAGTAGACTTTGACTGTTATCACTACATCAAGAGAATGTAGCAACTTTTCTTCCATAGAACAGGGTTCTGGAAAAAATGAAGGCAGAACAATATCTTGGTTCAGATGAAGACCTGACACCACTTTTGGCAGATATACACTTGTCATCCTGAATGTAGAGTTGGCCATCGAGTGTAAAGGAATGATTTGCATGGTTCCACCCACTGTCCTGAAATGAGACATAATCCCCTTATTTTTGAGACATATGATGGAATGAGACGTGAATACCTTTTATACAGTAAAAGGCTCTAATAAATAATACATTTTCATTTTTTTTTTAAACTTCTGATTTGTCCACTCTATTTATAGCTTCTACTAAAGAAATTAATATTGTTTTTACGTCAACGCAGATAAATAGGAAATAACAGTGGCTGCTCAGCTTACAGCCAACGGGCAGATATGATCTAATGTTTTCACTAATGTGTTTATAAGCTACAGTTATCACTTGACCTCCAACTTGAGGAAGCACATTCAACAAGAAATTACTGGATAATATCTATTCTTCGGTTGAAAAGGGTTAATTACCCAAAAAAAAACAAATGTGGCTAAAATTCCATCTTCCAGTGGTGTTTGACAGGTCCTTGCTTCACTGATTGATTGCATTTCATTTAAAAAATGTGCAGCTGGGAATGGGTGGGTGGGTGTATGATGCCGGGTGTGTGCTAATGAGATCAGCTGGTCATCTCCTTCCTGTATCATGACCTACAGTCTGTAAGGACGTAAGACAGAAGAAATAGATACGTTTTGAATCATGGATGTAGGACAATAAGGTGAAAAAAAGTACATGAATGCTATATTGGTGCATAAGGGAGCTGGAATTTAGAAGGGAAGGGAATTTAGAAGGGAAAAAAAAAACTTAACTGAACTTAGCCTTTGAAGCGGACCTTTAACAGTTTCACTAAAAATCATGTCAGCATATAGCTCTGCATGCTGATATGAAATCATCTTATAATTCATTAAACATGTTTTGCTTTTACTTACAACTACTGTTTTTCCACTCCCTTGTTGTAGGAGACACTGGTTATGCAACAAGAGCCTCACAGATACATCCTGGGAAGTTCCTGTCACATATTTTAGGAGGCAAACCCAGAGTTCCAGGCAGAGTTCCAAGAAGTAAAGGGAGATTGATTAATCCGCCCATAGTGAAAATGGCCACCATGTAGAGAATGGGAAGGAAATTAAAAAATAAGGTATGCAAAGAATAAAAAGCCTGCAATTTTCTATAAGAATCTGTTTGTAGATTGCCATTCCTTAAGGTGACTTTGCACTGTAAGTGTTAAATGTTTGTTTTGTCTGGGGTTGGGGAATTCAAAATTAAGCAAATGATTTCCCTTATACATCATTGCCCAGGAAGCCAGGACTCTCCAATATGCCCAGGATGTGTTCATCCTCATGTAAAGTATAGGACTGCTGGTCCTGAATTAAACATAATGATCCAGAAGAGTTGCACCTGGATGAACAGTAAAATGAGGGGGTTTTACCAAGAGGAGGAAGCTAGCTATCCCCAGAATTTAGCTTTAAAATGGTTGTAAACCTCAGGCATGAAATATGAACAAAACATATCCCTCTATAGTGTGTGCTTATCTAAATTCACATCACCTAGTGTCTACTGCCTCATTTCTCTGCTCTCTGTATGCACCACTTCTGACACAGCCTGTGGTTGACAGCCTCAGCTCTGTTCCTGTGTCTGTGTGAAGGGGGGGGGGGGTGTCCCTTCCCTCCTATCAGCTCCTCATTGAGCTCTGCAGAGCATAACTTCAGCTCTCTGCTCCATGCGTTTCAGAAATGAGAGATCCTGTGAAAACTTTGGATGTACAGGAAAGATTGCTGCAGATAAACAGGTACATCCTATGTAGGAGGATTTATTTGATCTCCGGTGTAGGCTAGTTAACGGTTTACAAATACTTTAAAATAAGCCTGCTGTGTTTTATTATCTCTCACCAAAGCCCTAAGTCCCGTGGCTGTCTCCTGCTCCATTCTTCTGTTATCAGCCTGATAACTTCTGACAAGTACTCTGACACGTGTGATAAAACCAGCCTGAAATTTGTGTCAGGGTGGGTGCTACAAATAGATTAGCAGCGAGCTGGATTATTTACAGCACAGCTCTGCAAGTCTCTGCCTATGAGAGGGGGGTGTGCCTTTCCTCCAATCAGGTGTCTCACAGTGTATGGCAAGACTCCCCTCCCCCTGCTGGCACAGTAAGAGAAAATTCTAACAGGATGCGCACTACTATTTAAAAAAAAATAAAAATAATAAAAATGCCATAAATATATCCCCTATTTTGTAGACGCTAAAACATTTGTGCAAACCAATCAATATACGATTATTGCAATTTTTTTTAACAAAAATATGTAAACATATTGGCCTAAACTGATGGAGACATGTTTAATTTAGAAATTTTTTTGGGGATAGTTATTATAGCAAAAAGTTGTTTATAGCGCAAAAAATAAAAAAATCGCAGAGGTGATCAAATACCAAAAGAAAGCTCTATTTCTGGGGGGAAAAAAGGACATCAATTTTGTTTTTGTACAGCAGGGGTCTCAAACTGGCGGCCCTCCAGCTGTTGCAAAACTACAAGTCCCATGAGGCATTGCAAGGCTGACAGTTACAAGCATGACTCCCACAGGCAGAAGCATAATGGGACTTGTAGTTTCAAAACAGCTGGAGGGCCGCCAGTTTGAGACCCCTGGTGTACAGTGTTGAATGGCCTGGTCATTAATGGGGTAAATCCTTCCAGGGCTGAAGTGGTTAAGCATAGGTTATTTTCAGTTTACTTTTTATGTCATGATCAGTAGATTGATAGATATAGAAAGATGTAGAATTTTCCTGTAAAAATGTAGCTTTGTCCCACCTCCCCCGGCCTCCCAAACATTCCTATTGGTCAAGTCAGCCGTTCTTTTATAGAGGATCTAATGAGCGTCTTGGGGGGGGGGGGGGCACAGGGGTGGGATTCAAGATTGGCTTATACAAGATAAATTGAGATTTGTGTGAAACAGCAGCTTCCAATAGCCTAAATCTACTGATCATTCTGACTTGCTGCAATAACTAAACGTAACCTCTACCAATTTTTTCCCTTCATGTGGTCGTTTGAATTACCAAGGATTTTCACAGTTACAGTTACAGTTTTAAACATGATAGAAGTTTCCAGATGCTGTGTAATTTTATGGAACTAACATTAAATACGGTTACTGCAAATAATGTGGTGCTGACCTTTTTTTTTTATGCCTGGCAAGACCCTTCAAGGTCCAAGTTCCACATTGTCATGTCATTCAACTGTCTAATGTCAGAGTCCCAAGCCCCGAAGTTTGGCAGTTGCATGCCCAGGGGTGAGCATTAGAACTAGACGAAAGGGAGACTCTAAACAGATGTTCATGGCCCTTTGTATGACCTTGACCTTGGACCCAAGGGGCTTTCTGGGGATGCAGGCAACAGTTTTAACACTAACGTACTAGCAGACGCAATAAGGCTCTGCACTTTAGCAATGTTGTTACCGTGGAAACACAGAATGTCATAAAATGGAAGCAATTACATATTTAAACACAACATGCATAAATCACTTTGTAGTGTCTTCATGACAAGAACATATAAGCAACAGTGTCTACAAGACTTCAAGACATAATCGACAGCTACCTTAGAAAAAAAACTAATTATTTCTTTTTACAAGTGGCACATACAAAAAATGACAGAACCTCATTAGAGAGCCAAGAAAGTGAGGTCATTCTTCTACATCACTTAAAAGATCACGTAGACACTACTGGAAAAATATACAAGATGCACCAGACATGAGAGAAAAGTCACTTCTAAGTCATTCAAAGTAACATGACTAAAAAGAAACGATTTTTCAGAAAATACAGAGTTAATTATCTTTACATTAAGGCCCCTTTCACACTTATACGACTTGTCCCACGATTTGGGACTGCAAAGTAGCATGACAAGTCGTTCCCCGCGATTTCCAATGACAGCCATTCATATTAGTACAACTTCAAGTCGTTCCGACTTCAAAGTAGTCCCTGCGCTACTTTGGTCCGATTTTGATGCCACTTACACAGGCATTCCTTGAAATCGCGGCCGCGAATCGCGGCAAAATCGCGGTAAAATTGCGCGACTTTGAAGTCGCACAGGTGTGAAAGGGGCCTAAAACTTAAGCTTAGTAAATGGAAAAAAAACCTGGGCAAGGAACATTACTTACTGTCATTGTGATGTGTCCCTCCACCAACGTAATCTTCCATTGTGATCTATGAATGGAGAAAGTGGATGATTGTCTCTGCCTCCTCCATACACAGATCGTTGTTATTCATAGAAGCGATAGTACGGCTTCTATGAATAGATGGTGGGCAGAAAGGGAGGGCATAGTTGGGCACTCTTGATGAGTGCATATGACAGGTCCCCCAGCCCTATGAACTTCCGTTGTACTGGAAGATTATGAGGGGTAGGAACCATCAGCATAAAGGACACATAACACTTCTAGTACGCAATGTCACTCGTGCAGATTTTTTATTTTTTTTTGAACTATGCTTAGGCTTTAATATTTTCAGACACATATAACAATTTTAATTAATCTGTGCACATCATGTTCTCTCTTCTGAGGTTGTCAGAACTATTCCACTGATTACTAGGTTAAAGTAAGCCTGACACAAAAAATAATCATAGTGAATGTAATTCAATGTTGTTAAAATTATTTTTACACTTCAAATCTGCAGCTAGCTTCGCTTTTATAAATCTGCTACACAAAAAAAAAAAAAAATGAAAATGAAACAGTGCCTCGTTTGTAGAAAAACTTCCCAGAATTCTCATTGCTGATGCTTAAAGGTTGAACCCTTGATTTTCCCATAAGTTAACATTACAGTATTGATCAGCATTGTCTTAAGATTTACTGCAGAAAGCATTTCAACTTCAGTAAGATACTTGCCAAGAGTGCTGAACATCTTCCAGATCAGTAGAAACAACCCTAGGCACCTTCCATTTAAATGTGGATAATCAAAATCAATTAAATAAGATGCACTGAGGACCTTATTGCACCAGAAAGGGGAGCCTATTGCAAACATTTGAAAAATTGGTTCTACTGAAATGAGTTCTCAACTATGCAGGAATAAAGGCCTAATGCATATTTTAGTAAAAACCAATGTGTAGCGATAAAGAAGTGAAATAAATAGTAAAACTTAATACTTCACAAATAACAAATGAATAATGTGTAAAAAGTCCAATATTGTGCAATTAAACTAAACACAATATAAGCGTAAGTGACAAAGTCCTTGCTCAAAGGCGATTTATCATGTGACACAAGACATCCTTTCATATGGAATGTTATGATATTGAAGGATCATTGGGAGCACAGATTCAGGTATGTATACACACGGATCTCCAGCAGATATGAAATGAATACGCTTACCAGCGATGTTGGACCCACCTACCGTACGGCATGCCCCAGTAAAAGACTGATTGGTCGAAACGCGTCAGTATTTGCTGATTTTGAGACCCCCATATTGCTTTTATTCTGCTCTATTTTAATTTATATTTTATATGCTCTGTACTGCATGGGCTAATTGCCTTTTGTACTACCACCTATACCCCACATCTAATAAAAGTAGTGGCGGACTTACACTATTGGAGTTTCCTTTTCTTTTTCCTGTTCCCTTTTTTGGGGTTTTTCTTGGTGTCACATGTCATCGTGGACCATTCTGGATGACATGCCAGAGTCACTTCGGAGGATTTCGGAATACTTACTTGGAAATCCATCTTAGATCCGGAGGCGTCCTGACGGAATCCAATCTCTGGTCTTCTCGGTACCACCTACAGGAATCACCCTAATGCCACGTACACACGTGCAGACTTTTTCCCGGCGGACCTAGTCCAGCGGACAATCCGCCGGACTTTCCAGCTGGCTTCGCCGGACTTTCCGAGCGTGTGGACTTGCCCACACACGCCCGGACTTCTCCGGCGGACAATCCGCTGGACAAAGTCCGCGGGACTTTTGAAAATGAACGGACTTGCCCACACACAGAGCAGTCCGTTCATTTAGAACGTAACTTCAGGTACGTAGCTAGCGTAGGCAGTAAATGCCGGCGCGCTAGCTCCGTCACCTGGCATGGATTTAACGGGAATCCCCACGCCGAAAAACGGCGTGGGGGTCCCCCCAAATCCATCTCAGACCCTTATCCGAGCATGCAGCCCGGCAGGCCAGGAAAGGGGAGGGGACGATCGAGCGCCCCCCCCCCCTCCTGAGCCGTACCAGGCCGCGTGTCCTCAACATGGAGGGTGCCCTGGGGAAAGGGGGGCCGTGCGGCCCCCCCACCCCAAAGCACCTTGTCCCCATGTTGATGAGGACAAGGGCCTCTTCCCGACAACCCTGGCCGTTGGTTGTCGGGGTCTGCGGGCGGGGGCTTATCGGAATCTGGGAGCCCCCTTTTATAAGGGGGCCCCCAGATCCCGGCCCCCCACCCTATGTGAATGAGTATGGGGTACGATGTACCCCTACACATTCACCTAAGGTGTAAAATGTAAAGTAAAAAAAACACACTTTTGAAAAAATATTTTATTGCACTGCTCCGGGGGTCTTCTTCCGTCTTGGGGGTCTTCTCGCCAGACTCCTCCGCCATTTACGTAGCTCTTTTACCGAGCGGAGAAGTCCGGCTACCTTCTTCGTCGTCGCCGCCGTCGTCTGGGGGTCTCGATCCGCCTTCGGGGGTCTTCCGGTGTCTTCCGGGGTCTCTTCTGTTCTTGCGGCGGTCGTCGTTTTCCACGCCGCCGGCGCCTCTTCTTCTTCTTCTTCTTCTTGTTCTTCTTCTTCCGATGTTGACACGTCGCTCTCTCTGGCCGGAATGCCAGAGCCGCGCTGTGCTGGGACTTGTATGGGGACAAGGACAGGGTCACATCACATGGTGACCCCGGCCCCTGTGATGTCACAGTCCCAGCATCCTCCGGGACTGTGACATCACAATGTGACATGAGCATGTGACCCTGTCCCCATGTCCCTATATAAGTCCCAGCACAGCGCGGCTCTGCCATTCCGGCCAGAGAGAGCGACGTGTCAACATCGCAAGAAGAAGGAGAAGAAGAAGGAGAAGAAGAAGGAGAAGAAGAAGGAGAAGAAGAAGGAGAAGAAGAAGGAGAAGAAGAAGAAGAAGAAGGAGAAGAAGGAGAAGAAGAAGGAGAAGAAGAAGGAGAAGAAGAAGAAGAAGAAGAAGAAGAAGAAGAAGAGAAGGAGAAGAAGGAGAAGAAGAAGGAGAAGAAGAAGGAGAAGAAGGAGAAGAAGGAGAAGAAGAGAAGAAGAAGAAGAGAAGAAGAAGAGAAGAAGAGAAGAAGGAGAAGAAGAAGAGAAGAAGAAGGAGAAGAAGAAGGAGAAGAAGAAGAAGAAGAAGAAGAGAAGAAAGAAGAAGAAAGAGAGAAGAAGGAGAAGAAGGAGAGAAGAAGGAGAAGAAGGAGAAGAAGAAGAAGGAGAAAGAAGAAGAGAAGAAGGAGAAGAGGAGAAGAAGAAGAAGAAGAAGAAGAAGAAGAAGAAGAAGAAGCAGCGCCGGCGGCGCGGAAAACGACGACCTCCGCAAGAACAGAAGAGACCCCGGAAGACCCCCGAAGGCGGATTGAGACCCCCAGACGACGGCGGCGACGACGAAGAAGGTAGCCGGACTTCTCCGCTCGGTAAAAGAGCTACGTAAATGGCGGAGGAGTCCGGCGAGAAGACCCCCAAGAAGGAAGAAGACCCCCGGAGCAGTGCAATAAAATATTTTTTCAAAAGTGTGTGTGTTTTTTACTTTACATTTTACACCTTAGGTGAATGGGTAGGGGTACATCGTACCCCATACTCATTCACATAGGGTGGGGGGCCGGGATCTGAGGGCCCCCTTATAAAAGGGGGCTCCCAGATTCCGATAAGCCCCCGCCCGCAGACCCCGACAACCAACGGCCAGGGTTGTCGGGAAGAGGCCCTTGTCCTCATCAACATGGGGACAAGGCGCTTTGGGGTGGGGGGGCCGCACGGCCCCCCTTTCCCCAGGGCACCCCCCATGTTGAGGGCACGCGGCCTTGTACGGCTCAGGAGGGGGGGCGCTCGTTCGTCCCCACCCCTTTCCTGGCCGGCAGGGCTGCGTGCTCGGATAAGGGTCTGAGATGAGCCGTTTTTCGGCGTGGGGAGTCCCTTTAAATCCATGCCAGGTGACGGAGCTAGCGCGGCGGCATTTACTGCCTACGCTAGCTACGTAACCTGAAGTCACGTGCTAAATGAACGGACTTGCCGATGAGCAAGTAAAACCAAACTTAAAACTTTGGTCCGCCGGACTTTGGCACCAAAAAGTCCGCCGACGCCCACACACGAGGGGATTGTCCGCTGGACTTGAGTCCAGAGGATAATCCCGCGGGATTGTCCCTTCGTGTGTACGCGGCATAAGCCTTACTGACCCACTGCCGTACGGTAGGTAAGCATATTCATTTCATATCTGCTGGAGATCCGTGTGTATACATACCTGAATCTGTGCTCCCAGTGATCCTTCAATATCATAACATTCCATATGAAAGGATGTCTTGTGTCACATGATAAATCGCCTTTGAGCAAGGACTTTGTCACTTACACTTATATTGTGTTTAGTTTAATTGCACAATATTGGACTTTTTACACATTATTCATTTGTTATTTGTGAATTATTTAGTTTTACTATTTATTTCACTTCTTTGTTATCGCTACACATTGGTTTTTACTTGTTTATTTGACTTTGTTTGTTAGGGTGTTGGCTGCTTTCATATATATTTTCACAATATATTTTGTTTTCATCACTGTATATTTTGAATTTCATTTTTTCATTATATATTAATATTTTTTGGGTCAGCGCAGTGTTTTCCCCATTTTACTTCTAATGCATATTTTAATCAGATGTTTTTGTGACCAAAAAAATGAACAAATAAAAAGATTCTTCCATTCACAAAACAATTAGGACGACCTAAAAACATTACAGCTACACATAGGAAGATAGACAAAGGGGGTGATTTACTAAGAAGAAGGCACTGCACTGGTTCATTCATTAATTGGTGCGCTGGAAAAGTCATTAACTGAACTGAACGTGCGAACCGGCGCACATTGAAGCGCAAATAATGATAATAAATACCCACATATGTAAACTGCAACTGTCGCTAGGGTAACTGCCTTTTTCTCATTGATAATACCACACACCCAATACAATCGGTTAATTTTTAGCAATTAGTAGGTGTACTCACTTAATTAACCCTTTTGATGCTAATCTCATTCCTATAACTTCTAATATATCTTTGAAATGTGTTTTTTTCTTTTTTTACACAAATCTTTCAATACATCACAAACAACAGAGAAGTGTTTCTAAACCCAATATATGTATATTTTCAGATCTTGATCTTTAAAAGGTGACCACACACTTCAATCAGTTAGATCTTAAATAAATTAAATTTAGTGCCAGAGCCTGTTTGATTTCCTATATTTTGAAGTGTTCAAGTGCATCTTCCTATTACCTAAATATCGAGTTGTCACTTAAGATGGTCATGCTCTATGCAATCTGATTGGCCAATCAGATTGCATAGTGCATGACCATCTTAAGTGCCAAATTTGGAATGTAGATGTGACCCACTTGTATTTTTGGAATGTAGATGTGACCCACTTGTATTTTCCTAACGATATAGGCACATGAAAAAACACCTATTCCCAAGACATGCTAGAGTGATCAGGAATCTTCAAACGGCTCCCCAGCTGTTGCGGAACTACACATCCCATGAGGCATTGTGAAACTCTGATATTCACAGACATGATGGGAATTGTAGTACCCGACCAACTAGAGGGCCGTAGTTTGAAAACCCTGTGCTAGTCATTATTATGCCTCCAGAATTGGGAGTGTGGCATCTACCCAACTTCTCTCTACACCTAACCTACATCTATCTATCTATCTATATATACACACACACACACACACACACACACACACTGAAGCAGGAAGCAATATACATTGGCCCAGAAGTGAATCCGTACACAGGAAGTAGGTGTGCGTTTTGAGGCCAAATCATTTAGACATACACACGACCCACACAAACACCACCCCATGTAAAAATATATAAAAATTGATCTTAATTTGCAAATAACGATCATCTCTTCCTCAGAGAACAGTGAGCGGGGCATGGTGGTGGGAAGAAATTAGCAGCAGTACAAGCAACTTCCTGGAGGGGCGTAATGTCATTCCTGTGTGCTGGTCACCGCTTCAGGGAACCAGATATGCGCCACGGGTACATACCTCCGCTCACACAGCAGTTGCACATCTCACATACACAGCAGTCGCACATCTAGATGCATTTGTCAATTTTTATGGAAATTAATAGTAAAGCAAATGCAGATTTCCAGAACTGGACTAACAAATATTTATAGTGAAAGGCAACTGGTGTTTTCTATTAAACAAGATCTAAATGGGCCATTGACATGCATCACAGTGGAACTTAGGAATGTGTCTTTGCAAAGTTAAACTAAATGAAATCCTTTCTTATTTTTGCTTGGGGATAGAGTGCAGAGGGATTATAAGTCTAGTCAGTTTTTGTGGATGTCTGCACCCCTGATAGGGTTTGAACGCAAAAATTACCTGTCAGCTTTGGTTAGAGTCACTGTGAAATTGGTGTTAATAAAAATGATGAATAATAATACAAAAAAAGTACAGCAATCTCCCCAGCTGAGCTGTTGTGTTCTGACAGAAGGACGGACCCCCCCCCCCCCCCCGCCAGGACACTCTGATCAGCGCTGATTGGGGCTGGTCGGCTACTGGTTTTCCAACCTGCTCGTCTGATAGAAGCCAGCAAAACGGCCGGCTTCTGTTGGACCGGCTCCCATACACACAGCCCAAATGTCAGACATTTTTTTATTGAGCCGGTGGTGATGTCTGTCATTCAGCCTGTGTGTACGGGGCTTTAAAGTGGCTGTAAAGGTAGAAGTTATTTTTTTTACCTTAATGCTGATTCAGAGATGTGCACAAGAACCCTGGCTCTCCCCTGCCTCACTACACAGATTCATAGCAGCAGGATGTTGGGGGGGGGGGGGGGGGGTTGTGGGACAATGGATGCAGGCAAGGTGGCTTGGGAGGAAGCCTGCATGAGTGCCCCCATGGGTATTACATGCTCTGTGCAATGGAAAAAAGCCTCTTCTTTTTGGGTCCCCCGCCAGCAGTTCTGGCTCCTTCGCTCTGCCGAGTGCCCCCGTTGGCAAACATCTTGCTATAGGGGCACTCTAGCAGCTCCCGAGCCGAGCTCCTGTGAATGGACATACACAGAGCATGGCTCGGCCCCCCCGCTTTTCTCATTGCCTCACTGGCTGTGATTGACTGGAGAGTGACTGCTCTCATGCACATTGCTGAATCGAGATGGGGCTTAATTATAAGGGGGGGGGGGCTGCGGGGGGAAATGCACCCAGAAGAATGTATGACGGTAAAAAACCTTCTGCCTTTATAACCACCTAAAACTTATCATGGTGCTACTGCTCATTTACGGTCCAGTCACAACCTGGGGGCAGGGAGGTGACCTGGCTGTACTGCTCTAACTGCAAAAGAAAAAGACAGGTCATCAGGGCAGATGTGCTCTCAGTCAGGGCTTGATGGACAGAAATATAAATTCTCTGACAGGTAGCTATTTGCCTGAAGTTCAGCAGCAAGTATGTCCACATTACATTCACACAAGAAGTATGAAAACATTATACTCTCTTACTGTATTAAAATGCCTCACACAAGCCCTCAGGCAAGCAAGAAATTAAAGAATTGAATATGGTGCAATACAATGACCTTTAGTGTTGTAAAGCTATCTGTATGTAGAGTCGTACAATTGATGACTAGAACAAGTCAATGGAGTAGTAAATACAAGTCCATCTGAAGATGTAATCACAGGGCCACAGGGATGTCAGCACTTCAGGGTGAACCTCTTGTTCAGAAGCGGTTCCATAGGCTCTGTGATAGGGAGACATACTGGATATAATACCCTAGATACTCTTTCTCCTAGTGGCCTCAATGAGGAACTTGAGGTCATCTACAATTTTGTAATTCTGTATTTGACTATTTTCCTTTCCATTTCTTTCCGATATCTTTTTGGTTGGTTGGATGGCTAATACTTTTTGGGCTAGTGGGTGGCCCTATTGCCAGTATTATCTATAAAGTACTGGTTATGTTATACAATTTTTTTTTTTTTCAAAAAATCCATACAATTTTAAGTCATCTTTTGTTCTGTTTGAGGTGCTCGTGTATATCCATAAACTCACCATGTCGAGCCAGGCTTGCTGATGACATTGGTCATGTTTCTGGCATAAGTACACTTCTAATATATGCACCACCTCATTGTAACATATAGATGCAGTGGTACACACACTACTATAATACTTCAAGATATAGATGCAGTGGTACACACACTGCTATATATGATATATATAAATAAATAAATTGCTTCCAGGCGCCCAAGCAAGAAACTAAAAAGTGGTAAAAACACTTATAAGGACAGCTTGTCCAGGTTAGGATTGTGCCTATTATTACTAATAATAGTACAAAAGAGAATTTTTCAGCAGGCTCACACTTTTATTTGCTTTAAAATCAAAAACGAGTTCATTGGGTTTAAGGATTACTAGTGGTTTCATCAAAGAGATGGAACCTTCAGCCTTCCAACCATCAATGGTCAACAAATAAAGCTTTTCCTGAACAGCATGCTAAAGCCTCAGACCTAGGAATTTAAATTGAGGACCAGATTCCTGCCCTGAAAAAGGACTGATACTTTACACATTAAAAGAGCTTTTATATACTTTTTATTTAGAAGTCCTATGGCACAGCTTACTTTGCAGAAACTTTCTTGCTTATGCCAACAAGTTGTAACCTGTTTATGGACTATCTAAAAGAGGTATGAGATCTATGTTGGAATGCAATCTTGTTGACAGAAATATCCTGAGTAAAACATTGCTAGAACATTAACATAGGCGTGCATGTGCAAATACATGCGTAAAATTCTTCACACTTCCATTTGCCAGTGTTGCAATATATGTACGTATATACGTGTATGCGAGTAAATGACTGCACTCATTTCTATTTTTCAGCTCTGTGCTCTCTGTATTACTGATTTTCATGCAGCTCCATAGATGCATCTATGTTCAGATAAGTAAAAAAACTTGGATTCTTCTTTTACTCGCATGTGCAAGGGGCCTTAGTATTATAGTGAAACACCAGGCAAAGAGTTGAATACACAGTTAAAACATACTGTATATGTTCTATGTTTCATCTACCAGGATGTTTAATTTTATTCAGCTACTTTTGGGATTTATGTGCCTTTTCCATACAGCACTGCTGGCTAGATCTCACTACTATTTCCTGGTTGAGATTAGTACATCCCGGATTATTGTTATGCTTAGGCCTCATTCACATTGTTTATTTGAGAAGTATAAACAACTTTTATGCTTCCCAGATCACTTTTTCCTGTGTGTAGATGTTCCTGCTTTAAGCAGGTTTAGGGACGTTTAGATGTGTTTAGCTGCATTTAGAATATCTAGTGGGATCCTTATAAAGAGGAAAGAGTCCTAAGCTGCAGATCAGTACAAAACCCTGCATCTGAAAAGTGGAAAGAGCCTCAGCCCAGGCTCCATCTAGGCCACCTCCCCATGATTAAGCCTTGTGGTTGGGGTGAAACTCATTGGGGAGGGGGTGGCCTGGATGGAGCCGGGGCTGAGGCTGTTTTGACTTTTCACATGCTGGTTTTTGTCGTGATCTGCAGCTTAGTACTCTTCTCTCTTTGTACTGGTATCAATGGAGCTAAAACCAAGCAGTTTATTATATAAGAGAACACGTTGGAGCCTTGAGCAGCACCTGCAGTTTGTCATTAGTCTAATGGGATGTTTGAAGCACAGAATTCTATTTTCTCTTAACACAGCTAAACTAACTGCATCTAAACACAGGTAAGCGCACAGTGTGAATGGCACAATTGAAAACTCATTATATGCATTTATATGTGTGTAGAAAGGTCTTGACCAGGATTCCCCAACCAGGGTTCCTCCAGTGGTTGCTAGGGGTTCCTTGAGAAATGAAAAATTTCTGCCTCTCAAATAAGTTCCAACTGCCACCATTGATCTTTTTAGCTATTTGTAAGGAGGTAATTCTTCCCAGTGTCCACAAGCATAAGGAACATTCTTTCCATTGACCATCACACTAATGTATCACAAGTTGTAGATATTGTAATTTTTAGCAGGGGTTCCCTGAGACCAGAAAGTTATATCAAGGGTTCCTCTGTGTTGAAAAGGTTGAGAAAGGCTGGTCTTGACAGTGCCAGTAAGAATAAGGCCTTACTGGACATAAATGGTAATGCTGATACATTTTAACATGAGACAATAGAAGGTAAAATAATTGATAAAGAAAACTGCATTGCTGAATTAGTCCTTTCCATGCCATTGCGCCTTTTTGAATTTCATGCTTTTGTGATCACAGAGAAGATTTTTTACAAGATGCAATACATCTTGGGATCTATGTAAAGCCTTTTAATTCCAAATAAACCCATAACCATACGGTTTTTCACTATGTGGAGGCTTTATGAAGAACGGTTTGGTAGGTTTATGGTTGACGGCATCCATAAACCTACCAAACCGTTCTGTGGTGGAAGTTTTTTAATACCTGGGACATTGCCAACCTGATCAATATTCTCACATGCCGGGTTGAGGTTGCCTGAAGTGGCTCAGCTTAGGAGGAGGAATTGCACCACTCGCTATCCAGAGCTTTGATATCACATGCCTGATTGATGCTACCTTCTGGTAAGCATATTTAATCTTCTCCACTGGGTGGTGGATGCACACACAGGGACTCCTTTAGTCCTACACGCCTGGATTCTGTCTCATCAATATATACTAATGGATTAATGTTTTACTATCCAATGGAACTATACTACTAATGTTGATTTACAATTTGCACAGTGCACTTTATTTAGAGACACTATCAATCAGATGATGCTGTTATGCGGCGTACACACGGACGGAATTTCCGATGGAACAGTCCGATGGGAGCTTTTCATCGGATTTTCCGACCGTGTGTATGCCCACCGGTCTTTTTCTGTCGGAATTTCCGACTTACTTTGAATTGAGAACCTGTTCTCAATTTTTCCGACGGAAAACCTTTCTAACGGATTTTCCGATCGTGTGTATGCAATTCCGACACGCAAAATTCCGACGCATGCTCGGAAGCATTAAAGCATTAAAACTTCCCTTTTATAGTGCTGTCGAACGTGTTTTATGCCGCTGTGTTATTGACCGTCGGAATTTGGTGTGATCGTGTGTAGGCAACACAGCTTGAGCGGAATTCCGTCGGAAAAACCGTCAGAGTTTTTTCCGACGAGAATTCCGATCGTGTGTACGCGGCAGTTTTTTTGTATATGCTAATCACAATTTATTTTGTATATCACAATATGTTGATATGTCAATACTCAACATTTGATTCTTAGTGCTGCACTGTTTTCACTTTAGTAAAAAAAAAGTACTCATGTATGTATTTTTTGTTCCGCCTTTCCTTACAAAGACTGTGACTTATCCAACACAGATTATAAGCACCTATCATTCCGTGGGCAAGCATATATCATTGGCCAGCTATAACACAGGTGTGTCCCCCCTTCAGAAAGTCACACTATTACCAGATACACACCCATGCTAAATAGGAGAATTTTATACATTTATGGCAGAGGTGGCAAGCATGCCTTAAAGTTATCAAAAATAAATTTTCTCAGTGGACATAGTTTTAGAGACAAACATTTTTCAAATGGGTAGGGACTTTCTAATTCTCGTCTGTGAAATGTTCATGGGCTTAACTAGAAATCACAGGGTCTCACAGCAAAAAATGTTATGGGCCCAAACAGAAAAAAAAACCCTAGTTACCATTGCAGGTGATAAAAGGACTTAAGAAGATGCAGCGGTGATATTGAGGCAAGTACAAATCTGTGGGGGGGGGGATGGAATTTATTCAGCCAGGGGGACAGAGAAAAATGTGGTAGCTACTACACAAGTCTATGTACACTAGACTAATGTAGTAGTTGCCTGAATTTGCAGTTGTCAGTTTGTGTTTTTGTGAATGTCTGGCACTGCCTCCCAGCTGCTGTCATTCACGCAACACAAGCCACCAGCTACTACTGTACTAATCTCCTCTAAACTAGCTGGCAGCTGTGAGAGATTGTGGGCTCAGTTCACACTTATGCGTGTGCCGGCCGTGTGTGCATTTCCCACAGAAAAAGTTGCATACACCTTTTACAAAACGCGGCCCTCAGGGAAATTGTATGGTAATTTTTTACCATGAGATTTCCCTGCTTCCTGCACCCGCAAACACACTGCAATTTACATGCTTGGGGGTGCCATTCATTCAGAATGAATGGCAGCCCTGTGCGTTTTCTAACAGCAGCGCGTTTTCCCTGTGGGTGGTAGTGTGCTGGACCAGATTGGTTTAATTTATCTGTGCGGTGCTGAACAGTAAGAGAACTGATCTCACAATCCTGTTCCTCTCCTTTACAGCACAACTATGAGATGTAGAGGAGCAAGCTGCAACAGCAGTACACATAACAAGCCCAGGTAAAAGATTGGTCAACAAGGAGGATGGGGATTTTTACATACAAAACTGTGTTCCTTACAGCCACAAATTAAGGGGCTTTAAAAAAATTTCTCATTCAGACCTCCATCAGCGTTGACACACCGACGCAGTAACAGCTGTCTCTTTGTTTACAAGTGACAGCAGCAATATGCTGAACCGTCACTGCATCTGTGGGCCCATGTTGATGGAGGTCTGAATTGGAAATGATTTAAAGTGGATGTAAACCTGATTCATGAAATTTGACCTAGGCACTTATATCTGCAGTGTTTACTTATCTCTCCCCAAAGCTCTAAGTCCTGTCTTTCTGCCGTTGCGTTCCTCTATTATCAGCATGATAACTTCTGACAAGTTCTCTGAGACGGGAGATAAAAGCAGCCTGAGATTTGTGTCGGGGTGGGGGCTATAAATAGATTAGCAGAGAGCTTGTCTTGTCACAGCACAGCTCTCAAAGTATCTTTGTTCCTCTGCCTATGTGGAGCGGGGGGTGTGTACCTTTCCTCCAATGAGCTGTCACACAGTGTATGCCAAGACTCCACTCCTACTGCTAAATGAGGAAGTAAAAATTCTACCACGATGTTAGAATTCCAAAGAATATAGCAAGCTGAAGACAGCAGATATACATGCAAAACTTATGTAGGGAGATTAGTTTCATCGCTGTATCATCTGAGGCTGTTCACTTCACTGGGTCTATGTGAGGGTTTACATCCACTTTAACTATTATTTAACCCCTTAAAGGTTAGGGCCCCATACCAGTCACGGCAACTAATACTATGGCAGTTCAGCAGACTATTGATTTGGTTCTGTCCCAGCCTGGCTTTCAGATATGTACCATATGTCAGCCACATCTTCATATAGCCAATTTTATGTTATCACCTCTGTCTTTTATTTTATTGATTTACAATATTTCCAATCATTTACACTGGAACTGTGAATGTAGTGCTTAAACACAACACTGGAATCTCAATGTCTGCAAACATTTATTTTTGCCATAAAAAAAATAACATATTTGTCTTTTCTTTATTTGTACTACTCATTCTATTAAATCAGAATCTATCTCATTGCACTCTTCCTTCCTCACTTTTCATATTTAGCCCTTTTTATAAAAGGTTGGAAAATAGATTTTTCCATGCCATATGTATTTTTATTATCTAATGCCTATGCAGGGGTTTGGAACACAATTCACTACATACTATCTATACTTTGTGCTAAACTAGAGAGGGAAGCAGTAGTTTATGCAACAATAAGAACACGTAAGCCAGTGTTTTATATTACATGCTTTATTTTCACCTTACCTTGTGCTGGTGTATTATACAGTGATGGATCTACAACAGGTATGTTCTGTGGCACTGGATGAGCAATGTTTGTGCCCGATACACCTGTATTAAAAGAGTAAGATTAAGATTGTTATCAGGCAAAGACCATATGCAGCAAAAATATATTTGTTGGTTTTAGATAGAGTGAGGAATGATGATGATCTCATCTTGCCTCCAGTCTTGGTGACCACACGGGAAATTAAAAAGGAATCTCCTCACTGCGGGAACACAGAGATCAAAAAAAATTAAATACATAAAATGTATAACCTTTCATTAGTCTCTCTGGTCTAAGTGACAATCCACATCTTTGTCTGCATTGCAGTGCTTTAATATTTGTGTAACTAAGAAAATAACCTGTTCCTGTTGTATTGCAGGGGGATCTGTGCATGACCCCCAAAAGCACATTGGCTGTCAACTGTTTATAAACCACACTCATCCTTTCCCTTTATATAAGCAACGCACCACATGCATGTACGCTTGTTGCTGCGTATTTCGGTAAAACACTCATTATTGCAAGGCATAGATGAACATGGGCTCTTAATGACCACACAGGAAAACCTCTCAAAAAACCTAAACACACAGCATTAAAGTGGTTGTAAACTAATTACAACCACTTTAACCTACAGGTAAGCCTAGATTAAGGCTTACCTGTAGGTGCAAGAAACCTAAAAGGTTTAAGAGATATTTGCAGAAATAGCAGCACCGCTGTCTACAGCGCATGTACCGTAGACATCAGGCGCAGGTGCACTGAGCATGCCGTTTCTAACGGGATCATGGCGTTAGTGGTGGCACCAGCGCACATGCGCAGAAGTGACGTCATCGCTGCTCCAGCCAGTCACAGCGCCGGAGCAGCGATACCCGGAAGACACTCCGAGTCAACATGTCAGCGACGGAGGAGGTGAACCAGGGTCGCTTCGATCTCAGGTAAGTAATTCATAATGAGCTAGTATGCTATGCATACTAGCTCATTATGCCTTTGCCATGCAGGGTGTCTTTTTTTTTTTACTTCCTCTTTAAAGCCTGATAGATGTTCTAATTTTTCTCCACTTTGTCTAAAAACCCCAAAAGATGTTTTGGCTGTAGTTGTGCATTAAGCAAGTCCATAATCCCAATGCACTTGAAGAAATTCCAAATTGCAAAATACAGAGCAGGCAATAATAACTACATTTTCAGAGAGTTACAAGATAATACATTTATCTACGCCCTGAAAAGCAAAGAACAATACAAGTGACACAAAGATGTAAAATATCTTTCAAACTTTAACACTCACGAGAGCTCCAAAGCAATCAATAATAGGTGAATAGTAAAGTAACTCCTGCATCATCATGACATGACTGTAACACAATATGTGACATGAATGACTGATTTTAAAAGAGATCTTTGACGGAAACGGAACCTTATTATAAAAGGCAGCGTACAGTGCATGTCAGTTCAAACAGAAACTTGTTAATTTACAGAAACATGAACCCTCCAAAAAGGAATAAAGCATATGTAAGAACTCAAAACACAATTGCTAGTGTACATCAGGGAAATAAAATGTCCAAAGTTTTAGCTCTTAAAAGATCCTACAATTACAGGAAAATAATTAATCTGCCAGAATTTCTATGCCAGCGGGTATAGAAAATAATCACCCCCCCTTTAAAATAATCACATTTTGTTGCTTTGCAGCCTGAAATGAAGATCGGCACAGTTTTTGTTTTATCCAGCTGTAAAGATAGGACACCAACATGTCAGAAAAAAAAAAAAGAAAAGAATCCCCAGAGTTGGAAAAAAGGTAACCCCCCTTGTGCAAGTATTTTATTGGCCCCCATTTTGCTTTAATTATAGCCTTTAGTCTGTTGGAATATGTCTCTACTAACTGTGCACATCTAGACTTTGCAAAATGTCCCCACTCTTCTTTGCAGAACTGCTCAAGTTCAGTTAAATTTGATGGTGGCCGTTTGTTAACTGCAGTATTTAAGTCATTCCACAGATTTTTCAATGAGGTTTAGGTCCGGGCTCTGATTAAGCCATGCAAGGACATTCACCTTTTTATCCTTCAACCACTATGTGGTCATTTTTGCTGTGTGCTTTGGGTCATTGTCATTTTGGAAGGTGAACCTTCTTCCCATTGACAACTTTCTGGCAGAGGGCAGCAGGTTTTCCTCAGGAATTTGATGGTATTTTGCCCCATCCATTTTTCTTATATCCTGACAAGTGCTCCTGTCCTTGCTGCAGAGAAATGCCCCCATAACAGGATATTACCACCTCCATGCTTTACAGTATGAATGGTGATATTTGGACGGTTAGCTGTATTGCAATTCCACCAGACATATCATTTGGCGTTGAGGCCAAATAATTCCAGTTTAGCCTCACCTGATTACTTTAAGTGCACCTTGAAGATTCTGAGGCCACGTGGAAAAAAGTGTTATGGTCAGATGAAACTAAAATTTAATTATTATTAAATGATATGTCAGGCAGAACTCCAATACAGCGCAATAATATAAATACATCTAAATAACACCATTCCTACAGTAAAACATGGAGGTGGTAATATCCTGTTATGGGGGTATTTCTCTGCAGCAGGGACAGGAGCACTTGTCAGGATATAAGAAAAATGGATGGGGCAAAATACCAAATTTATTTATTTGTTTCATGTATGTTTGCAGTCTGTGTCCCAGTGGCGAGATTTGTCCTCACTTTCCATCCCAGAGAAAGGAAAAGAAATTTGTAGAAATCTATTCAAAGTGAGAGTAAATGCCCCATTATTTCCTTTCACCTTCTGCTTAGTTGACAAATACAATATTCTGGATTTCACATCACTTTTTTGTCTAGGCGACAATCGCCGGCAGAAAGAAAGTGCATCTCCACAGGGTCAACAAAAGTGTATTCCTGAAAGAGAATCTAATCCTTTCACATTCTCTCCAACTAAAAAATAGCTTTTATTTTATATACACTTGAACAAACCTTGTGCTTCCATAGGGGAAAGAGAACTTCACACTTTATTTATTTGCTATTATATCAGGATACTGTGTTCTTTTAAAAATGGTTTTATTAGAGCTTTTTAAACATTTTTACCTACTGATGATATTCTTCAAGAATTCTTAAAAAACATACTTTCAATCATCTTTTTATAACCTAATCTAACCGCAAATGTAACGAAAGCAAACACAAAATTTATGAAGTACCAATATGAAGAATTACTGACAAAAAATGAAGATATTCTAACAGAAGATGCTGCACCAAAAACAATTTTTAGGGTAAAAGCTGGAATTATTGTGAGCTAACAGGAGGAAAAAATTAGCAGATACCATGATCAGCTTTACAGATGCAAGTTAATGACTTGGTAAAGCACTCATCCATGAACTGTTAATGGCAATGCAAACTTTAGCTTCAATTCACTGATCTGTAACACTCTTATTGCTAAAGATAATGATGATTATGGCAAATAACTGGCACTGCTTAGTGAACTAAGCCTTCATGTACTTGACATAAAGCTTTTTTTTTTTTTTTTTTTTAATCCATTGGAGGAAATAGAAATTTAGGAAGGGTGAAGCAGTCAGGTTACATGCTGCTGCCGACAGAAGGTTTGGACTGTGGCATAAAAAATGAAAAAAAAAAAAAAAAAAAAAAGTTGAAGCCCAGCCCCCGTATAACCGGTCTCTAACTATCATGCTTCAGTTTTGTGAGTAAGCAGTACATACGACCAAGAAACACAAAAAGGTATCTGTGCCCTCCAAAGATTATTTGGAAAGTACATAAATCTTTTTTTCTTTATCATCCACTGAGGGACTCAGGACTTCTGAAATAGTTGGGACATCCAACAAAGATTCAACTGAGAGGTGGGCAACAGCCACTGATTGTTCAAAAATAGAATCAGAGGCCACCAACAAGCAGAAGCACCAATGCCCGAAACTGATCCAAAAGAGGCAAAGTTCCAGAGGAAGTCACAGAGGATCAACCTGATGTCAAGAGAAGAATCCCCACCAAAGGGAATGACTTTCTTGAAAGACTGCACAGCACCAACAGAAGCTGAGAGCCATGCAACCACAAACAAGTTGTGCAATACATGTCCAAATGGGAAGAACAGACAAACAAAACAAATGGCCAGCAAAATGAACACTAGAAGGTTTTCCAGCCTCAAAACAGATCCCTAGAGGGAAAACTAGAAAAAAGGCCATTAAAGCATTTGTTAACCCCCCAAAAAAAAAAAGAAACAAATCCTGTTCCCTTAAAGCATGCTATACAGCACAGTGCTTATGCCGTGTCATTTTGCCCCCTGTAACACCTAGAAAACCTGGCCGATCCTGCCTGTATGCTGACCACAATATATCAGGGCACCTTGGTCAGCGTACTTGCCTCCATCATCTGCAGCCCTGCTCTAGTGTGTCTGTGTCTCCTCTGTCCTCCTCTCCCCTCCCCTCCCTTCCTGTCTGCTCGTGCCAGTGCCCACCCCCCCCTGTACCTATATGAGCACAGCTCCATGGCGCTCAGCTGTCGGTTCTCTCTCTCTCTTCCCCTCCTCCCCAGCTGATGTCAGCAGGAAGGCTCGGGCCCGCCCACTAGAGCTGTGAGTTGGAGAGAGAAGAGAGCCGCCTACATATAGGTACAATCCGGCACATTTTTTACATAACACAGGCACATGGACACTTACTATAATGGTACAGAGAGGATGGAAGGATTTAGTAGAAGTGGGTTAACAAACACATTAAGGTAAAACCCGCTGGTCTACGGATGACAGAGGACCCTAGCCATAAACATTCAAGGGTATCATGGGGAAAAAGGCTCCAAGAAGGAGTAGAAATGTCTCATGAGATAATCAAGATTAAGAACTATCTAGCATAATATGCTAACAGGATGGCCAAGGACCTAAAAAGTAGGAGATAATCCCTTAGGTCATAGAGACTGACAACAGGAGAAAAGGATGCAAAAAGTACCCTCCACAAAAACAGACAGTACTGGGAAGACAGACACCTCATACTGGAGCAGCAACAGTAGGACCAGCAAACCTGTCCACAAGGACACCCAGCAGTGTCATTAGAACTTGACAGGGAAACCCCCTGCAGAGCCTGTGTACCTGAAAAAAAGTCCTCCGACTTGCCACAATCCAGTCAACCCTCCACAGTCATGGAATGAGGAGAAGTAATCTAAGCTAGATAGTTAAGACTGATAACCTGAAAAAGGACAGATATTTTTAAAAACTTATCATTGAAGAAGCACAAGAAGGAGGGCCTGACTTCAAATAATCACATCCTTAGACCCCTAGTTCCTATGGGGATGGGCTACAATAGCAGTGTGATCTGCCTGCCAACAATTTAAGTAAACACAATTCCCTCCAGTGATGGTTTTGTCCTGTCCTGCAAGAGAAGAATCACTCCCAAGTGAAAAAAATCTTTGTCCCTAGAATGGAGACTACAGAAATTAGATGCCCAGAAGGCAAAAACAGTGTCTCGAAAGGGAACTATGTGGTTGAGATTAATATCCTCAAATGTCATCCAGGGTAGGGACAAGGTCACTCATTTGGTCACAGGGAGAATTTCCGAACCTTCCCATAGGTGAAGATCATACATAACGAAAGTGATGTTCAACAGAGTCCAGGTCAGGGGATCTACTTACAGCACAGCCCATGAAGAAGCTGACATTCACTGCTCTGGGGAACAAGCATCAAATCCTAGACACAAGGGCAGTTCAAAGGTCCTAAGAGATTGGAGGTGCATATCAGGGAGATTAAATCCATAGGGATTACCAACACATATTGCCTCAAGTCCACGCTCCCAGATACCAAGACAGAGACTAAGGAAGCATTAAGGTCAACAAGTATATCCTTTCTTAAAAGGGAAACGCTCTGGTCTAGTCTCAGATGGGAATCAGGACTTTTCAGGGTGTTTCCAGCCCGCATAGGAAAAGGTCCTTAAAAACAGATATATCGGAAAAGTCTTTGAAGCCACAAGAGCTTTAAAAGATCCAAGGCCTAATCCAACACAAAACAAATACTGCATCAATAAGGATTTAAACAACTTGTTATGTATCTATGACCACTGAAGGAGACTATAGTGACCCAAAAATAGCCTCCTCTGACTGTTTATTCTGAATATAAATTTGAAATGACAACAGGGGCTGCAGGGTTTCTCATAGACTTACAGCTAAGATTGGTGGTCGGCGGTTGATTTCCTTGACTACATCACACAGCACAGAACATTTTTTGTTGCTTCTATTATATATTTTCACGAAGAACTTTATTCACTTAAAGGACTCTGTATATGTTACCATAAGAAGTTGCAAAACTACTATAGAGGAACAATACGGACATACACTTCAGAAATTGTATCCACTTATATGATAAGAATATGTTGTCAGTATATATATATTTCTTTTCCTCATACTACAGCGGGTCATTTATTTAGCCTTTTTTTATGCACTGGATATTTTCTAGATGATTTAACATTATCTTTTAACTATAGTTATGCGGCTCTAGTGTATTTGCCTGGAGCTTTTATTACTATATGTAATATTTTATTAAGTGTCTATTAGCACACGTAATTAGCGCCCCTGTCACATCACTCAACAGGGGCTGCAGACCCAGTTTGGCAACGACAAAGTAGGGTCAGAAATAATTGATTGCAGTCACTGAAGAACAAAAATATCTATGGTGTATCAAGTATTTTGACTAAAATAAAAAACAACAAAGGCTGGCAAAAATATAATCAGACTTTTGTCAGCAAAGCCGAGAGAAATGTATCTATCCTTAGGGGACACTAGCAAAACGCTGAGGAATGAGAGCTGGAGGCAGGGTTAACAGGAACATGCCTTCAAAGTTTTTATTTTTTCTGTTTGCCTGTGTCCAAACCTTCTGCAGGCAGCAGCATATTTCCCAACTGTTTCAGAATTCCTATGTCCTTTAATAGATGATAAAAAAAAAAAAGTTCACACTATGGACTTTGTAAAAAATAGATGTAAACCCTAACTAAATTACATTTAGTTTGCTAAAGAACTGTGTAAAGCATTATTAAAAAAAAAAAAAAAAAAATATATATATATATATATATTGTTTTTACCTCACATTTAGCCATTTTTTTTTCAACTCAGTGCTGCTGATGTTCTGCAGCCTTTTTGCAAGTAATTCCGGTCTACATGCATGCTTCAAGTGATCGGTGCATGACATGACATGAGTGATTGCCACATGGTCACCATCAGAAAACCTTCTCACAGTGGGTTTTCTGATGGTGACCACAGTGGACTATTTTCCGTCTATTCTGTTTTAAAATGGCTCTTTGTAGTCTCCTCCAGAAGCCTGTGTGACAAGGTGGAAATGCAAGGGCTCAAGTTGGAGAAAGGAACAGAGCATTGTCACCCTAAAACGGTATGTGAATAGGTACCCTAATGACAGGATCACCAGAAAAGATTTTAACCGCTTCCCGACCGCCCACTGCATATATACGTCAGCAGAATGGCACGGGCAGGCAAAATCACGTACCTGTACGTGGCCCTTTAAATGCCTGCCCGTGGGTCGCTCGCAACCCGGTCGGGAGCTCCGTGACCCCGGCCGCGGGACCAGCGGACCCGATCGCCGATGGTGTCCCGCGATCGGGTCACAGAGCTGAAGAACGGGGAGAGGTTTGTGAAAACAAACCTCTCCCCGCGCTTCCTACTCTGCCTGTCATCGATCGGCTGTTCCCGGTCATCGGGAAAGCCGATCAATGATGTCAGACGTCAGCCCCGCCCCCCAATGTAAAAAAACACACACACACGTCACAGCCCATAACCCCTCCCTTCCCCCTAGTGGTTAACTCTTTCACTACAACTGTCATTTATACAGGAATCAATGCATTTAAATAGCATTGATTGCTGTATAAATGACAATGGTCCCAAAAATGTGTCAAAAATGTCCGATGTGTCCGCCATAATGTGGCAGTCACAATAAAAATCGCTGATCGCCGCCATTACTAGTAAAAAAAAAAAATATTAATAAAAATGCTATGAAACTATCCCATATTTTGTAAACGCTATAACTTTTGCGCAAACCAATCAATAATCGCTAATTGCGATTTTTTTTACCAAAAATATGTAGAAGAATACGTATAGGCCTAAACTGAGGAAAAAAAATGTTTTTTTATATATTTTTTGAGGATATTTATTATAGCAAAAAGCAAAAAATATTGCATTGTTTTCAAAATTGTCGCTCTATTTTTGTTTATAGCGCAAATAATATAAAAACCGCAGGGGCGATCAAATACCACCAAAAGAAAGCTCTATTTGTGGGGAAAAAAGGACACCAATTTTGTTTGGGAGCCACGTCGCACGACCGCGCAATTGTCAGTTAAATCGACGCAGTGCCGAATTGCAAAAAGGGGCCTGGTCCTTTGGCTGCCAATTGGTCCGGGCTGAAGTGGTTAATGAAAGCTGCAGATTTTAAGATAACTTCTGAATGTTTATGAACATGTTTAATACTGCATGAGATTTCAGTGATTGGGTCTACATAATTTAATCTTTAAGGAGCCAGCAAGATGCAGATTGTGAGGCAAAAGTGCTAAAGCTGAAGTATAGCCTTAAATAATTTTTAGCCCTACAGCATTAGTGATCTAACTTACCTGTAATTAAAGTGTTTGTTAAGGTCAAAAATGTTCTTCTATAGTTCCATCTGGTATATAACACTAAGCTTTCCAGTAGATGTAATTTTAAAAAATATGCTGTATAATAGCTTGCTTTAGAGTTCAGCTGACTGCCCGCTGGTCTCCTGTCCCGATAATATAACTGCGGTGGAGGTGCTGTGAAAACCCTGCTGTCAGCCAAGATGAGTGGAGAGGAGGGGATAAGACCGGCAGGTGCTCTGAAGTATGCCATTATACAGCATATTTTTTTAAAATGACATCCACTGGGGAGCTTAATATTTAATAGAATAGATGGAACTATAGAAGAAAAACAAGGCTTTTTTTTCTAGAGCAGGAGGGGAGGATTGAGGAGCTGACAAGCAGGGAGGGGAGGGGGAGGAGGACAAAGGGAGACACAGACACAGAGAGCAGGGCTGCAGCTGATGGACGCACGCACTTTGACCACAGTTTCAGGGCTCAGCATCCCTGATTATCGTGGTCAGTTTACAGAAAAGAGGGCAGAAACTGGCAGGATCAGCCAGGTATTTCAGGTGATATGGGGGCCAAATGACGCAGCACAAGCACTGTGCTGTATGAAATGCTTTAAAGAAACAGGATCAGTATATTTTTTGGGGGGTTAAACACTTTAAGTATGTCCAAAGTCATACAGGCCGCTGGATCCTGGTGAAATCCAAACTGCAGGGATGCCAGTCCTTTTCCTGGCTATGAAATTCTGGCCCTGCAATGGTTCAGGTCTCCAGGCTGAATTAAACAGAAACAGATCTAGATGTGGACCCCAGGGAATGCATTAAGGTAAAAAAAAAAATATCTTGACTTTAAAACCACTTTAAATTTAGCCTGGAGACCTGAAGCTTTTAACCATTGCATCGCCAGAAGTTCAGTGCCAGAAAGAGGACCAGCATTCCCTGCAGTGAAGATTTCTCCAGGATCCAGCTGTCTGCACAATGTGGGACATACTTCATTACTGGTAAGTTATGTCACTAAAGCTGTAGTGATAAAAGCCTTTTTAGTTAAAATTCAGCTTTAAAAGTGAGAGTCTACGTTTAGTAAAAAGTAAGGTGTATCCCTTTGGAAAAGTTCTCTTTATACTTACAGGGCTCAATGAGGGCACATTTGGCACTACCATTTTAACTCTGAAATGAACTCTTACGCATTTGTCTACCTACAGTATGTGGCCAGTAGCACTACGTGCATGATAAGAGAGGCACTCGGGCGGCACTCTTTACTAACAATGGAAGTGAAATAAATATGACCCGAACTAGTACATTAAGCATTCTTTGTAGATATCAGAAGGATTTCCCTCTGATAAAGAATCAAAATATTGTAGAAAGGATCATTGCAATGTGTCTAAATGATTCAAAGCATAAACAGTGGGTAAGGAAAGGAAACACCTTGCTCATTTAAAAGCAAAATAAAAAATGATCTTTCCCAAAATGGAATTACATCAGCTAGACCGCCTTCATCTGAAAATCCATGAATATATGTTAAGGTATTAGGTTTCCAAACACAAAAACTGTTACCTTAAGTTAGGCATACAAGTAACTTTGTAAATCTGTAGAAATATATTGCTGTAACAAAATAAATTCAGTACATCTTTTCAGTTTTTATGCATAAATGTGAAGCAGACATCAACTTCTCTTTTAATCCTTCTGCACTGTTCAGACCATGGCACTATAAACTGAACTGTAACCACTTTAGGTAGTGAAATATTTCAATTTCCTAACTATATATGTACCAAGTCTTCTGAATTCAAGTAAAGCTGCAAATTCTGGCACCTCTTTCTTAAAATGCTAATTGTCTTGCCATCATGCTGATCCTCTTTAACTGGGCACTTAAACCCCCCTCCTGCCCAGACCAATTTTCAGCTTTCAGCGCTGACGCAATTTGAATGACAATTGTGCAGTCACACAACACTGTACCCAAATTAAATTTCTATAATTTTTTTCCCCCACAAATAGAGCTTTCTTTGGTGGTATTTAATTACAGCTGGAGTTTTTTATTTTTTGCTAAACAAAAAAAAATGGAAAATTTTGAAGAAAAAATAAAAATCATGTTTAATAGTTAGTTATAAAATTTTGCAAACCGGTAATTTTTCTGCTTCATTGATATGCACGGATGAGGCGGCACTGGTGGGCACTGATATGCTGCACCGGTGGGTACTAATGGGCACAGTTAAGGTGGCACTGATAGGCACAGATAAGGTGGCACTGATGGGGACAGATAAGTCGGTACTGATGGGCACAGATAAGGCGGCACTGATGGCCACTGATAAGATGGCACTGATGGGCCCTGATGGGTGGCACCGATAGGTACCACTAATAGATGGCACTGATGGGCGGCACTGATGTGCAGCACTGTTCGAGGCACTGACTGGTGGCACTGTGGGCACTGACAGATGGCACTGACAGGTGGCACTGTGGGCACTGATGGGTGGCACTGATAGGCGGCACTGTTTCAGGATCTTGGCAAGATGTGTACAGAATTTAGTAAATTCAGCTGTTAGATTACTGCTGGGCTGACCAAGAAACACGCACAGCCTCACACCAACTTGGTAACACTTTTAGACAGTCCAACAAAAATGCCAGAATTGTCAGCTTCTCCTGAAGTCTTTCCACCTTTATCTTTAAATTAAATGGACAGCGGTTAAAAGTAACTTAACTTTCTCAGTTCAAAGCCCAATTCCGCACTCAAATTCCTCACATGGGAAGGCTATGCTTTTTGACACTGGGCATCATTCAACCCAGAAAACTGAAAGCAATTTGTAGAAAAGAAGTTCTGCAGGGGACAACTGTGGATTACAGGTGAACAGCCTGGGCTGATTTTTTTAAATTCTCACCTTGCATTGGGACCCAGTTAAAAAAAAAAAAGAATGTCTGGAGCTAGGCTTTAATTGATCAATAGCAATTGTCCAAATGGAAGAATTTCAAGCGGAACTAAACATTAATATCCTTTACAGCCAAGGAAACAAACACATTAGCTTGATATGCAGCTGCCATGATGCTAAAAATGTGATCAGTTAGGACATCAGCCATTGGATGGCTTTACAGTTTGGTTGAGAGCACGAGCAACTGTGGGGTTGATTTACTAAAACAGAAGTGCAAAATCTGGTGCAGCTGTGCATAGAAACCAATCAGCTTCCAGGTTTTATTGTCAAAGCTTAATTGAACAAGGTAGAAGCTTACTGGCTACCATGCACAGCTGCAACAGATTTTGCATTCTTCAGTTTTAGTAAATCAACCCTGTGAAAGTTATTCACATCATGCCTTGAATGTACCCGTTTTGGGAAACCATTAAGTCCCCTTTCACACTTATACGACTTGTCCCACGATTTGGGACTGCAAAGTAGCATGACAAGTCGTTCCCCATGATTTTCAATGACAGCCAATCATATTAGTATGACTTCAAGTCGTTCCGACTTCAAAGTAGTCCCTGCACTACTTTGGTCCGATTTTGATGCCACTTACACAGGCATTCCTTGAAATCGCGGCAAAATTGCGTGACTTTGAAGTCGCATAAGTGTGAAAGGGGCCTAAATCAAGTTTAGTTCTGCTTTAAATTAATGTTTTGGAGTTAGAGATGCAAAAATTAGTTTTTTTGGCCATTTACTTTGAACAGAGGTTCGGCTGTCCATAATATAACAGAATAACCCACCTGAGCTGGGAGGAAGTTCTGCTGGAGTGTTGGCAGGCGCATGTGCCCCAGGAGGAATCTGAATACCAGTGAAATTAGATGTTGGCACATTTCCAGGTTGATATGTAGAATTTGATCGTTCCGGTGCCTGACCAGTCATGGAAAACATTGCCTGATCATCATTTTCATCTGCAACAACAAACATAATTTGCATTAGGCATAAAGAGAATTTTTTTTTTTTTTTAAAACAAAACAAACAAAAAAAAAACAACAACAACTTTAAATTGCCCTAGCTCCTTTGAACATATCCATGTAATCAAGTCTACAAATAAAAAACTTTTCACTTTTTCCTTTTTGTTGCTGTCCATTTAAAGCTCTTGGGTCTTCCTCTGGTGTCCTGCCAATACAAATTCCCTTCAATTATTCAATAAAGTTACCTTAAGAAATGTGACTTTTTGCATACAGGGAATTTATCCCTAGCATACCTAAAATATACACCAATCAGCCATAACATTATGACCACCCACCAAAATCCGCTGTGCCATGGACTCCACTAGATCTCTGAAGGTATGCTGCGGTATCTGGTACCAAGCCATCAGTAGACGATCCTTTAAGTTCTGTGAGGTGTTAGAAGGGCCTCCATGGATTTGACTTGTTTTTCCAGTCCATGCCACAGCTGCTTTATTAAACTAAGATCTGGAGAATTTGGAAGCCAAGTCAACACCTCAAACTCATTATTGAATTCATCAGACCAGACCACCTTCTTCTATTGCCCCTGACTGGTCTGCGGCTATGCAGCCCCATATGCAAAAAAATGCCCTTCACTGTGTGTCCTGACACCTTTCTATAGGGACCAGCTTTAAAGAGGAACTTCAGCCTTTCCTTTCCCTCCATTTCTTTCCCCCTGCTTACATTTTACTGTCTTCTGCGGGGTAAGCATACTCACCTAGCCAACGGATCCAGTATTGAGCTGCTGGGATCCTCCTATGGCACCATCAAGTTGCCTGGGACAGCTGCTGGCCCCTTTCGGGTGCAGGCTGCGCCCAAAATAGCCAGCTACACCTGCCCCCCTTACTGAATGGGACTGCAGGTCATGTATCCCAGGAGGCAACGCGTCATTCGCCTAGGCAAATGGAAGATGGGGGTGGGCTGAGCCTTTTAAGCCTGAAAATATCGGCAAGAGAAAAAAAATAAAAAAAGGAACCCGATATCTGCGCTGTGGAGGAGGGAGCTGGAGAGGAGTAAGGAGAGTGCCACGGGTGGGTGAAGGTCCTCTTCAACTTTTTTTTTTTTAAGGCATTTGAGCTACAGTAGTTCTTCTATTTGATCAGACTACGTCAGCCAGCCTACATTCCCCACTTGCATCAATGAGCCTTGGCCCTGTCGCTGGTTCTGTTTTTCTTTCTTAGATCACTTTTGGTAGGTCCTGAGTACGGCAGACTGCTTTTATTACATCAACTTCAGGGAGGCATGTTCACTTGCTACGTAATATAACCCACACACTTTCAGATGCCATTGTAACAAGATAATCAATCAAGTTACCTGTCAGTGGTCATAATGGTATGGTTGACCGGTGTATATGCTTCTTTGGCTACCAAAAAAAAAAAAAAGAGCAAGATCCATGTATATGTACATGGATGCTCTCTTATATATAACACTAGAAATGCTGCCGATTTTCTCCTTTAACTCCCTTTAGCTTATTTCTTTTCTACATCCTTACAGAAATTTGACAATATGTATTGTATAGAAATAAATGAGGGTCATTGACACGATGAATGAGATACACTATATTGCCAAGTATTGGGACGCCTGCCTTTACATGCACATGAACTTTAATGGCATCCCAGTCTTAGTCCATAGGGTTAAATATTGAGTTGGCCCACCCTTTGCAGCTAGAACATATTCAAATCTTCTGGATCGGGTTGAGGTCAGGACTCTGTGCAGGCCAATAAAGTTCCTCCACCCCAAAATCACTCATCCATGTTTTTATGGCCTTTGTTTTGTGTACTTGTGCGCAGTCATATTGGAACAGGAGGGGGCTATCCCCAAACTGTTCCCACAAAGTTGGGAGCATGAAATTGTCCAAAATGTCTTGGTATGCTGACGCTTTAAGACAGGGGTAGGCAACCTCGGCCCTCCAGCTGTTTTGAAACTACAAGTCCCATGAAACATTGCAAGACCCTAACACTCACAGGCATGACTCCTAGAGGCAGAGGCATGATGGGATTTGTAGTTTCACTACAGCTGGAGGGCCGAAGTTGCCTACCCGTGCCTTAAGATTTCCCTTCACTGGAACTAAGGGGTCAAGCCCAACCCCTGAAAAACAACCCCACACCATAATTTCCCCCCTCCACCAAATAATTTGAACCAGTGCACAAAACAAGGTCCATAAAAACATGGATCAGTAAGTTTGGGGTGGAAGAACTTGACTGGCCTGCACATAGTCCTGGCCTCAACCCGATAGAGCACCTTTGGGATGAATTAGAGTGGAGACTGCGAGCCAGGTCTTCTCGTCCACTTCAGTACCTGACCTCACAAATGGGCTTTTGGAAGAATAGTCAAACATTCCCATAGCCACACTCCTAAACCTTGTGGACAGCCTTCCCCAGAAGTGTTGAAGCTGTTATAGCTGCAAAGGGTGGGCCAATACAATATTGAACCCTACGGACTAAGGGCTCTTTCACACGGACGGACCGTATGTCCGTTTTTCATCCATCCGTTTTCGGATGAAAAACGGACATACATGTATCCCTATGGGATAGCGGGTGTCAGCGGATGAGCATCTGCTGACACCCGCTCTCGTCCGTGCCCGCTATGCTCCGTTTCTGCAGACGGAGGAAAACCCCATTTTTTCATCCGTCTGCAGAGCGGATCGGGTGACGACGGACTCTACGATCCGTCGTCACCCGATCCCCCATAGGGGAGAGCGGCGCTCTGACAGGTCATCTTCCTGCTCAGCGGAGATCGCTCCGGCGATCCCCGCTGAGCAAGCGGCTATCCACGGGGCGGATCTGCACTGATCCGCCCTGTGTGAAAGAGCCCTTAGACTGGGATGCCATTAAATTTCATGTGTGTAAAAGCAGGTGTCCCAATACTTTTGGTAGCTGTGTATATTGACAAAAATGCAACAAATTTTTATCACAAGGGTGCATTTTTTGTTAAAAGAACTGCTTGAATAGTCGCTTCTATGGAGGTTTAGGGCTTCAATTCCAAATTTGAGGTGCATAAACCTGATTGTTATTGTTTCATAGTACATATTGCTGTGAAGGTTGAGCCTTAAACTTGGAATTGAAGACCTAAAGCACCAGAGAAGCAACTATTCAAGCAGTACTTTTAACAGGATTTTAATAAACGACTGCAAATGAGCGGTACTAGAGTTGGATAATTATGAGAGTATTGTCATGAACCTTGAAACACTGATGTATTTCTCCCTTGATTCTATTACACAGTGGGGGGTCTCTTGCAATGTCTTAAGGCTAACCCCCTCCAGACGTCTCTGTGGTCTGGAAGGAATGCATTGTTCTGTGTCTGACCGTTTGTTTATGTACTTTAATTACCTCCTGGGGCTTCTCTGTGTCATTACACCTTATCAGTCCTCCTATTCAAGCTATCGGACCAATCCCTGCTGACCCTGTTTCAAGTCCTAATTTGCATGGAAGAGGACCTAATTGAAAGCTACAGTCTACTTTACAATTGACCAATAGGAAAGTGGTTGTTGAGGGCGGGGTGTTCAAACTGATGTGTATAAAAGAGTGTTGTTGATCCAATAAAGATTATTCCTGTTTGAACTTACATACAGCCTGCCTGGTGTTTGTTCAGAGCCATCACAACTGGATTCGAACAGCACATAGCTGTAGTTTGAATCCCGGAGCATCGCATGACCGAACCAACAGATGTTGCGATCTGTCGGGAGACATAGGAGTGTCGGGAGAGTGGAACCGAGCGAGCAGGGGCTCGTTACATTGGTTGGCAGCGGTGGGATTTGCTCTCCAGTTACTGGGACACTCCAAACCACCACAGTGAATGACCAGCTATGCAGCCTGCAGGAGAGCCACGCTGAAAGACTTACTTGAGAGCCGTGGAGGAACCGGTGGGACAAAGAACAAGGCCACCCTGATCAGTGAGCTAGCCAAGATGGATCAGAGGGATGGTGATGCGGGACCCCGGTCAGTTGAAGACTTGTTTCAGCAACGAGTTCGAGAGCGGTTGGCATTATATGGTGCTAACCCATCAGAGACCGCCATACAGAATGCCATTAGAGACATCCAGCAGCAGGATGAGCGACAAGAGAGAGAACTAGAGCGGCAACATGAGCGGAGAATGGCGGAAATACGGCAATCGGGGACAACACCCAAAGATACAGCGCCTTTCCGTAAGTTGCCCTTTCGGGCATTCAAACTATTTAAGGAAGGAGAGGAGGAAATTGAAGCGTTCCTGCAGGACTTTGAGAGACTATGCCAGATACATGAAGTACTGTCCCAAGATTGGGTCGCCTTACTGGCGAGTAATTTAACTGGCCGAGCGGCGGATGCGTATCGGGCCCTGGAGGACCAGGACGCTAAAGATTATGACCGGGTAAAAGAAGCTCTGCTAGCCCGATTTGCCATTACACCCGAAGCCAGCCGGATTAAGTTTAGAGAATCCCGGAAACAAACCAACATAACATACGTGGAGTGGGCACATCGTCTGCAGCGGAACCTTAAGGGCTGGTTCCAGGGAAGCCACGCTTATACCATAGAGGACATCACCCAGCTAGTACTCTTAGAACAATTCTTTAACCACACCCCTCTGGTAGTACGGGATTGGGTGCGAGATAAGCAACCACGGACTGTACAGCAAGCGGCTACTTTGGCTGATGAATATCTGGACTCTCGAAGGTCAGGTGAAAGCGAGCGCTATCCACTATCTCGGCCAAGTTTACCAGCCTCTAACCCAGCTTCAGTACCTCAGTGGTCTGCCTCTAGACCCCCAGCCCGACCCAACCCTCCTACCGGACCTAAGTGCTATATCTGTAACCAAATCGGTCATCTGCAGCGATATTGCCCTACCCGATCCACGAGGTACCGAGAGAATGCTCATCCATCCAGACCAGCGGTTCATTGCTTCCAGAATGAGCCCAACCATCGAGATGTTCAGGAAGAGTGCGGTGAACTTTTCGAGGCTGATCCCGTCCAAGCTGCTGCCAGAGATAATCGACAGCACCATCGTCAGGCAGTATGGGTTAATGGGCAGCCGGCCCAGGGACTCCGCGATTCCGGGGCTACGATTACCCTCATCCAGCCTCACATGATTCCCCAGTCGGCCCGGACCGGTCATACTGTTGCAGTCAGGGTAGCAGGGGGCAAGGTGCTATGTTTATCCACCGCCCAAGTTCTCTTGGATTGGGGCTCAGGGGAGCGACAAGTGCGAGTGGGATTACTACGCGAGTTACCTGCGGAAGTACTTTTGGGGAACGATTTGGGGCATTTAACTTCCTCATATGCCCCAGAGGCTGCCATGGCTGTGACCACCCGACGTCAGAGCCAACTTCAAGGCAACTCCACTCCTATGGGGACCCAGGTAAGACCAAATCCGCCTACGGTACCCCAACTTGACAACCCTGTGTCCTGGGATTCTCCCTCTGACATTAGACAAGAGACTCAGAGTGACCCAACTTTAGCTGGTTATCGGGACAGGGCGGGCAAGGATCCAGGGGGGTTGGGGGAAGACAGAATAGAGTGGGAGGGGGGGTTTCTTTATCGTTACACTGAGGGAATGGGCACTGGGAAGCGACAGGGTCCCCACAAACAGCTAGTTGTACCCCAGAAATACAGACGGGAGCTATTGCGACTGGCTCACGACATCCCCTTGTCCGGACATTTAGGGATAGCCAAGACCCGGAGTCGGTTGTCTCATGCTTTCTTCTGGCCCAGGTTACATGCTGAGGTGCGAGAATACTGCCGGACCTGTGAGACTTGTCAGAAAGTAGGGAAGACAGGGGATCACCCAAAAGCCTCACTGCAACCCCTGCCGATCATTAGAGAACCCTTTAGCCGCATAGCGGTAGATATTATAGGCCCACTGGCCCGCCCCAGTGCCACTGGGAAGAAGTATATTCTTACGGTGGTGGATTACGCCACCCGCTACCCGGAGGCCATTCCCTTATCCAATATCCAGGCTGATACAGTAGCAGATGCCTTACTGCGGGTATTCACTAGGGTAGGGTTCCCCCAGGAGATATTGTCCGATCAGGGTACCCAGTTCACAGCCGAGCTGACGCAGCAGCTTTGGCGTCTCTGTGGGATTAAACCCCTCCAGAGCGCCCCCTACCACCCTCAGACTAACGGGCTGTGTGAGAGATTTAACGGGACCCTGAAGCAGCTGCTTCGGGCCTTCGTGGAAAGTAGGAAGGATTGGGAGAAATATCTTCCCCATCTACTGTTCGCCTATAGAGAGGTACCCCAAGAGTCCACTGGGTTTTCCCCATTTGAGCTGTTATATGGGCGAAGGGTTAGGGGACCCTTAGACTTAGTGAGGGCCCAGTGGGAGGGGGTAGAGGATCCGGAAGGCCTCCCCATCCTTAGTTATGTCTTGGAACTCAGGGACCGACTGCGGGAACTTACCGATCTAGTCCATGAGAATATGCAATCGGCCCAGAGTCAGCAGAAGGTTTGGTATGATCGGTCTGCGCGAAATCGCACCTTTTATATTGGACAGAAAGTCCTGATACTAAAACCCCTGAAGCAAAATAAATTACAGGCCTCCTGGCAGGGCCCCTATCAGGTGGTAAAACAGCTGTGCGATACCACCTACGTGGTTGCCAGCTGTGCAGACACAAATATTAAGAGGACATTCCACATTAATATGATGAAGGCCTATCATGAGAGGACTGAGGCAGTAGCCGCCATATGTGCTCCTGCCACCGGGGACTCTGAATATCTACCGATGCTGGAGCTTCCCGAAATCAGTAACTGTTCCGGGGGTGTGGAAGATATAAGGCTAGGAGATAGACTAGGATCCAAAGAACGAGAACAAGCCAGAGAATTACTCCAGGACCGGCAGGAGATGTTTTCGGCACTCCCTGGGTACACTCGCATAGCTGTGCACAAGGTAGAGACCCCCGGGCAGAAGCCCCTGAGACAACCAGCCTATAGGATTCCCGGAGCAGTGCAAGAAGGGATGAGAGCGGAGATTAGGGAGATGCTCGAGTTAGGGGTGATCGAACCATCAGCAAGCCCCTGGGCTTCCCCTGTAGTATTAGTCCCAAAACGGGATGGCACGACACGATTTTGTGTGGACTATAGGCGACTGAATGACTGTACTGTGACAGATGCCTACCCTATGCCCCGAGTGGACGAATTGCTGGACAAAATAGCTCAGGGACATTATCTGACGACTATTGACTTGTGTAAGGGCTACTGGCAGATTCCCTTGGAAGCAGAAGCAATTCCAAAGTCGGCCTTCATCACCCCGTTCGGCCTTTACCAGTTTCTGGTAATGCCATTCGGGATGAAGAATGCTCCAGCTACCTTCCAGCGGATGATAGATGAACTCCTCGATGGTCTGCAAGATTTTGCATGCGCATATCTTGACGACATCGCAATCTATAGCCAGACATGGGAGGAACATCTTAGACACCTGGGAATAGTGCTAGATAGGATCCGAGCCGCTGGCCTGACCCTGAAGCCAGACAAATGTAATATCGGGATGTCTGAGGTGCAATATCTGGGACATAGAGTGGGATGTGGGAAGCAGAGGCCAGAACCTGCAAAAATCGAGGCCGTCCTAAACTGGCCGGTTCCCGGAACCAAAACCCAGGTACTTGCATTTTTAGGGACAGCAGGGTACTACAGGAAGTTTGTACCCCACTATAGTGACATTGCCAAACCCCTGACGGACCTGACCAAAAAGACTCTCCCTAGACAGGTCCTGTGGTCCCCGGAGTGCGAGACAGCGTTTCATCAGTTAAAAACCGCCCTAACGCAAGCTCCCATACTGGCGGCACCCGATCCTAACAAACGCTTTGTCATTCATACAGACGCTTCCATGTTCGGACTGGGAGCCGTACTAAGTCAAATTGGCGATGACGGGAAAGAGCACCCGGTGGCGTATCTCAGCCGCAAGTTGTTACCCCGTGAAGTTGGATATGCTGCTGTGGAAAAAGAGTGTCTGGCCTTAGTCTGGGCTTTAAAGAAATTGCAGCCCTACGTGTATGGACGCTCTTTTACCGTCATGACAGACCACAATCCATTGATATGGCTTAACCGGGTGGCGGGAGAGAACGGCCGATTACTAAGGTGGAGCCTGGCTTTGCAACCGTACAATTTCACCATACAATATCGGCCAGGGCCCCAAAACGGGAATGCAGATGGGTTATCTCGACAGACGGACCTGGAACCTTAAGACTACTTCTCTTTTCCAACATCCTCGAGTTGACCCGTTCAGGGTCCCACTGTGGCTGTTGGACTGTTTCCCAGGAGGGAGAATTGTCATGAACCTTGAAACACTGATGTATTTCTCCCTTGATTCTATTACACAGTGGGGGGTCTCTTGCAATGTCTTAAGGCTAACCCCCTCCAGACGTCTCTGTGGTCTGGAAGGAATGCATTGTTCTGTGTCTGACCGTTTGTTTATGTACTTTAATTACCTCCTGGGGCTTCTCTGTGTCATTACACCTTATCAGTCCTCCTATTCAAGCTATCGGACCAATCCCTGCTGACCCTGTTTCAAGTCCTAATTTGCATGGAAGAGGACCTAATTGAAAGCTACAGTCTACTTTACAATTGACCAATAGGAAAGTGGTTGTTGAGGGCGGGGTGTTCAAACTGATGTGTATAAAAGAGTGTTGTTGATCCAATAAAGATTATTCCTGTTTGAACTTACATACAGCCTGCCTGGTGTTTGTTCAGAGCCATCACAACTGGATTCGAACAGCACATAGCTGTAGTTTGAATCCCGGAGCATCGCATGACCGAACCAACAGATGTTGCGATCTGTCGGGAGACATAGGAGTGTCGGGAGAGTGGAACCGAGCGAGCAGGGGCTCGTTACAAGTATATAATGGGAATGTCACATATTGTTCTCCTGCTTGTGATGATGTTGCTAGTTAATATAAATTCATTTTGCAGAATAATATATTTTTGCCGGGTGATGAAATAGTGTTATGGTGTTTTTTTTTTTTTTTTACTGTTGCTTGTAAGTTGTTATTACACCGCAATATGTTTTTGCAATCATTTTAATCACTTGCAGTATGTCATACTCTTGTTTAGTGATAAATTGCAGCAGGAAGTGAAATTAATATTTGGCATTACATATTAGGCTCATTTCAATAACGGGAATTATTTATAAAGAAGTAAATGTAAAATTCACCAAACATTAACAGGTTATTCATTGAATTTTATGTAAAATGCACGTGCCAGGAAAATTCACCTACAATGAATATTGTTCAATGCCACATACAGTATCTCACAAAAGTGAGTACACCCCTCACATTTTTGTAAATATTTTATTATATCTTTTCATGTGACAACACTGAAGAAATTACACTTTGCTACAATGTAAAGCAGTGAGTGTACAGCTTGTATAACAGTGTAAATTTGCTGTCTCCTCAAAATAAATTAATGTCTAAACCACTGGCAACAAAAGTGAGTACACCCCTAAGTGAAAATGTCCAAATTGGGAGCAAAGTGTCAATATTTTGTGTGCCCACCATTATTTTCCAGCACTGCCTTGACCCTCTTTGGCATGTAGTTCACCAGAGATTCACAGGTTGCCACTGGAGTCCTCTTCCATCCTCCATGATGACATCACAGAGCTGGTGGATGTTAGAGACCTTGCGCTCCTCCACCTTCCATTTGAGGATGCCCCACAGATGCTCAAATCACATTTACCCTCAGCTTCTTTAGCAAGGAAGTGGTGGTCTTGGAGGTGTGTTTGGGGTCGTTATGATGTTGGAATACTGCCCTGCGGCCCAGTCTCCGGAGGGAGGGGATCATGCTCTGCTTCAGTATGTCACAGTACATGTTGGCATTCATGGTTCCCTCAATGAACTGTAGCTCCCCAGTTCCGGCAGCACTCATGCAGCCCCAGACCATGACACTCCCACCACCATGCTTGACTGTAGGCAAGGCACTTGTCTATGTACTCCTCACCTGGTTGCCGCCATGCAGGCTTGACACCATCTGAACCAAATAAGTTTATCTTGGTCTCATTAGAACACAGGACACGGTTCCAGTAATCCATGTCCTTAGTCTGCTTGTCTTCAGCAAACTGCAGGCTTTCTTGTGCATCATTTTTAGAAGAGGCTTCCTTTTGGGACGACAGCCATGCAGACCAATTTGATGCAGTGTGCGGCGTATGGTCTGAGCATTGACAGGCTGACCCCCCCACCCCTTCAACCTCTGCAGCAATGCTGGCAGCACTCATACGTCTATTTCCCAAAGACAACTTCTGGATATGACGCCGAGCACGTGCACTCAACTTCTTTGGTTGATCATGGTGATGCCTGTTCTGAGTGGAACCTGTCCTGTTAAACTGCTGTATGTTCTTGGCCGCCTTGCTTGCAGCTTAGTTTCAGGTTCTTGGCAATCTGCTTATAGCCTAGGCCATCTTTATGTAGAGCAGCAATTCTTTTTTTCAGATCTCAGAGAGTTCTTTGCTATGAGGTGCCATGTGGAACTTCCAGTGACCAGTATGTGAGAGCGAGAACACCAAATTTAACACACCTGCTCCATTCACACCTGAGACCTTGTAACACTAACGAGTCACAAGACATGGGGGGGGTGGCTAATTGGGCCTAATTTGGACATATCCACTTAGGGGTGTACTCACCTTTGTTGCCAGCGGTTTAGACCTTAATGGCTGTGTGTTGAGTTATTTTGAGGGGACAGGAAATTTACACTGTTATACAAGCTGTACACTCACTACTTTACATTGTAGCAAAGTGTAATTTCTTCAGTGTTGTCACATAAAAAGATATAATAAAATATTTTCCAATAATTGTAAAATTGTAAAAATGTACTGAGAAGAGGAGGAGCCTAGAGCAGTGGCGGAGACCCAAAAAAAGGAGGGGCCGCTCTGTGCAATTCCATTGCATAGAGCAGGTAAGCAAGTATAAACCGGTTTGTTTTTGTTTTTTTATTAAAAACAAGTTTATTATTTAAAAAAAATGTTTACAATAACTTTAAGGATTGGTAGACCGCATATCAATTTAATCTCTTTAATCTAAAGTGAGTCCTGTGAGTGTTTTCAAGTCAGTGTTTTTTTAAACTGCTAACACCATTAAATGGGAAGCCATTTAACAATTTCTAGGAACAAAAACACATACTTGGCTTGTAAACAAGCTATACTACATACTGTGTAGTAGATAAGGAACCTACTGTTTATAGAAAATTTCCTGCTGGTGTGGATGATTTGAGCTTGGAACAACAGGATCATGTAGGGATTAACTCTTAAAATCTGGGGGTATTTTTTATAGCTTAAGAAAAGCTCATGTGTAAATAATTATTTGATGAATTGGACTGCTCATAACAAACGGGTGTTTCTAGGTATTTACAATACCTTGCATCTATTTCAAATGTCATTGATATCAGACCACAATCTTTACCTGCACAGCAATTTGCTGATTAATAAAAGATTATAGCCAATGTACAGTGCCTTGAAAAAGTATTCATACCCCTTGACATTTTCCACATTTTGTCCAACCAAAAACAGAAATGTACTTTATTGGGGTTTTATGTGATAGACCAACACAAAGTGGCACATAATTGTGAAGTGGAAGGAAAATGATAAATGGTTTTCAACATTTTTTATAATTGAATATGTGAAAAGTGTGGTGTGCATTTGTATTCAGCCCCCCTGAGTCAGCACTTTGTAGAACCGCCTTTCACTGCAATTACAGCTGAAAGTCTTTTTGAGGATGTCTCTACCAGCTTTGCACATCTAGAAAGTGATCATTTTGCCTGTTCTTTGCAAAATAGCTCAAGCTCTGTTAGATTGGAGGCTTGTGAACAGCAATTTTCAAGTCTTGCCACAAATTCCCAATTGGATTTACGTCTGGACTTTGATTGGGCCATTCGAACACATGAATATGCTTAGATCTAAACCATTCCATTGTAGCTTTGGCTGTATGTTTTGGGTCGTTGTCCTGCTGAAAAGGTGAACCTCCATCTTTTGCAGACTCTAACAGGTTTTCTTCCAAGATTGCCCTGTATTTGGCTCCATCCATCTTCCCATCAACTCTGACCAGCTTCCCTGTCCCTGCTGAAGAAAAGCATCCCCACAACATGATGCTGCCCACCCACCACCATGTTTCACGGTGGGGATGGTGTGTTCAGAGTGATGGGCAGTGTTCATTTTCCACCACACATAGCATTTTGCTTTAAGGTCAAAAAGTAAAATTTTGGTCTCAACTGACCAAAGGACCTTCTTTCACATGTTTGCCGGGACCCTCAAATGGCTTCTAGCAAACTTCAAAACAGGACTTCTTATGGCTTTCTTTCAACAATGGCTTTCTTCTTGCAACTCTTCCATAAAGGAGATCACTTTTTATTGGGGGCGGCAGAGGGCCCCCCCTCCCGCCGCGCTCTGGTGCCCTCCACCGCATAGCTCTTAAAGAGACTTTTTTTATTATTATTACATTTTAGTGTAAATATGAGATCTGAGGTCTTTTTAACCCCAGATCTCATATTTAAGAGGTCCTACCATGCTTTTTTTTCTATTACAAGGGATGTTTACATTCCTTGTAATAGGAATAAAAGTAACACAATTTTTTAAAGAACAGTGTAAAAATAAAAAAGGTAAAATAAATAAGAAAACATTTTTTTTTTTTAAACGCACCCTGTCCCGCCGAGCTCGCGTGCAGAAGCTAACGCATACGTGAGCAGCGCCCGCATATGAAAACAATGTTCAAACCACACATTGGTATCGCTGCGATCATAGCGCGAGAGCAATAATTCCAGCCCTAGACCTCCTCTGTAACTCAAAACATGCACCCTGTAGAATTTTTTAAATGTCGCCTATGGAGATTTTTAAGGGTAAAAGTTTGTCGCCATTCTATGAGTGGGCGCAATTTTGAAGCGTGGCATGTTGGGTATCAATTTACTCAGGGTAACATTATCTTTCACAATATAAATACAAAAAAATTGTGCTAACTTTACTATTGTCTTTTTTTTTTTTATTCAATAAAGTGTATTTTTTCCAAGAAAGTGCAGTTGTAAGACTGCTGCGCAAATACAGTGTGACAAAGTATTGCAACGACCGCCATTTTATTCTCTAGGGTGTTAGAAAAAAATGATATATATATACCAAATCTCAGAAAGAGGCCCAGTCCTTAAGTGGCTAAACAGTGAATATCCCCTTTAAACAGCTACACACTCTTGCCACTAAAGTCAAAGCTCCACTAAAATTACCAAACTGAGGTTTTACATTTTCCATTTACCTTATCCAACCAGATATTCAGCCCACCTTTAGATGGGACTGTAGCCCCTATCTAGTTGTTTTACACTGTGCTGCCTTTGTCATGAGTAAAGCTTAAAGCTCAACTCTAGGCAGAAATTTTATTGAAATACTCCTCAGACATGATTCCAAACACCTCTTCCTAAGCCATCCTTCAGTGTAATGGGTCAACTTTACAGTTTCCTGCCCTGGAGACCAGGCAATTTTCCCTTCTCGTTATCTTCTTAGGCACTGGTTTCCTCACTGCCCCCAAGAGTTCTCCACCAGAGAGAAGGATTGTCACATAACTGTAGCTTCGGATAAGTAAAATGGGCACTTAGTTTTTATCATACCAGCGGTTAAAGGGGGTTACTAATATCCTGAGCTGGACTTTAGATAAAGCGTAAAGTTCAGGTGTCCCTGGGAATAAAAAACTAGAATGAGAATGTATATTAACCACTTTAGCCCCGGACCATTTGACTGGCCAAAGACCAGAGCACTTTTTGCGATTCGGTACTGCTTCGCTTTAACGGACAATTGCGCGGTCGTGCGACATGGCTTTAAAACAAAATTGATGTCCTTTTTTCCCCAAAATAGAACTTTCTTTTGGTGGTATTTGATCACCTCTGCGGATTTTTTATTTTTTGCGCTGTAAACAAATAAAAAAAAAATAGCGACAATTTTCAAAAAAAAAATGCATTATTTTTAACTTTTTGCTATAATAAATATCCCCACAAAAAATATTTTATAAAAAAAAAAACTTTTGTTTTTCCTCAGTTTAGGCCGATAGGTATTCTTTTACATATTTTTGGTAAAAAAAAAAAATCAAAAAAAATCGCAATAAGCATTTATTGATTGGTTTGCGCAAAAGTTATAGCGTCTACAAAATAGGGGATAGTTTTATGGCATTTTTCTGAATACATTTTTACTAGTAATGGCGGCGATCAGAGATTTTTATTGTGACTGCGACATTATGGCGGACACATCAGACACTTTTGGCGCTATTTTGGGACCATTTACATTTTATACAGCGATCAGAGTGATTAAAAATGCATCGATTACTGTGTAAATGTGACTGGCAGTTAAGGGGTTAACCACTAGTTGGTACTGTAGGGGTTAAGTGATTCTAACTGTGGGGGGAGGGGCTATGTGTGACACGACACTGATCACCTCTCCCGATTACAGGGAGCTGGGATCAGTGTCACTAGGCAGAACGGGGAAATGCTTGTTTACATCAGCATTTCCCCCGTTCTTCCTCTCCGTGAGACGATCGCTGGTATCCCCGTGGACATAGAGTTCGCGGGACCCACGAACATGGAGTCCGCAGGACCCACGATCACACTCAGCTTTCGGAGCTTTCGGCAGGTGCGCGTACGAGCTGCTGGCGGTGCGCACGTGATGGCACTGCAGCAAATTTAAAAGGGACGTATCTGTACGCCCATTGTGTCGACGTATATGTACATGCGGCGGTCGGCAAGCGGTTAAGATACACGCCTTCCCTATGGTTCTAGATGGGAGGAGCTGGGAATCTAGCATATTCCAGCTTCAAAACTTATGAGTTCATGAACTAGGAGCTGCATGAGACCGCAGTTAAACTGGGAACCATGATTCACAAGCATTTTAATTGTTCACAGCCCATAGGTAAGTGCTGCATTTGTAAATGTAAAAAATATAATAGTCTGTAAAATACAAAATGCAGTTTTGTTATACAACTAAATACTGACTGACTGGAAAAATGACCTTTAACCTTTTGGCTACTTAAAAGTTTTGCATGAATCAATGGAAAATTCCACGCCAAATGCATATTTAGAAAACAGTTTTGATATGTTCCTGTTGCCTGAATGTTGGAATATGACAGATAGGTGTAACGTGAGAAGGTACAGCTGGCACTTACGATTTTTGTGTGATGGTTAATGTGTGTTTTTTTTGTTTAATCACTTGGAAAATAGCCTAATGTTTAAACGTGCAACAATGACTCCGCAGACCGTAATATTTATATAGAAAACGGTCCATGATCCAAACCAGAGAGGTCAAGTGACTGCAGGACATAGTTATGAAGTACAGCACACAGAAGTCTAATATTACCATAATATATCATCACAAAAATAATATTGCTTTAAGCGTAATTTTTTGTGAACATTCAATAGGCTTTTGGATTGTCTTGTTTTTTTTTTTACCCACAACCCTGCTGCTCCGGGTTAACTTGCAATATTATTATTTTTACTGAATACCAAGTCAAAGTTTGAGTTAAGTTAAAATGGAAAATGGGAACCCAAGTGGGGAAATGAAGCAAAGTTTAAAGTAATAATATCAAGTTCAAAAAACCTAAATGTGATAGATTTACACTAGAGGATCAAATATATTTTGCATATAAAATAACATTTTTATATGATATTTAGGTATAATATGTAGGAGGGTATTACAAAGAATAATCACATAATGTGTTATACACAAATATTAAGGTTGTGATGTTTTATATTAAAGGGTTTGTTAACCCACATCATGTACTTTATATAATCCGCTCTGCCTTATAATGATATGTCCCCCTGTGTGTGTGTCGTATAAAAAAAAAAAAAAAGCTATATATACACCTTATCTGTGAGTGCTGATTAGCAGTCATGTGACGCACTGCAACTCTCCTCTACCGACTGAAAGATGCAGCGTGAGGGGCCGAGATTGCCCAGCTGACGTCAGTCTGGAGGAGAGAGCCGAAGCATCACGTGACCGCTGATCGACGTTAACAGATAAGGTATATATGGCATTTTTTTATACAACACACACAGGGGGATTTATCATAAGGCAGAGCGGATTATATAAAGTACATGATGTTATTACAGCAGAAGCAGGGGGGCGGGGCGGACCCTAACACAGTAGCCGACACGCAGGGAGGGGAGGGGGAAGGAGGACACAAGAGCAGAGAGGAGAGACAGCAGGGGTACGGATGACAGAGGCACACAAACTGACCACAGTGTCAGGGCTCAGCAGCCATGATTACCGTGGTCAGTTTACAGAAGGGAGGGGAGAAACTGTCAAGATCAGCCAATTTTTTTTAGGTGTTACAGGCGGCCAAATTACACAGGACAAGCACTGTCATATAACATCCTTCAAAAGGAGCAGGATCCTTTTTTGGGGGGTTAACATACGCTTTAAGAGATGATAAATATGAACAAATTGATTGATTCTTTAAATATGATTGCTAATGCAATGGCTGATTTTATTTATTCACTTATCCAAAGTTCAGCTTTACAGTTTTTCTTTTCTCATACAAAAAATTTAAAGAAGTTTGTCAACTGAAAAACCTATGGCATTTGGAGTTCCACAAATCTTAACCAAGCTGGACATACTCATGTTAGAATAACAATTTATTCCAGAAGATCATTATTCCTAAATCATCATCTGTAGCCAATATAATCATTCCCAAATGCAATCCTGGTCTACAAAAATAATATCAATTCTGTGTAGTACAAAAACATGTATGTGGATGTTATTATTCTGGGTCCTTTTTTTATGAAACGTCCCATTTCTGCATTGTTACAGCTTAAAATGACATCATCATCTGCATTTAACCTAAACCCTTCCGAAGAGGAAGTTGTGCTTCAAAGGAAAATGACACATGTAATCATTCTAAGACTCCAATTAGAGTAATGCTTATTGGAAACACATTTACCTACGGAGATATATGACTGCGTGAATGAAACTTGATACTCACAAAGACACACAGAGATTACAGTTATAGGATTAGTCTTTATAAAAAAAAAAAAAAAAAAAAAAAAAACAGAATGCTGAGAAAGAGATCCGATTTCCACACAATCTTTAAAAGGAACTAAAGAGGGAACACCAGCTTTTTGGCTTTGTAACATAGTCAAAAATATAGATATTTTTTTAAGAATTCATCTGTATCTTATATTAGAGAGAATCCGAAATTAGAAACTCAATCAGTGGCACAAGCGTATAATGAGCTCTGGATGTATAGTGGTGGGTAACCATTTAAAATAAATATCACAAGCACTTTATAGAAAATCTTTTTCACATATTTTGGAAAACCTCCACTTTTGTTTGCAATACCCAACTAAAGTTGGGTGTAAAACAATGTAAAATCTACATTTAAAAAAATGCAATGATTTGCAAATCTCAATCACATATTTTATTTACAATAGAAAACCTATCAAACGTTTAAAAATGAGAAAATGTGCCAATTTAAAAATTGATAGAAACAACAAAAAAGTTGGGACAGTTTGCCATTGTGTAGCATTCCCTCTTCTTTTAACAACACTCTGTAAATGTCTGTGAACTGAGATCAGTTGCTGGAGTTTTTAGAGAAGAAAGTTGTCCCATTCTTGCCCGATATAAGATTCTAACTTTAGACCTGGGTCTTCGTTGTCGTATTTTTCATTTCAAGATGCGCCAAATATTTTCAATTAGTGAAAGCTCTGGAATGCCGGCAGGCCAGTTAAGCACCCAAAATCGTCTACTTCCACGAAGCCATGCTGTTGTCATAGATGCAGTATGTGGTTTATCACTGTCCTGCTAACATAAGCAAGGCCCTCCCTGAAAATGTAGATGTCTGAATGGGAGCATATGCTGCTCTAAAACCTGGATATATTTTTTAGCATTGATGGTGCTTTTCCAGATGTGCAAGCTTCCCATTCCATACGCCCTAAGGCATGCCTATACCATCAGAGATGCAGGTTTTTGAACTGAGTGCTGATAACAAACTGGAAGGTTCATCTCCTCTTTAGTCTGGAGGATGTGGCACCCATGGTTGCCAAAAAAGAATGTCAAATTTCGATTCATCTGACTACAGAACAGTTTTCAACTTTGCAACAGACCATTTCAACCCTTTCACGACGAAGCCCATTTCTGACATTTTTTGCTTACAAGTTAAAATCCATATTTTTTGCTAGAAAATGACTTAGAACCCCCAAATAATATATATATATATATATATATATATATATATATATATATATTATATATACACACACATATATACATACATATATACATACACACACACACACACACACATTTTTTAGCAGAGAAGCTAGAGAATAAAATAGCAATCGTTGCAATATTTTTTGTCACACTGTATTTGCGCAGCAGTCTTTCAAACGCAATTTTTTTGAGGAAAAAATACACTTTAATGAATTAAAAAAAACGAAACAGTAAAGTTAGCCCAATTTTTTTGTATAATGTGAAAGAAGATGTTACGCAGAGTAAATAGATACTTAACACGTCATGCTTTGAAATTGCGCAAACTCGTGGAATGGAGATAAACTATGGTACCTAAAAATCTCCATAGGCGGCGCTTTAAAAAAAAATAAAAATAACGGTTACCAGGTTAGAGTTACAGAGGAGGTTTTATTTCCTATTTATTTTACATTGTCACTTTTATTGCTGTCACAAGGAATGTAAACATCCCTTGTGACAGTAATAGGTGGTGGCAGGTACACTTTATGGAGAAATCGGGGGTCTAAAAGACCCCAAATACCTTCTTTGCACTTCAAAGTATTCAGATCACCAAAAACGGCAATTCTGAATACTGTCATTTTTTTTTTTAAACGGCACCATTGCCAGCTGAGTAAACCTGAAGTGACGTTGTGACATCGCTTCCGTGTTTACATGAAGAAGACTGGAAAGAAGCTGCTTTCAGCTTCCTTCTAGTCTCACTCTAGCCGGAAGTGCCGGATCACGCATCGGGTCTCCCAGTGGGACAGAAGGCACGGGAAGAGCAACAGAAGGGGGGACGTCCCCTCTCGCTCTTCCAAGATAACAGCCAAGTGGATTTTAGCTGCATCGGTTGTTATCCCTGAAGAGTTGACCACCCTCTCTAAAAAACGGTATGCATCATCTTGGTTTAACCCCTTAAAGCCGAGGCCGCAAATGTGCGTACGGTCAAGGCTAAGGGGTTAAATGTGCTTTGGCCAGAGCAGACAGCGGCATTATTGGATCATGTTCAGATATGGCGGCTTCTATGCATGATAGAGCTATACCTTGCATATTTGGATGGAACAGTGCACTGTGTTCACAGACAGTGATTTTTGGAAGTATTTCTGAGCCCATGCAGTGATATCCATCACAGAATAATGCCCGTTTTTAAAGCAATGCTGTCAGAGATTTCTCCAGATTCTTGGAAGCTTTTGATATTATGTACTGTAGATGATGATATATTTAAAGTCTTTGCAATTTTACATTGAGGAAAATGTTTCGATGCAGCTTTTTACAGATTGGTGAACCTCTGCCCATCTTTACTACTGACGCTCTTTTTATATCCAATAATGTCCTGCCCTGTTGCCAATTAACCTAATTGGTTGTAAAATGTTCTTGCAGCTCCTCCTTGATAGTACCACTTTGCCAGATTTGTGTAATCCCTGTCTCAACTTTTTTGAGATGTGTTGCTGCCATCAATTGCAATATTACCTTTTTTTTTTTCTTAAAGCGGAGGTCCGCCCACCGCTGCAAAAATTAAAAGCCAGCAGCTACACATACCGCAGCTGCTTTCTTTTAACAATAGGACACTTACCTGTCCTGGAGTCCAGCAATGTCGGAAACCGCAGCTGATGTTTCCATCAGCTGCGGGTAAGGGAAACCCAACAGTGTAGCCTTACGGCTTCATGCCGGGAGCCCTACTGCGAATGCGCGAGGCTCTGCTCCTCTCTCCCACTGGCAGCAGGGGAAGGAGGAGGGAGCCAATCGGTGATGTCAACGGCCACGGCTCCCGGAAGTGGGGACAGGATACCTGTCAAAAACAGGTATCCGCTCCCCTGCGAAAGGTGCCAAATGTGGCACCGGAGGGGGGAGGAGACAAATGAGCGGAAGTTCCACTTTTGGGTGGAACTTTACCCATAACAGTTTGATAACAATTCATGTGGAATACATTCCACATTAATAATTATGCTACCAAAATAAGTGTGTGCTGTAAATTGCCTCCAGCTTTGCTCCCGTTTCTTCTTGCTGGGGGTCGCTATTTTGTTAAAGCCCAGAGCAGTCCCTTCCTTATTTAAAACTCTCCCCCTCTCCTTGGTCTCAAAAACTATATGTTACTTTCTGTAATACAATATGTACATTTCCAGCCTCGATTGTATGTCTTGGTGAAGTTAGAGAGGAAGACTGACAGAAGCTTTACAGTGCTGAAGTTCACAAACTGACCATGAGGGAGAAAATAGAGAATATCAGGGGGAAGGAAAAAGAAGATAAGACACTGGGTTCAATCCACTAAAGGTTACCGCATGTGATATGAAAGGTCACGTGAAATTTTTTTGGGAAATATTGCATGAGATAAAAGAGTCAATTCATTAACCTCTTGCCATCCGCGCTATAACCAAATGACAGCCACAGCGCGGACCTGAATTTCTGGGAGGCCGTCATACGACGGCATCCCCTTTGCACGCGCCCCCTGCAGGGCACGCGCTGTGATCACTGAGTCATGGTGATCACAGATCCGAGTAAGGGGCCGACCTCGGACCGTTGTCACGCCATCAGCTGTCAGCCAATGACAGCTGATCACATGATCTAAACAAAAGCTCGGTTACCGGGTTTTCTTTCTCCTCACACTGACAGCGTGATGAGAAAAAAAGGCGATCACCGGCTTATCTGCAATGGACATCGGTCCCGAAGAGGAATAGGCAATTCTGCCTCTCATCTGTGCCACCAGTACCCCCTGCCAGTGCCACCTGCCATTGCCACCTGCCAGTGCCCATTTTTTTTTAAACAAAAAATTAAAACTGCAGAGGTGATCAAATACCACCAAAAGAAAGCTCTATCTGTGGGGAAAAAATGATAAAAATGTAATTTGGGTACAGTGTTGTATGACCGCGCAATTGTCATCCAAAGTGCATGAGCGCCGAAAGCTGAAAATTGGTCTAAGTTTGGTTTAAGTGCCCGGTAAGCAAGTGGTTACAGTGCAATATTGAATGTGAGGTAAATACTGCAAAAAAAAACATGAGATAAATGATTCAAGTCAACTCACTAAAATACACACACATTTGTTATTTATCACCAGGTGTTTGCTGGCAGTATTTTAGAAAAGTACAAAATAACAATTAGAGGGACTCCAATTGCACTTGTCAGGAAGTGAAAAGTATACAATGTATCAGTGTGAAAATGTCCTCCTCTGAGCTCAGGAATGAAAAAAAATGGTAACATTTCATCTGAGGAAGACCATTTTGTGAATGAAAGCACGCTATAACGTTTTGATAGTTTCACAATATTGCTGTGTGGCTTCTGGTGCAGTGTTGGCCTGCAAAAAAAAAAAAATTGCAAAAAAAAATGCCCAAAAAAACCCTCAAAAGTTAAGCGCTAAAAAAACACAAAATCACCTCTCCGGCTTTTTTTTCTCCCTTCTCAATCTGTGTTCCGTCAGCACTCTGTGTCATTCCTGTTCCTTTCTTCCCCTTTAGCAACAGTAAAATAGATCGGCCTCTAGTGGTTCTGATGTTAGGCACAGTGCTGAGAATAGAAAGCAGCTGAGCATGTGCAGAGCAGGGCGAGACAGTGCATTACCGGATTTTACAAAGTATAGGCACTTATTTATAATTTTTTACACAGCTATACCTGTAAAAGTGGCCAGCCTGAAGTGATCTATCAAGACTTATTTGCTGCGTACATTTTCACTTTGAAATGGTAAATTTAAAGATTTGATATGTTTTCTATTGGGCATAAAATATGGGTTTGAGCTCTGCAAATCATTGCATTCTGTTTTTATGTATATTTCACACAGTGTCCTAGCTTTTTTGGAATTAGGGTTGTATGTTTACCTATGATGTGTGTTAGGAAGATCCTAATAATTTACAGCTTTGTGTAAAAAAACACATTTATTTTCTTTCCAGGATGTTCCAAAAACTTGTGGTAAAAAAAAATTACATTTTCGAAAAACTCATGAACTCAAAAACTCTTTTTTTTTTTTTAAAGAAAAAAAGTCAGAAACATTTGGTATCACTTTAACTACTTCAGCTGGCCATACTTGGGTCGAATTTTGAACAAATTTTCTTTCGAAAAACTTATATAAGAATTTTCGTTATAATTTCACACCATAAGTGGGCTGCAGCAACAGCCGATTTTTGTGCGGCAATCAAATTTGAGTAATCGGCATGTTGGAAATTTTTTAATAAATGATGGGAGAATCGTGCGAGAAATGTAACAGAAAAGAAAATTCCCGGAAAGAAAAGAAAATTCCCTGCTACGAAAATTCTTTTCTGTAGCAACACGAGGTGAAATTGAAGGCTTGGTTGGTCGAATTTCGAAAGTCAATGGTGGCACCATCGCATCAAAAAACGCACAATTTCTGATTTGGAAAAGAAAATTAGTTCGGAATCCGGCCAGTGTATGGCCAGCCTAAAGACCGCCCGCCGACGTTGTACGTCAGCTGTTTGAAGAGAAATACGGGGGTTATGGCAGTAGCTAGCTGCCATAACCCCAGTAACCTCTTCAAGAACGGACAGTCCTCTTTCAGCTAAAAGTGGTCTCCATGGCAGATTCGCCGCAAGATCACTTTTATCGGGGGCGGGAGAGGGCCCACCATCTCACCGCGCCCCGGTCGTCTCTGCCGCTTACCGGAGCTGTCAATAGCAGCGGAGACTTTCAGGTCTTCTTCCCTCACAGGCTGGATGCCTGAGTGAGGGAAAGATGGCCCCCGCTCGGATCCATAATATTTGAGGGCGGAAACAACGTCAAACGATCACTTCCGCCCTCCAGTCTTAAAGGGGAACATTTTTTTTATTGCATTTTAGTGCTCTTTTTGACTCCAGATCTCACATTTAAGAGGTTCTGTCATGCTTTTTTCCTATTACAAGGGATGTTTACATTTCTTGTAATAGAAATAAAAGTAACTCAAAAGAACAGTGTAAAAAAAATAAAATAAAAAGTTAAATAATTAAGAAAAAAAAAAAATGTAAAGCTCCCTTTCACTGAGCTTGCGCGCAAGAAGCAAACGCATACGTAAGTCATGCCCGCATATGAAAACGGTGTTCAAACCACACGCGAGGTATTGCCGCAATCGCTAGAGCAAGAGCAATAATTCTAGCACTAGACCTCATCTTAAACGTCGCCTATGGACATTTTTAAGGGTAAAAGTTTGTTGCCATTCCACGAGCAGGTGCAATTTTGAAGCATGACATGTTGGGTATAGACACACACAGCCCAGCTTGGGAACATGTTAGCTCAAATAGCACACAGCTTGCTAAGGGGGCACACACACGAAGAGGAGGAGCATAAATCTCCACGGGGGATCCTAAAAGAGGGGGTTCAGAACCGCTCTGTGCAATATTATTTTACAGTGCAGGTAGGTATAAGATGTTTATTAGTTTCATTTAAAAAAAATGCCTTTAGAAACCCTATAAGAACAAGCAAGATGTAGGGTGTGGTGATCTGGAGTCGCCCACATCTTGCACATTCTATCCTGCTCTGTGTTAGGCAGTGACTTACACACACTTGTCATGTAGCCAATGATGTTCACACTCAGACTATTGCAAAAAAGTAGGACTGCATATTCTCCAAAGCGAAGTACTGGCACATACCTATGGGGTAAGACTTCACTTCATATTCATCACTATTTTTGATGACCGCCATTTTCTTAATTTATATACAATACATTTTTTGTATATTCAGCAACTAACGCAGGGTTCTTTCTTACCCTGGTGTATTGCAGACTTATTCTAGGATGACGCCCCAATAACTTTTGGACATTATGCAATTAGCAAACTTTGCACATTAAAACTGAACTTTTCAAGTTCGTTCACCACCAGCGTACTTCCTTTTGACCAGCAGGTACCAATTAATTGACGTTTTCATCAATTTTTATTTATTATTATGAACCCACCAACAGTACCTCCTGACTAACAGTCCTACCTATTTTCTTTACATTTGCAGCGTGACTCTCTGCAAGCGACACTTGCTGCTTTGTTTGGCATTTTGGAGGCGACTTCATCTCCCATTGAAACTTAGTTTGTTTTTATAACAAAAATTTTTCTATATATGCAGATATATTTTTCCAAACCTATCCAAGTATCTGTGGTAAGTCTTTGCCTGGTTTCACTCTCTAAATTCCTCCCTCTGCTTTCTATGCCCCTGGTTTTCATTATATTGTATCTATAACCATGTATCCATTGCTCATTCACCCAGATGTATTTTATGCTCGAGCCTACTGCTCTAAAAACTGTATGAACATGTACATTTAATTTGTTCATTGTTATAAAAAGGATGCGTTTCTCATGCGATTTTGTTATTTCAGCATTTTTTGAGCTTAACCTATAAAACTCCTGAAGAAACTCTACAGAGTGAAACATGTCGAGTATGGCGAAGCTTCACACTTTTATCTGATGTAACATATATGTCTGTAAAATATGGATGTATTATTTGTGTCCTTTCTGTCTTTCACCCTAATGGGTTAATAAAATTCTATATTTTTTACATACATCTTTAATCTTTTTATATACCTACCCAGATACCGTTAACAAAAAATCCCAGAGGTATGTGGCCTCTTGTTTCCCCCTTTCCTTCATAGAAGGTTTTCTTTTTTCATTTAAATTGGGATTTTGGTATCGCTATTTGTTCAAACTTCTTCATCTAACAAACCGATTTTAGTAATGTCATGTTATTGTTCGAGTATAGAGAGTTTATGGACCAAGGCTGTGATTTCTCCTGTGATAATTTATTCATCCATATTAGGATTATATTTTAAATATAACTCAAGTGAAGAGTATACTAATATACCAATTTAAAATACTAAATGTAAAGTTGCGTTGAGTGGACTTCAAGGAAATCAGGCAATTTGTGATAACAGAAAAAAAAGAATTGAATTATATATTTGTTAAAATTAATTTTTATACTGTACAGTATAAAACAAGTTTAACTACCTAAATTTGACATGGAATCAGTCTGCACAGCAGCACTAAGTAGTGTGACAAGGAACATGCTAATAGAAAGGAAGACTATAGTGATGACCTCATCAGTCTGCTGCCTCTCCTTTACTATTCAAATACTGTCTAGGGGGAGAGAGACACTAAGCTGTGTTGCTTAAAGTGGTTGTAAACCCTTACAAATATCCGGTAAAGTGCCTGGCCTCGGGTGATACACAGAGATGAATCAGATCCTCCTACATAAGTTGAACATGTTTATCTGCAGTCTTCTCTTCTCTACAGCCGTTCAAAGTACAGAATTATAAACCATGTCTGAGCTGTCAAAAAAAGGGGGCGGGAAGCTGAAGTTACACAAATGAAGAGCTTAGTGAGGAGAGCTCTGAGAGCTGATTGGAGGGCATCACAGCACACAGGAACAGAGCTGAGGCTGTCAATCAGCTGAAGGTTCCTCCCATCACAATTTTTTTTCTTTGCCTCAGGAAAACTTCTCAGAAGTGACTCATGCTGATAGCAGAGGAATGAAGCAGCAGACAGAAATAACAGTTAGTGCTCTTAATTGAGATAAGTACACACTATAGAGGGATTTCTTTGTTCACATTTAATTTCTGAGGTTTACAAGCACTTTAACTAAATTAGAGATAAGTTAGGTCATCAGCCCCACTGTGCTGCCTGCCAGAGACATGTATTTAGGGATTAAATGGCTAGGGACACAAATCTTTTGGTAGGTCAAGTAGTTCCCTTATATGAATCTCAACCACATACAACTTTGTATTTAGCTCTTTGCCTGGAGTCTAGCATAAAGGGCTTCAAGAAAGCTGCTCAAAGTTTAGTAAATGCATTGCAAATGCTGATTAAATCAAATGTGTATAAGCTATGTTTAGGACCTAAGAATAAACAAAGTTCTTGTTTATGAAGCCTTGATTACAGCTGGATGTATACTATTGATTGCTGATGAGGTTCCGATTCACAGGCAATACTACTACTACTACACCTACAGGTTTTACATATGTACCCCCGACCCCCGACCCCACCAAACCAAACCAAGCCCTTTATAGCCATGTGTTGTGTTATGTTTAATTTAGATGAGCCTAATAAATCAACCATCTTGCCTGTGTCACTGGGCCAGAGACCAAAGATATTGTCATTCCATCAATTTGACAGAGTAAGTTCAGGCTCTGCTGTTGCTGATGATTAGTAACAGTAATTATTGAAAAAAAAAATCTATAATATATAATATATTATATATAAAAATATATATATATTTACACACACACACACACACACACACACACACACACACACACACACACACACACACAACAATGCCTATACCACTTCATATGAGTCAAGACTATACTTCAAAGAAAAATGCAAGCCAAGTATATGGGATGGGCGTAGCTCTCTAATCAAAGTACATGTCCCTTATACTTTAGGTCTTGGCAAACGTTCGTATACAACTTTGAAAAAATGCATTGACAAAGATTGCATAAGAACAAGCTGAATACAATTAACACTGTTTAGGTCTGAGTAGTCAAGCAGCACAAAGTGTTACAGGTTCTCACTGTAACTGTTATACATCTTGTTTTTTAGCTGTAATTCAGGTTATTAAAGCAAAAGAAAGGTGGGAAGTGTCAACCAGATGACTTTACCACAAGCCATCATACTGGTGATAGATTACAGTTTGTGATGATTATTAATAGGAGAAGTCTTTATAGTATTGATATGGTGTCTTCTACTCTCAAAAAGAAGAGGTCACAGAGCTTGAATAGTGGTGGGTCAAGATGAGGTACAAGTCTTCTGCTTTTAGTTTAAATAGATGAAAGGTATGTGCAATTACTGGTAACATTTTAAGGATGTTTTGCTCATGTTTAAGGTCTTGGTAGAATTTTCTCTAAAGAAAGTATAGTGTAGTTCAGCAAGTTTGTATGTTGGATAATTTTTGCAGCATTTAAAGTAATTGTATGTGACTTTTACACTCAGCATGTAATAAGTATGCCTCGCTTTATATCTGTCAGACAAGAAAAGCATGGTTTATTATCAGTCAGCTGCATCACTAATGCTGAGTACACACGACCGGACTTTCCGGCAGACTAGGTCCGAAGGGATTAGTCCGTCGCACAACCCGATCATGTGTGGGCTAATCCGATCATTTTTCAGGAAAAAAAAATCTGGCGGACCTAGAAATAGAACATGTTTCAAATCTAACTCAATTCCGACGGACTAAAGTCGTGAAAATCGTTTGTCTGTGTGCTAGTCCAAAGGACCAAATACAACACAAGGGAAGCTATTGGCTACTGGCTATCAAACTTCCTTTTTTAGTCCTGTTTAAGTCATCACATTCAAAATGAACAGACTTTCGAACGGACTTAGTCCGTTCATATGTGGCCAAGTCCGTTCGTTCGGAAAGTCAGTCGGAACTCCGCCGAAAGTCTGTCAGGAACACTGTCGGACCTAGTTTGCCGGAAAGTCCGGTCGTGTGTACGCGGCATTAGGCTCCATGCACACGGAGCTTTAAAAAAAAAAAAAACACTTGGTCATACTGGCAGGATTTTCCCAATTCAAGGTTTGGGCGAACGATATACCTCATGAAATTATTATTATATGCGTTCAGATTCAAAAGAGAAAACTTTTCACTTTCATCTGGGGTCGATTTAAGCCTAGGGTTAATAAACATATCTTGTTCGCTCCAAGGATAACTTGCGTATTGGCAGTATCCAACATCCATTTGTATAACCTGACAGACAATATTGTCCCTATTTCACGCTTGATGAACTTCCCCTGTGGGCCTACATAGATAATACTGGGCTGTCACCCCACTTCTTTTTTCTCTCTCCCTTGGCTCCCTTTACATCACAGCCCCCGGATGCTTAAAGGAGGAAGGCCACAGCTCCTTTGTTCTTCACTCCAGTGACCAGCGTAGCCTCCTTGTCCCTAAAATAGGGCTACAGGTAAATTTTGTGTGCCAGGTGGTAGTCAGCCTAGCCAATTTGTAGTGTTTAGTGATTACATGACTTCTGTTGATTTCATTCTAAGTGGTAGCTTCTCCCTTCTGTCAGTAGGTGGTGCTGTTGCCTTTGACATTAGAGTGATGAGTTACAGTGACGTTCAGGTTATGATAAACCTACTTTTCTCAGCAAATCATATTTGAGGCTAAGCCTGCTAGGAAAGGTTTTTTGATTTGATTTAATGGAATGAAGTCAGGTGATCAGGCAAAGGGTTTCCACCCAGGGCTACGGCCTGAGTGGATGGGGTATGCTCAGTTCCTGGCTGCTAGGCCCAAAGCCTGGGGCCTATTCAGGTGGCTTCCGGCTGCTAGGCCTGACCGAGGCCTATTTGTGTGTTCCAGTTTATGCGAAGGAAAGCCTGCCAAAGATCCAGTAATGATTCTAGAGGGATGGAGTTCTAAGAAAGCTAAATAGGGGACTTTTCATGAGCTGGAGGACTTCAGAGAGAACTCATCCAAGGGAATCCGTGCATGAAGCAGTGAGTAAAGTTCAGTTATTAGAGGAGACAGCTTGGCCTACAAAGTACAGATGTGCTGGTTCAGCTTAAATGCTCTTGTTCCTGTACTGCTGTCTGCCTTATCTCACCTATTTTTGTCTAAGGAGTCTGCCAATCTGCTTGTTGCTAATCGCTACTAAGGGTGTCCTGTGCCCTATTCCCCCCTCTCCCACATTTTCCTGTTCTGTGAAATAAACTTCTCTTTTGTTCAAGCTTAAAAGTGACTGGCGCCCAACTTCTTTCTCGTTCATCACCCACCATGCCCACAAACCTGCAACCTGAGAATGCAGGTCAGCCCTCCCTACCTCCGGTAGTCACCATCGGGCTCCCGGAAAGTCGGGGTAAGCGCTACACCAGTATTTAGCTAGCAGTGGGTTAAAGCTTGCTGTTAGCTGACAGCACTCAGCTAATCCAGACTCTGGAGAGATCCCGACTTTAATGGACTGGCAGCTGGTTTAACCTCTCTGCGAGCCGCTAAGAGCCTGAGCCAGCCGCTCTCGCCCCTCCACAGCCCTGCGCTCCAGCAAGCACTGGAGGAGCAGAGCAGAGAGCCAGTGATTGACAGTCAGTGACACTCTGCTCACTGAATACTGAGAACTGAGCGATTAGTGGTCTTTGGTCACTCAGTTCACCGTGTAGAGATGGCAGGGGACAGGTGCAGCATCGGATTAATACTGCATCCACCTAGATGAGTATGAATGTTTGGGTTTATTTTAATACTGAACTTCTCTGTTAAACTGATTTTATCATTTATGTTAAAATTACGGGACTCAATCAAATTCTCCTGGTGCCTCACTTCCCTGTTTCTCCCACTACTGAAAATGATCCAATACCCCCAATTCACTTCAAGAGGAAGTAAACGCAGTACCTCAAATGCTCCTTCTTAATAAATTCAGTCTGATAAAGCTTTCCATAACATTCTGCATTACTCTTTCCCCCCTGCAGAAGTTTCTTACTATTTTCCCAGTTGATTTTAAATTCCTGCTTCCTGGCAGCAGCCAGCGCCATCTCAGCTACTGTCTTCTGAGTCTGCAGTGCAGTTTACTTCCACCCTTTCTACTTGTCCCTGCTGTTACCTTGCACATGCTCAGTTATGTTGTAGCCAAGCCTCATTTTCATTCATGATTGCTATAGCAACCATGTCCTGCATATCAAGGCACAGACAGGTGGGCAAACATTTCATCACATGTTAACTGTCTAGGGTTTTTTAACACTGTAAAATGCATTTCGCTACATAATGAAGCTGATCTCCTTGCTCTGGGGTGCCGCGTTATGTGCCGATGTTTACACACTCTGTGACGTTGCATGGGGCATTTCAGAAATTGAATGGCAATGTAATCTCGCAGGATCTCGGAACAGTGCCACAGAGAGGACATGCATATTAATGAATGGACTGACGGCACAATGAGCGTGCGTGAATCAGGGGAATATGTGCATGCACTGATGCTGTCATGAAAGTGAACAGGACGGATTACAAGCAAAAAGAGCAGGTTAGAAAATCGATCCATACAGAGCAATTTGTACAGTGCTCAATAATGATTTAAATGGGGAAAATTTATTGAGGAGAGTTAACAAACACTTTCAGGTTGTGAGGAACCAGCTCAGTTCTGCTGGTGATCTGAACAAAACCTTTGTGACATACACTCTTTTGACCCACTCTGGTAGATGGTCATTTCAACAGTTGCGTTTGGACCATGATGCTCCGCTGCGGGCACATTTTAGATATATGCACATCAGGCATTTCCTTAACACGTTGATATGGAACCATTTTCCTACTTTATTATTGACAAAATTTGAAATTAATTGCCAGTCAAATCATTACTCTAAAAAGGTTGAATTTCCTTAGTTTACTTCTCTATTGTTAACACCTAAAAGAATCCCATAAGACCCCATCAGAGGCATTGGGAGACTGAGTTGAATTTACTGTTAGATCAGGAGGACTGGCAAAAGTTCTAAAAATGTACACACTTTGGAGAATTCCCATAAAGTACTGTACACCCCAGCATGCAAAGCTTGAATTCTCCCAAATTATTCTTCTGCTTGCTTCCGGGGCTGAGGTGATGGAGGTACCATGACCCACATTTGGTGGACTTGTCTGGTGGCAAACAGACTTTAGAAAAGAGTGTATAATTGCATTTGTTCCTCGATACACACAAATATCTGAAAAAATCTCAAAGCTGTTTAACAAATCCATACTGGAAAATTTTCACTCAAACCATGCACTGCTCATCCATACATTTGCAGCCACCAGATTAAAAATAGCCAGGGCATGGAAGACCCCCACAGTATGCCTTGAGGCAGTCAAAAACAAGCTTACAGATATATTGATTATCAAAAAAACTTATATCTGTCTTGGCAGATTCTCCTTCCAAATTTCTCTAGATTTGGCAGCCATGGCTATCCTACTTACAGCCTGAAGGATTTAATCACTCTATAGTGTCTTCATGAGCTAACTGAACAGACCTGGAATTCCCTACCTTTCAAACCCCTCTTCTTTACTTGACTTTTTGTTTTTTCATTTTCTCCGTTTTTTGGTTCACTGAACTGTACTTTATTTTCAGCTAAATGATCACTGACATTTTTGATACATTTCTACACTGTGGTTCACTGCTATGGTATGATAAACTGTTTATCTTGATTATATGCTCCCTCTATTTTCCCATCTCTCCATCCCTAAGAACCCTCCATTGGCTAACGGTAAAGGATAGGATCACATTCAAGACTCTCTGCCTCACCCACAAATGTACACAAGGAAACGCTCCTCAATACCTATGTAAGAAAATAAAACACTACATACCCAATCGCAGCCTCCGATCAACAAACCAAAACCGCCTCCTCATCCCTAAATCCCGCTACAAATCTAAGGGAGAACAAAAATTTGCAGTCCAAGGACCACAGCTATGGAACGCTCTACCCACCAACATCCGCATGGAAGAAAACCATAAAAAACTCAAGACCCACCACTTCTAAGAAGCAGGAAAACACAGGACAGACCAAGCGCCTTGAGGCGATTCAGTTTGCATTTGCAGCGCTATACAAATCATTCATTCATTCTATTTTGAGGTTTATAGATTACAATCTCTACCACCGTGGTTACTTGTATTTTTACAATGTATTTAATCCATTCCAGCAATATCTGATGAAGTGTTTCATTATAACTTGTTTGTAAACTTTTTCTTTGGTTCTGTCGATAAACCCCTTTATAAGAAAAAAAAATAATCTTAGCATATCTGCAGTGATCAAGTGCAGGAAAACATAGCTATTAACGTTTATTTACAATCACATCTAAAAATTCTTTACTTTTGCAACTTTAGTGTATTAAAAAAACCTGTCCTTAAGATATGAGAAACCCGTTTTAAACCAATTCAATTCCAACTTCAGTATAAGCCAAGTAGTAAGGCTCCATGCACACTGAAGCTCATAAACTGCAGTTTATTGGAGTTTGGGCATTTTTTTTAAAAGCCCATAAACTCCACTCTATGTTAGCCTATGTGTCCATGCATACATGGAAGTTTTTTAGCTTTAATGAGCAGTGGAGTTTATGGGCTTTTTTCTGAACGCCAGAAATTTGCGTTCAAAGTGCAGTTTTTCACCGCCAAAAAAAGCCAAACGCTGATAAACGCTCATGAGCGCTCGTTAATTAGCATTCAGCGTTCTATTTTTTCAATACATTGTGGGATTTTTATTAAAAACGCCATAAACGCTAACGCTATAAAACGCTTATAAACGCTAGTACAAAATGCTGTTAAAAGCACATTTTTCAACCAGCTTTTTCTGCCAGCAATCTGGCGGCCAGAAAAAGCTTTTTTGAGCTTCAGTGTGCATGGAGCCTTACAGTTGATTATTTTTAGCAAACTCTAATAATTAAAAAATTGCCTCTAAATTCAAGCCGTGCGGTATGACCACAAAAGAAGAAAATCTTTAATTCCACATTTCAAAGCACCTAGCCTGTAGGCTTTCTGGTGAATCAAAATCAAACCAATGGTTTATATAAAAGAATAGACCAAAAAAGTATAATGGTGATAAATCATGTCAATGACTTCAATAACAGAAATAAAGGGTAAACACTACTGTATAATTTTAGCGCCCCTTCTATATTTTTCTTGGTGTATCACAGGAAAAATAAAACAAAATCCTTAGGCATAAAATCTTTTTGTGCCATAAAAAATATAGTTTATTTCTAAGTTCGTAAAAAAGCATGCACTCAAAATGTTGGAGAGCTAACCAAGAGACACCTGAGACTGACCTCTGTGAAAGATTAGGTTGTACCGTTCTGTTTGGTTTTCCAAGGATTAGTGGTACACTGACAACACGAGCCTCCTCACTAAAGTAAGGGAAGGACCATGCACACACAGAGAGTGTCTTTGTGGCTATAAAAACACTGGCTGGTGCAGGAGTGTGGTTTCAAGAAGCACATGGGTAATCGTATATTTAAATGGTAAAAAGGGAACAGAAAGTTTGGTATATTTAAACATGGGCTCTTATTAGCCTCTCCCTTGCAGCTTGTCAGGTTGCTTATTTTCTTCCCCTGCTTACATATGGAAACACGCAGCAGATTAGTGTGAGCATAATACAATAACAACACTGTTCCTGCTAAAAAAATAAAAAATAAAATAAATTGTTGCCAGTACAGCACCTACCATCACACGCAGCACAGTATTATGTTCAAGTAAATGTTATAACAATAATACTACTTACTTTGGTACATATCTGACACATAAAAATGGCAACATATAAAAGTCCAATAGAATAGTATGTCTGCACAACATCAGATGTTTGTACTGTAGATTAAAAGTGAATGACATATTTTGCTCATTGCAACGTTTCTATGTCAACACATTTGTTTTGTCTTATTACATCCAGCAGTTGGTTAAATTGTATCCATGCCCAAATTTCTCACAATTCAAAACCAGTATTATTGCACAATCTTTAATACATTTCTAAGTCTACTGTAGATTCCTTCAGAATATAAAAAATATAGCACATATTTTGAAAAAAAAAAAAAAAAAAAAGACAGTTTTCATGTTTCATGTTCATGGCCAGTGAAAAGATGAAAGATACACTCAAAACATAATGCCTGCCTTTAAGACGGTACATAGTCCCTAAGTTGCAAACTTTCTACTGACAGATTTTGATTGCCTTCTCCTTCATCCTCAACTATACAGCACAAAATGAACATTTCAAGGGGCACAGTGTGTGCAAACCCAATCCCCCCCCATCCCACTAACTCTCACTTTAACCACTCCGTTTTCTTCTTCCTATTCCTAAGCTAAAGATAAATGCAAACCTTCACTAAATAACATTGAATCACTGTGTATCATAAGCGCTGCACATTTTAAATAACTGCCATGTATTTTAGTATTGCTACCGTATATAACTCGAGTATAAGTCGAGTTTTTCAGCACATTTTATTGTGCTGAAAGTGCCCCTCTCGGCTTATACTTGAGTCAAGCACTTTTCTGCAGCAGAAAATTAAATTTTCCGACCCGACTTTGGGGCCCCGTATCTCGGGACCTCTTGGTGCTAGGAATACATTTGGTGTGCAAACCCAGTGAAACCAACACTACAACATATCCAAAGGTGGGGTTCCTAGCACTAAGTGGCCCCGAGATACGGGGCCCCAAAGTCAGTTCAGAAAATGTCATTCTCTGCTGCAGAAAAGTGCTTAACATTTTCCAAACCGACTTTGGGGCCCCGTATCTCGGGGCCACTTGGTAATAGGAACCCCATCTGGACATTGAATATGTTATAGTGCTAGTTCGACTGAGTTTGCATACCAAATTTGGGGTTCCTAGCACCAAGTGGCTCCAAGATACGGGGCCCCAAAGTCGGTCAACTGTGTCCATCTGCAGCAATGTTATTTCAGGACCCTTTGCGTCCAGAGACCCCAAATTTGGAGTAATTTACTAGTAATGGCTGCGATCAGTGATTTTTTTATTGTGACTGCGACATTATGGCGGACACATCGGACATTTTTGACCCATTTTTGGGACCATTGTCATTTATACAGCAATCAGTGCTATACAAATGCACTGATTCCTGTGTAAATGACACTGGCAGTGAAGGGGTTAACCAGGAGGTGGCAGTGTAGGGGTTAAGTGTGTCCTAGGGGCGTGTTGCTAACTTTGGGGGGCGTGGATGTGTGTGACAGTCACTGATCTCTGCTCCAATCACAGGGAGCAGAGATCAGTGTCACTTGTTGCTAGGCAGAACGGGGAGATGCTTGTTTACTTCAGCATCTCCCCGTTCGTCCTCCCGCGGGACCTGGGATCAGACTCACGGAGGTCCCGACCAGCGCGCATGTGATGGCACAGCGGCAAATTCAAAGGGACGTACCTGTACGCCCTTATGCCTGTCCGTGCCATTCTGCCGACGTATATGTCGTGCACCGGTCGGGAAGCGGTTAAGAAAGGCCTGGACTCTTTCCTAAATGTACATAATATAATCGGGTACTGACATTTATAGGTAAAGTGGATCCAAAGAAAATCCGATTGCCTCTCGGGGGATCAGGAAATCAACTCTGGGTGTAGGAATTGTGTATATTGGATTGTATGATATTTTTTATTTTATTTTATGGTTGAACTAGATGAGCTTGTGTCTTTTTTTCAACCTGACTAAATATGTAACTATGTTTCACACACCTGTGCTTAGTCACTGCAATGACTAAGCACAAGTGTGTGAAATGCGCCTGCTGAACATTTGAGCTAGCTTCATGTGATGTCATGACCTCGTTTTTTAATGGACTTATAATAAAGTAACTTTTTTATTCCTGGAAGTGCCACCACCTTCTTCTTCCTTTCTGCATTCTTTGGCTTTGGACCAAGGCTGGCACCCGGCTCGCTTTACAGAAGTAGAGACCTTACGGGATATACCTGGAGCGATACAACTCCTCTGCTTCGTGTTGTAAGGGTTGGGGGGTGGGCCCTGCACACACAAGGTTTTTTAACTTCATGCATAGAATACATAAAGGTAAAAAACCTTCAGCCACTTTAAACCACTTTAAGTGTAATTCTTGGACATATGGGTTATAGGAGGCTGACACAGGTGGCAAACAGAAAAAAAACACTGAAGGCCAGCTGCAACATGCCCCGCCCCTAGCTGACAGTTTTTTCCTAGTGTCTTAAGAGGTCAGACACTTTTTCCTCCAGATATATTCTGCTACTTTGTGTATTTATTTTTTATTTTTATTCTGTTGGCAACATACTTGGTTCTACGCAGATGTTATTTCTCTTCAATCATGGTTTTTAATATGCTGCTTAAAATGGTCTCTATACAGCAGTTATCTGGATCAGCTTTTCCCCTGCAACAGTCTTGGAGACTGTACCCCAAAACAGCTGGACTTCAGAATGCGGGGCTATCCTGGAATGTGACCCTTGGGCTCTGGGCACTGCCAGTGGCTCTTTTCAGACCTTTGTGTACAGTGTTAGTCAGCCTCAGGGCGCTCTACAGGTCCAGAGCCTTAGCACAACCTCTGGTGTGACTCGGTCTCTGAAGATTCACTTTGTTTGCAGGCCCATTGATGGAGTGATGATAACCTGGACTATGACCTTTGGGAACTGGTCTTTGCATCCTTTCCAGACCTGTAGCCATAGAGCACTCTCCAGTTTCAGAGCAGTGGTACAGCCTCTGGTATAACCCAGACTCTCTTTGCACGTATGCCTCCAAATGTGGCAATGATATCCTGGCAAGTTGCATTCCAACACTGAGCTCTATATTGTGGCACTTTCCAGGACTGTTTTATGCTGTGATAGTTAGCTACAGAGCGCTTTGCAGTTTCAAAGTAGTGATACAGACTCTGTATAAGTGAACCTCTGAATAGTGTGATATGAGCCTATTAGGTGACTTTTGGGCACTGGTCTCTATTATGTGACACATTCCAGACCTTTGTGTACTGTGTCAGTTGGCTGCCGACCACTTTCCTATTTCAGAGCCGTGACACAGTCATTGGTGTAAACCCCTTTCTCTGTAGGGTCTCTCCCAGTGAGTAAGTCTAGTTGCGTTTAACACATCTTTATATGTAAGACTTTTGCACTGGACTTTTGCTTTCATTACTGTTCAGTTGCTTGTGCACTGTATTAATATCTTGCAACGTAGTTTCCAGCACAGGCTGTTGGTGTGGCCCAGTAAGGGTACTGCAACACAAGTTCAACCGTTTAATGCAATTCTTCTCTTGAAAATCTCTTTCCTTTTTTCTAAGATAGCTGATCAGCCTGAGCAAACTTCATGCTGATGTCATCGGCAGTGTTCCTTTTCCCTCCTGCAGCTTAGAAGAAAATCTCTTCCTTCCTGCTGCTTCGAGCACATAGTGGATCATCTGCTTTTATTGGGGCTGGCCTTCAATATTTTTTTCTGTTTGCTAGTGTCCATCTTTTGTAGGATACTGCATATAACCAATATATCTAAAGCCTTGTACACACCATCTGACTCTTAGTACGCTCCTTCTAACAATTGTTGTCCAACTTTCGGCCAACAAATGTTGGATGGCAGGCTAGTAAGTTTTTGGCGGACACCGGTCTGTTTTCCGATTTTCGTATCGTCAGTACACAAGTCCGTCACACAAAAGTCAAAAGTCCAAACACACATGCTCGGAATCAATGCTCAAACACGAAATTAGCAGAAGCGGCCCAAAGGGTGGCGCTCAAGAGCTGAAATTCCTTGTAGTACGTCACTACGTTCGTGTTTGTTGGCCGACAATTGTGTACTGTTAGTATGCAAGACAAGTTCCAGGCACACGCCCTTTGGACAAAAATCTGATGCTCAATTGGGCAACAATCTGATCATGTGTACGAGGCTTAAGAATTAATACCTTCCAGTGTCCCTTGATAGACTTTACCATTATCAGCTTTATATTATCCTTTATTACCTAGAAAGTTAAACACACATACTGTATGTAAACTTATACTGTATGCCAGAAGATCTGCAATTCTAGCCAGCCACTGTGAGTCATATACCCAAGCAAGGCTAAACAGGCAGTGACATCACTTTCTCTGTTCAAAGTTGACAATCGAGTGGTATGACTTTCAGGTGTTTGCAATCACAGGTGTGTGTTCAGACATAGGGTTGGGAAAGCCTTTACATAATTTTTTTTAAATTGTAGTTCAATTTATTTCAATGCTTGTTTCACTTAAGTTTACTGCTATCACAAGGAGAACAACAAGCCCCCTGGCAGGTACATTACATTAGAATCCTGATGCCTCCCCTGCACTCAGCCAAAGCAGATTGAGGACATAGTGTCCAAGATGCACTCCATCACCAGCTATGCTGGCTGGGAACCAATGGCTCTGAATGCAGATGTACTCAGAGCTGAGTGATTTGTGGGTTTATGCACCAAAGTTTTTCACATCCCATTTTTGTGGCTGTTGTAACTACTACAGCAATGGCAGGAAAACCAGGGCAGTAAAGCAAACTGGATTTTCTTTTTACTTTCGACCTAATTACCACCAATTATGCAAAAATAAGCCTACACATTCTTTCTCATGGTCTTCAAAACATGAAGACAGCCCAGAAATCTACAAATGCTTAGAGAGACCTCAGGTTCCTAAAGCTGTACTCCAACCTTTACATGCCTACAGAAGTGAGTAGTGGGAGCGACATTTCAGTCACTACTTGCCTAAAAAGTGAAGTCCTAGTTTCTGCACTTGAGGATTGTTCTGCAAGTCACAGGAAAGTATGTGCAAGCACCTTTAGGTGATTTCTTTTATGTACTGCTACCACATTAGTAGCTGAAATAAGAACACTGGGATTTAAATAGTGTCACAAAACACATTGTTGTGGTGAGCCAGGTCAAATAATTCAATGAAGTTATACAAATTACCCTCAAATTCTGATCAGTCATATTCACAAATATTTTTAAGATTTACAAACAATTGCCAGGCTGTCAGGATAACTTCACCCTCACAATCATATTTTGCATACATTTTAATCAAAGCCAATTAATAACCTAAAATCAGACCTCTGAATAAACTCATAACTTATTGTTGCCATGGTGCTCCAAATTAAATTCAATATTTTTACTTCCACGAAATCTAAAGTGATATAGTGTCCCTTCTATTTCTGTGGATGATAGCACTGTCATCCAAATACGCTTTTCCTAATCGATATACAGCTGTCACATGACCCAGCTCTTTCCCAGCCAGTCGGAAAAGAAATATAAGCAGTAGGAGCTGCTGGTCACATGTTCAAAAAAAAAAAAAAAACAGCATTTGGGGTACAGAGTAAAAATAAATAATTAATATCAATAAACCGTTTTATATTGTCATACAAATATATATTTGAAATCCAATCAATTATTTTTTGGCAATATCGTGGTGTGGGCGGATTTCTGCCAGTCACAGGCTGTGTCACGCTCCTCCAGCCTGTGTCTTAGAATATGAGGGGAAGCCTTCATCAATCAAAATGTAATATGCCCCCATAGTGTTTAGTTGGTTAGTGGGCATGGAGGATGAGGGAGTGGGCTGTCATTTACCATTGTGTATACGCCCACATGTGTAGCTTAGATGTGACAGGGTGGAAAAGCTCAGCTTAGAAACTCACTGAAAATGGAGCATGTGCAGAGTTGTCACCACAGCTGCGATTTCTTAGCTAAATTGAGGACATGGACAGAATGTGGGGATAGAGAGCAGCAGGATCAAACAGGTTTTTTGCAGCATACAGAAAATGAATCTCATAGTGACTGAGCTATGAACAGCATGTAATACATAATCTATTGATATTTTTTTATGATGTGGGTTTAGTGACACTTTAAAAACTTATTATTTTTCTTAAAACAAATATCCTTCAAAGATCCATTCAACAATTTCCACTCTGGCCTTTGGATATCTTAAAAAATATTATGTGTCCTTCTCTTCAGCTGTTTTTCTGGATCTCTCCTCATTTTAGTTGTTGCCTTTCCTCTCCAAAGTTTTCTCCTGGTGTCCACAGCTGATCAACCATTCACACCAGAACCGTAATAAGGTTTTCATTTTTTATACAAAGAAGAGAGCTTACCATAATCTTCCCCCTCTAGTCCAATTGGCCCAGATTCTGGAGTCTGCCCATTCTTAAGACAGTTATGAATATATGTTGCCTTCCATCTGGCATATTTTCTGTGTTTGACACTCTGAAAGAAAAGAAAGACAACTGTATTTACAGTGTTTAAAATGTATATTGCTGATACATGATAAGCAAAAGGAAACATCAACTATACAACACGTGCGTCAGACAAACTCATGGAAGCCCATTAAATAGTTCCCATCCTATCCCAACATCTTTTCTTGTTTTCTTGGCAAGATGGAGATTAAGGTTGGAACTATCATGTAATCGGAGAATTGAATCCATGAACCCAAAACTAAAAAAGTCTACAAATGACATGGCAAACATTTTAAACAATACAAAAGTAATAAATATTTAATGTTGTCACCAAGAAACCGCTGAATCTTAGCCATGCTTATTTAATGCCACCATATTATGTAAAATCAAGTTCACTTATTGTACATCTGTTAGGTCCTAGGGTCCTCTCCTGGTAAGCCCATACCCACATGTGTAGCCTCCAATACTTCCAGTTCCAGTTGACAGCTGAGGTCCTAATCTGTGTATCAGAGCTGCTACTTGAGGGTATTTCTGTGTTGAGCAGCAGTAAGGCTGATGACACACCGACAACCCTGCCACTGACAAAAAGTCAGAAGCAGCAGGATAGTTAAGATGATGCCAGTTTGTCCCTAGGGAATCAATTTGTTTGTAGCAAAAGCAGCAAGACATTACTTCTTGATAGCGTTTGAGATTCAGCAGCGTGTAGGCCAGGGACAGAGTGACATATCTCTGCATATTGGTACATTCCATAGGGACACACAGGTAGCCTTTTTAGCGATCCTGTCGCTGGCGATTTGTCACTAGCATCAGAATCGCCCATGCAACATCAGTTTAAAAGCGGTCTCTTTACAGTGCTTGTTAAAATGTAAACAAACACTGTAGCTAATTGGGGCTCTTGAATCAACTAATTAAAAATAATCTGAGCGTTTTTCTACCTGGAACTAAAGCCCTGTACACATGGGTCAAATATCGGCTGGTTCAACAGAAATCAGCCGACATTCAGCCCGTTTGTACACCAGCCTGTCAAACGGCATGCTGAAAAAACAGCATCCGATGGGCATCCAATGGCTGCCAGTGCTGACCGCTGTGTTCTGGCAGGGGGGGGGGGCCCTGTCAGAACACAGAGCTCTGTGGGGAGATCGATGTACTAGTTAGTACAGCAAGCTCTTCCCGACCTCCTCTGTGGTTTTTTTTTCCGTTCAGTCTGCTGGGTTGAATGAAAAAGAAAAAAAGATGGTGTGTACCAGGCTTTAGTTCCAAAGCCTGAGGTTCTCCAGTTTTAAATTTAAAAAATGTAAACAGAAAAACCATTGATGTTATTCTTTTAATGTGTTAGATGAAGAAGCTTGAACACGTGGCGATACCAAAATCCCAATTTAAATGAATACAAAACCTTCTAGGAAGGAGAGGGGGGAACATGAGGCCACATACCTCAGGGATTTTTTGTAAATGGTATCTAATAGGTTGATGTATAAGGACAAATAGAAATGTATAAAAATAGAATTTTATTTTCCCATAGGGGTAGAAAACAACAAGGACACAAATAATACATCCATACTTTACAGACATATGAGTTAAATCAGATAAAGATGTAGAGCTTCGCCATACTCGACATGTTTCACTCTATGGAGTTTCTTCAGGAGTTTGATAGGTTAAGCTCAAAAGTGTACTGAAATAACAAAGTCGCATGAGAATCGCATCCTTTTTCAAAAATGTACAGATCAGATGTACATAATCATACAATAATATAAAACAGTTGGCTCAAAAATAGAGTATACATCTAAAAAGATGAGCAGTTAATACATAAATTTTGTTGTAAATGTTAACAGGGGGGGGCCATAGAAAGCAGAGGGAGGGCATTGAGAGGTGAAACCAGGCAAAACTTACCAACGAGACTTGGATGGATCTAAAGTAGGTCTGTTATGCATACAATGTAAATTTGTTTTAGGGTATAGAAACAAATGGATTGTAGAGAGAGATGAAGTCGCTTCCAAAATGCCACAGATCAGCACTATGTCGCTTGCAGAGTCACGCTATAGTGTTGAAGAGATAAATGAAACTAAATTAATGGGGTATTGTATATGGTGTGGTTCATAATAATATAATGGTATCAGATTGGTGAATAATGATTGGATGAATAGATAAATAAATAAATAAATAGTACCTGTAGCAAAGTACGCTGAGAGTAACCGAGCTCATGAAAGTTCAGTATACTGTGCAAGTAATTGCAATCAATCCAAAATTTATTTGAAAAGTCATTCTCAGGTTTGTCTGCAATGCAGCAGAGTGAAAAACACTCCGTTAATTGCTGTGTATAAATGAAAAAAGTAGATTTATGAGTTGGGGGAAGTAAGAAATAAAGTCAGTGGTCTGAGGAGTAAAGTTAAAAAGTGTCTTACCCTATGCTGAGTAAAGTGTCAGTAGCGGAATTGCCATTGAGTGGGGGCGGATAAAACCACCTCAACCTCTCATGTGCTGAAGATTCCAGGCAGATATGAAAAATGGCAGAGGGAACTGCCATAAGTAGCGGCTCTCCGATCCGACGGCGTCTGACGTCACCGCCAGATCGTGGGCGCCAAAAACGGCCGCATCCAGCCCTGGACGTCAAAGGGTGAGTGGTGCGCATGCGTCAGCGGCGAACCTTGTCGCCGATGCATGACGTCAGTTGGTGCGTCGCTGTAGAGCGGCGCACCGGCGGCCATCTTGGATTGTCCAAAGTTTGCCCACATCTCTGCGAAGGAGAAAGTGGGCCGAGCCCTCCATACCGGCAATAAACACCTGGATGGCGAGCGTAAATTGCCACCAGGGGACAACATTCAGGATGGAGGGGGACAGATACAGGAAGGCTAACGGCAAAGCAGGATGGAATAGGCCAAGGGGTGGGGGAGGCCCGATACATGAGAGGCTGCAGAGCTGATCAAGCTTGCTATATCTCAAAAAAGGGACATCCCCGGGGCGCCCATACAAGCGACTGTGAGATGTGCGACTGTGGACATTAATGTAGGAAGCATCTCTCTATAAATATAATGCTGATCAATAGGGCAAAAGCAGAGCCCGAAGAATGGGTACCAAGTTCAAATATGTGATAAGTCTGCCCGGTTACATCTGTCCTCCATCTGTTTTGAAACAAACATAGAATATGAAATATTAGATATTATCTAAGTCAGGTCATCAATTGCATATTCACATTAAATGATATGCTACATTAGTCTATTGCAGATGATACAGGCAAGGAAATCTAAATTAGAAATAAGGAAAGAAAAAGAAAAAAAGAAAAGAAAAAAGAGAGAAAAGAAAATAATAATTGAAAAATGAATGAATATTCCCCATAAAAAATATCTAACTTATAGAAAGGATTTATAACTGAGAGCGTCATTCAACCCTGGATAACTAGTTGCTTTGAGATCAAAGATCCAACGAGCCTCACGTTGGAGTAAAGTGCGATCATAATTGCCACCTCTTTCACCTGGGGGCACATGCTCTAGTGCGAAAAAGTGCATTTTTTGATCATCATGGGCATGAAATAGTCCCATGTGACGGCTGATTGGAGTTAATGGTTCCAGCTCCTCTGCTACCCCCAAAAAAAATGTTGGAACTAAACCTTGTCATAAATGTAATTTTTGTCGTTATATATATGCATCTAAACAAATTACTTTACCAAACAAACATATATATAAACCAAAGTTTTTAGTGAATTGCCAATCCATTGGCATAGTATATATTATGCTGTGCGAATGCACAGCCTTCTATATCGGAAAAACAAAACGTCCATTCTTCCACCGTATAAGAGATCATGTAAATCTTGTCCGTGGAAAGAAGATGGAAACTCCAATCAGCCGTCACATGGGACTATTTCATGCCCATGATGATCAAAAAATGCACTTTTTCGCACTAGAGCATGTGCCCCCAGGTGAAAGAGGTGGCAATTATGATCGCACTTTACTCCAACGTGAGGCTCGTTGGATCTTTGATCTCAAAGCAACTAGTTATCCAGGGTTGAATGACGCTCTCAGTTATAAATCCTTTCTATAAGTTAGATATTTTTTATGGGGAATATTCATTCATTTTTCAATTATTATTTTCTTTTCTCTCTTTTTTCTTTTCTTTTTTTCTTTTTCTTTCCTTATTTCTAATTTAGATTTCCTTGCCTGTATCATCTGCAATAGACTAATGTAGCATATCATTTAATGTGAATATGCAATTGATGACCTGACTTAGATAATATCTAATATTTCATATTCTATGTTTGTTTCAAAACAGATGGAGGACAGATGTAACCGGGCAGACTTATCACATATTTGAACTTGGTACCCATTCTTCGGGCTCTGCTTTTGCCCTATTGATCAGCATTATATTTATAGAGAGATGCTTCCTACATTAATGTCCACAGTCGCACATCTCACAGTCGCTTGTATGGGCGCCCCGGGGATGTCCCTTTTTTGAGATATAGCAAGCTTGATCAGCTCTGCAGCCTCTCATGTATCGGGCCTCCCCCACCCCTTGGCCTATTCCATCCTGCTTTGCCGTTAGCCTTCCTGTATTTGTCCCCCTCCATCCTGAATGTTGTCCCCTGGTGGCAATTTACGCTCGCCATCCAGGTGTTTCTTGCCGGTATGGAGGGCTCGGCCCACTTTCTCCTTCGCAGAGATGTGGGCAAACTTTGGACAATCCAAGATGGCCGCCGGTGCGCCGCTCTACAGCGACGCACCAACTGACGTCATGCATCGGCGACAAGGTTCGCCGCTGACGCATGCGCACCACTCACCCTTTGACGTCCAGGGCTGGATGCGGACGTTTTTGGCGCCCACGATCTGGCGGTGACGTCAGACGCCGTCGGATCGGAGAGCCGCTACTTATGGCAGTTCCCTCTGCCATTTTTCATATCTGCCTGGAATCTTCAGCACATGAGAGGTTGAGGTGGTTTTATCCGCCCCCACTCAATGGCAATTCCGCTACTGACACTTTACTCAGCATAGGGTAAGACACTTTTTAACTTTACTCCTCAGACCACTGACTTTATTTCTTACTTCCCCCAACTCATAAATCTACTTTTTTCATTTATACACAGCAATTAACGGAGTGTTTTTCACTCTGCTGCATTGCAGACAAACCTGAGAATGACTTTTCAAATAAATTTTGGATTGATTGCAATTACTTGCACAGTATACTGAACTTTCATGAGCTCGGTTACTCTCAGCGTACTTTGCTACAGGTACTATTTATTTATTTATCTATTCATCCAATCATTATTCACCAATCTGATACCATTATATTATTATGAACCACACCATATACAATACCCCATTAATTTAGTTTCATTTATCTCTTCAACACTATAGCGTGACTCTGCAAGCGACATAGTGCTGATCTGTGGCATTTTGGAAGCGACTTCATCTCTCTCTACAATCCATTTGTTTCTATACCCTAAAACAAATTTACATTGTATGCATAACAGACCTACTTTAGATCCATCCAAGTCTCGTTGGTAAGTTTTGCCTGGTTTCACCTCTCAATGCCCTCCCTCTGCTTTCTATGGCCCCCCCCTGTTAACATTTACAACAAAATTTATGTATTAACTGCTCATCTTTTTAGATGTATACTCTATTTTTGAGCCAACTGTTTTATATTATTGTATGATTATGTACATCTGATCTGTACATTTTTGAAAAAGGATGCGATTCTCATGCGACTTTGTTATTTCAGTACACTTTTGAGCTTAACCTATCAAACTCCTGAAGAAACTCCATAGAGTGAAACATGTCGAGTATGGCGAAGCTCTACATCTTTATCTGATTTAACTCATATGTCTGTAAAGTATGGATGTATTATTTGTGTCCTTGTTGTTTTCTACCCCTATGGGAAAATAAAATTCTATTTTTATACATTTCTATTTGTCCTTATACATCAACCTATTAGATACCATTTACAAAAAATCCCTGAGGTATGTGGCCTCATGTTCCCCCCTCTCCTTCCTAGAAGGTTTTGTATTCATTGATGTTATTCATTCTCTCTTTGGGACCCAATAAGGCTTCCTAATAATGCCTATTAATTTACGACTCAATGGGGTTTATTTACTAAAACTGGAGAGTGCAAAGGCTCAGTTCTGCATAGAAACCAATCAGCTTCCAGGTTTTATTGCCAAAGATTATTTGAACAAGCTGGGGTTAGAAGCCGATTGGTTTCTATGCAGAAGCGAGTCTGATTTTGTGCTCTCTAACTATAGTAAATAAACCCCAATGTGACCAAGTTACACAATCGGTTCCCATGCAATGAACATAGTATGAAAAACTGATACCCCAGAGGACACACCTTGACATAGATTACTAGAAGAATGTCTGGACCTACACCAAAGTAAACATTTGCACGTCTGCAAATCAGAACACAAATTGCGGTAAGCAGTAAACTAGCAATTAAAAAAAATTTGATTAAACCACACAGGTGGAAGAATCAAGAATGCTTTAGTCATTTTCATTTTCTTGGATGCCTAATGTTTATTTTATTTTGATGTAAAATATTGTTTATGGGGAACATCCAGACAAAAGAAAAAAAAAAAGACACTGTACTATTGAGAAACCAACCTGGTAGGGCAAGTCTACAAGGATTGGGTTAACATGAGCACTGCCCTGTAGATGGCAGCTGTCAGCACCTTGCAGATGAAAGGATCATGTAAGGACACATACAAATAGATGGATGAACACAAATAAGAAAAATGATACAATCTACGCAAATAACAAGGTTTCAGAAAGCTAAAGACAGAATGCAAACTAAAATAAAAGTTAAAGAAACGTGAATGTGGCTTAAGAGATAAAATATCCAATAAACAGACATTAAAGCGGTTCTGCACACACTTTATTTAGTAAATCTCTTTGCCTTCCAAATCAGGCAAAAAGTACTAAATGGCCGTTTTTTTTTTTATTTATTTTTTACTTACCTTGTAATTGCTGCCGGTCTTTCCTCTGTCACTTCAGGGGTGGGCGGGGTCTGTGCGGGGATCCTGGTCATGCCGCACTGTCTCCTGGGATCTGGTGTCATTCATCCCAGGAGTCAGTGCGGACATTCACCGAAATCTTGCGAGATTTACGGACCTCCGGCCGAAATCTCGCAAGATTTACGGGCCTCCGGCCGAAATCGCACAAGATTTACGGGCCTCCGGCCGAAATCGCACAAGATTTACGGGCCTCCGGCCGAAATCGCACAAGATTTACGGGCCTCCGGCCGAAATCGCACAAGATTTACGGGCCTCCGGCCGAAATCGCACAAGATTTACGGGCCTCCGGCCGAAATCGCACAAGATTTACGGGCCTCCGGCCGAAATCGCACAAGATTTACGGGCCTTTGGCCGAAATCGCGCAAGATTTTGCCGAACGCTATGTTCCCCATAACGAAAGGGAACAAGGAAGTGAATGCTTGTGGGTTACAAAAGCCCACAAGCAAAATTACATTTCTGCTGGTTTATATTTTAAAAGTGCAGAAATTTCAGAAATACGGACACGGATAACGGACGGACACCAAAAATGTGAGTTAATTGTAAGACTAAAAATTATTTTAACATGACAAGAAAAAAAAAAAAAAAAAAAAAAGTGTGTGCAGAACCGCTTTAAGTATAATATAAAGAGAAGAGCACTTCCTGATTCTTGTCAAGTAAGAGAAACTTTATCACCCTTTGTAAACATGTTCCATCACTCTATCTGCTTCATCGTCAGTGTTCACTCGCCCTCTATACTGTATCTGTGGAATAGCACCTCCCGTTTCCAGTTAGCTGTAGTGGAGGGCTCCTGTACAAAAATTTGATGACAGGGCAGAGTAGGAAGTGATATCATCCCGCACAGGACTCCCAGAAGTGAGGTATATACACCCGGAAGATAGGTCTGAATACGCAGCCACTTGCACAGGCAGCCTGTAGAGCGGGCATCCCATATAATATACTATTCTGTTAATACCCTTGTGCAGGGAAAAGCACTGCAAAATATAAGTGGGCATTACTTATGTGTTGTAATGGGCAGCTTCTTAAATAAAGCTTTAAAAGGTTTAACACTGTAGAGCAAGGGTGTCAAACTCTATTTCATCATGGGTCACATCAGCAGTATGGTTGCCCTCAAAGGGCCAGCTGTTTCAGAGTTCAGGATCACACTACATAGAGTGCAAAGTTCAGGAGTGCGCTATGTACAGAGTGCGGAGTTCAGGAGTGTGTTACGTACAGAGTTCAGGGGTGTGCTGTATACAGAGTGCAGGGTTTAGGGGTGCAACCCCAGCCCCCCCCCCCCCCCCATAAAAATTACTCACAACTCTCTCCTACCTGGCCCGACTCTAGTGCCTCCCTGTGTAGGTGGGTCTAGTAGCTCCCTGTGTAAGCAGATCTACTACCAGTGTATTTGGCTCTAGTACCTCCCTGTGTAGGAAGCTCTGTCTCCCCTTGCAGGGGAATTGTTCTCCCTCTCAGCTTCTGGAGATCTTTCCCTGCCGTGAATGTGTGCTGGGATCTGTTAGATCCAGGAGCCACTGAAAGCAAAGATTTCCCTTGTAAACACAGGAGACTTCTGTGTTTACAAGTGACAGCAGGGAGCAGAGAATGGAGTTCTGCATACTCCAGCTACAAAACTGGGTGTGAAGACCACATGACAAGGCCTGGTGGGCCCGATTCGGCCTTGTGTTTGACATGTGTTATATATAATGGCTTTGGATGGTGATTGTAGATCTATGGTGTGCTGGCGAATATGTACACTTATTTATAGCAGGGATACTTTAAACTGCTTGGTTAAGCACGGGCATTTTGTTATATTTACTGTATTAGGCGATTTATTGGGCTTCTAGGAGATTTATTAAAGCACAGATAAGCACTGCATAAGTGGCAAATTATATAGTATAACAAGTATTATTGGGTATTGGAATACAGCAGCTGAGACATAAGCAGTAATCCCAGTGCTGGTGAACAGTGGTAATACAGTGCCTTGCAAAAGTATTCACCCCCTTGGCTTTTTACCTATTTTGTTACATTACAGCCTTTAGTTCAATGTTTTTTTTAATCTGAACTATATGTGATGGATCAGAACACAATAGTCTAAGTTGGTGAAGTAAAATTTAAAAAATATATACATAAAACTATTTTTCAGAAATTAAAAACTGATAATTGGCATGTGCATATGAATTCAGCCCCTTTGTTATGAAGCCAATAAAAAACTCTGTTGCAACCAATTACCTTCAGAAGTCACATAATTAGTGTCCATCTGTGTGCAATCACAAGGGTCACATGATCTGTCATTGCATATACACACCTTTTTGAAAGCCCCCAGAGGCTGCAACACCTAAGCAAGAGGCACCCCTAACCAAACACTGCCATGAAGACCAATGAACTCTCCAAACAAGTTAGGGAACAATGTTGTTGAGAAGTACAAGTCAGGGTTAGGTTATAAAAAAATATCAAAATCGTTGATGATCCCTAGGAGCACCATCAAATCTATCATAACCAAATGGAAAGAGATGGCACAACAGCAAACCTGCCAAGAGACGCCCGCACACCAAAACTCATTGACCGGGCAAAGAGGGCATTAAGAGAGGCAGCACAGAGACCTAAGGTAACCCTGGAGGAGCTGCAGAGTTCCACAGCAGAGACTGGAGTATCTGTACATAGGACGACAGTAAGTCGTACGCTCCATAGAGTTGGGCTTTATGGCAGAGTGATCAGAAGAAAGCCATTACTTTCAGCAAAAAGCTAAATGGCACATTTTGAGTCTGCAAAAAGGCATGTGGGAGACTCCCAAAATGTATGGAGGAAGGTGCTCTGGTCTGATGAGACTAAAATGTTACTTTTTGGCCATCAAAGAAAACGTCTGGCGCAAACCCAACACATCACATCACCCAAAGAACACCCACAGTGAAACATGGTGGTGGCAGCATCATGCTGTAGGGATGTTTTTCAGCAGTCGGGACTGGGAAACTGGTGGATGGAAAGATGGATGGTGCTAAATACAGGGATATTCCTGAGCAAAACCTGTACCACTCTGTGTGTGATTTGAGGCTAGAATGGAGGTTCACCTTCCAGTAGGACAATGACCCCAAACACACTGCTAAAGCAACACTTGAGTGGTTTAAGGGGAAACATGTAAAATGTGTTGGAATGGCCTAGTCAAAGACCAGACCTCAATCCAATAGAAAATCTGTGGTCAGACTTAAAGATTGCTGTTCACAAGCGCAAACCATCCAACTTGAAGGAGCTGGAGCAGTTTTGCAAGGAGGAATGGGCAAAAATCCCAGTGGCAAGATGTGGCAAGCTCATCCAAAGCGACTTGGAACTGTGATAGCTGCAAAAGGTGGCTCTACAAAGTATTGACTTTAGGGGGGTGAATAGTTATGCACATTGACTTTTTCTGTTATTTTGTCCTATTTGTTGTTTGCTTCACAAAAAAAATAAAAAAATCTTCAAAGTTGTGGGCATATTCTGTAAATTAAATGATGCAAATCCTCAAACAATCGATGTTCATTCAAAGTTGTGAGGCAACAAAACACGAAAAATGCGAAGGGGGGTGAATACGTTAGCAAGACACTGTAGTACCTTATAAGTAAATGCTCAGACAGAAATGCAGTGTTAACCTATGCTACTTGCAAACATCACTATAAGTAAAAAGCTTTTCTACTTTTGTATATATTTTTTTTTATAAAACAGGACCTTTACAATTATTTTTTTATTCAAAAAAATATTTTTCTATTAAAAAAAACTCAATATTTCCAGGCCACACAGCCACATGCCAATTTTCTTCCCCTGAAGAGTAGGTATCCTATTAAATCAGGTTTTCCCTCCTACCTTTTCCAATTTAAATCTTACTTTTATACATCCCCCCCCCCCCCCCGGGTGCCTGCTTGCCAAATACAGTAAAGGCTCTAAGAGTTGTGGAATCCTATTCTATACAAAAAAACTATTCTAACGATATTGTTCTATGATACGCTTGTATAATGTGTTGTACCGTTTTCCTATATATTTATGAATCGAAATGTTATTAAAAAAAAAAAAAAAGTTGCTTTCTAACTAACCTATGGCATCAAAGGAGTCATTTAATGAAATGCTGACTTGTAAAGGTTCATTGTCTTGCCTTACATTACAATGTGAGCAAATCTCTTGTAATTAGATTCACATGTAACTTTGCCCATCCAGCCGTCTTGCAGTTACCATAAACGTCCTTCTGGGGATCCTGCACACTGAATAGACCATTGTACAAGACCTGACACAGGTCACTGCATGCTTGAAAGCAGACTATTAAGTATCTGGGCTTCAAAAAAACACATGTACTACATAAAACTGTTGTGTAAGGTCTTTCATTTTTAGTGACACAATACCAACTGTTAGTGCAACAATTTAACCAGCAGTGCTCATATTAAAATCCCTTCTACTGATACACGTTGGGAAAAAATGGAACAGCAACCTATAATTTTCACATTTCTTTTTACTATTGTAACTTGTATACAACCCCCATGATATAATTCCCCATTACAGGGGGTCCCCGGGTTACAAACAAGATAGGGACTGTAAGGTTGTTCTTAAGTTGAATCTGTTTGTAAGTCGGAACAGGTAAATTTTTTAAGTGTAGCTCCAGCCAAAAAATCTATTTTTACGTTTTTTAGATAACATAGAAAAGGGTTATCATCCCTGTAACATTTGTTTTGCTGTCTGTGCCCCTGTTCAGAAGATTTCACCTCACTTTCTGTCCCAATGACAATTGGATTTTGAACATTTTGGGTTGTTAGGGAAACATAGACTGGTGATAAAGCTTCAGTGGAGACACCTTTTACCCATAATAACGCTTACAGGAGTGAATTTCCCTTTGTAGGGGTAGATTTCCTCTCACTTCCTGTTGTCTCCCTCCGTTTGTAAGTAGGCGTCGTTTGTAAGTTGGATGTTTGTAAGTCGGGGACCCCCTGTATCCTACTTTTCTGATACTCGTATGGTTTTATTTACCAGATTGTTAATGAATCAGTAGTAATTTTAACAGCTTAAAGCAGTATTAAACACAAAAGCAAATATTTATTATATTGCAGCTTACCTCTAGTAAATGTAATGGTTGCATTCATTTTCTTTTTTCTATTCTCATCTGGTAATTCAGACAGCAAGTCTATGATTTTTCTAAAGCACAAGCTCTAAAGCAAAATGTATCAGTTTACATGAATGAGACAAACCATTTAACACAGATGTGCTTAAGTGGTCGGCTTTTATTTATTCATGTAAAATCTTTAATGAATTATAGTGTGAGCTGGAGTTTGACTTTGATTTGTTATTGCATTTAAATCTGCTAATACGTGAAACACTAAACTCCCCCCCAGACTGAAATGCTGCTGTGCCTCCTGTGCTCCTACATCCAAAGTGGTGCCTCGCTAGCACAAGATGTGTGTTACTGGCCAGATCATCAGGCGAAAATAGCCAAAGTAAAACTGAGGCAGCCACCACATTTAATTATTGGTATCCTGCAACATAATACATTTTTGGTTTTGGGTTTAAAAAGATTCTAAAGGCTGAATGTTTTTTACCCTTAGGCCCCTTTCACACTGGGGCGGTTTGCAGGCGCTATTGCGCTAAAAATAGCGACTGCAAACCGACCTGAAACAGCCGTTGCTGTGTCTCCAGTGTGAAAGCCCGAGGGCTTTCACACTGGAGCGGGGCGCTTGCAGGACGCTGAAAAATGTCCTGCAAGCAGCATCTTTGGTGCGCTGTAGGAGCAGTGTATTTACCGCTCCTAAAGCCCCCCTCCCATTGAAAACAAATGGGGCAGCGCTCCGAACCCGCCCGCAAAGCGCCGATGGAGCGGCGCTTTGCGGGCGGTATTAACCCTTTTCGGTGTGAAAATAGCCTTATACATTCTATACATGAAGGTAACAAAAACTTCTGTATGCAGCGGCTCCCCCCAGCCCCCCAATCCTTACCTGAGCTCCCTCTGATCTAGCGATGTTCATGATTAATTCAACTGTATGGGGCCTGTCCCTCCTTATTGGCTGAGACAGCGGAGCCCATTTGCTTCCATGGCTGTCAATCACAGCCAGTGAGCCAATGAGGATAGAGCGGCCTGAAGATAGCTCTAAATAGGTACTTACAAGCCTTGTTTTTAGAAAATACATATACAGTGCGGTATACCTGAGTATCATAGAGGTGCTGGCAGTGACCATTTAAAAGTTTTGGATTTCTACTAATAGCGGCAGGGGGCGGGGGGATGGAGACACACAACAAGGAGCTGACACGCAGAGAGGAGGGGATGAGGGAGAGAGAGGAGAGCAGAGCTGCGGATGATGCAGGGACGTACTCTGACCACGGTGGTCAGGGCTCAGCAGCCCTGATTATCGTGGTCAGTACAGAGGAGGAGAATACAGGAAGTGGCAGGTTCAGGCAGGTTTTTTTTTACAGTTTAGAAGGGGGCAGATTGCACAGCACAAGCACTGTGCTGTTAAAAATGCTTTAAGGGACCAGGATATAATTTTTTTTGGGGGGGGGGGTTAACAAACACTTTAAGATAAAAAGCAACAGCCCCCTCTAATACTTACATGAAGCCCATCTTTGTCCAACGAGTGTCTCGGCCGTCCGGGACTCTCCCTCCTGATCGGCTGAGACACAGCAGCGGCGGCATTGGCTGCTGTCAATCAAAGTCAGTTAGGCAATCAGGAGAGAGAGGGGGCAGGGCCAATCCACAGCTCCGTGTCTGAATGGAGACAGAGAGCTGCAGCTTGGCTTGGGTGCTCCCTTAGCAAACGTTTCTTGTATTTTGCTCAATTTATTAAGCTAAAAAACACTGACGGGTTTATCACTGGTTTAGGTAAATCAGGAGTGACTGCTATACTAGTAGCACATTGTTGTCATTTTGTCAGTTGACGAGAATAAAATACTTATCCCTGTAATTTTTGTGACAGTATGATAAAAACAGAGGTAGAATGACAGAATCTGGCGAACAGTAAATTGTATACACAATAGCTGTCCTGTCAGATGTGTGAAATAAAACATAACTCACCTCTTCAGTCAGCTCGCCAAATACAGTTAATGTGTCAAGCAAAAGGCTAGCTGTGTAGAAAGACTTTATCATGTTTCTGGAAAGAAAAAGGAAAAAAATGTCATTACCACTACGATAAAGAAATCCGTTAAACTAGTAACATTAATAAATTCACTAAAACCAACTTTCCAAACTAATGTTAACACAGCTATGGGATCGTAGTAAAATTTCCACGTCTGTCTAGTCGTCCAAAAGTAGTTCAGTCATTTTTTTTCAAGTACTCAGGACACAGAAGCCTTACTACAATACATTGATATATAAACGATTGTAACTGCAACTTTACATCTTTAAGCCCCATACACACGGTCGGATTTTCCGATGGATTCTGTCCTATCAGACAATGTTGTCGGAAATTCCGACCGTGTATAGGCACCATCGGACAGTTTCCATCGGATTGTCCGACGAACAAAGTCCTATCTCCTGCTGGATAGATTTTTTGACAACAAAGTCCGATCACACCAAATCCGATCGTGTGTAGCGAATTCCGACGGACAAAGTGCTACGCATGCTCAGATCACATTACAAGACCAAAGCTATTGGCTACTAGCCCCTACGTAGTCCCGTCGTAGGCAACAAACGTCACCACGTTCAGAATGATCGGATTTTCCGACAACTTTGTCCGACCGTGTGTACGCAAAACCAACATCGGACAAAGTACAACGGACATGATCCGACGGACCTGGTCCTCGGATAATCCGAGCGTGTGTATGGGGCTTTAGAGTTGCACATTCATGTATCGCTGCATACCTGCATTTAAAGTGTATGTTACCCTAACATTTCATATTTCTGATATGCATTTGTGGTACCATGTACTTCTGTATCCTTTTCTCGTTGTATTGCTTCCTTTGTGTAAAAAAACCTGGTGATCCTGCCAGCCCCCCTGCATTCCTGCTGCACACTGACCACACTAGGAATGAGAGCACATCCATGCCAAAGTGGTCAGCTTTCTGGCCGCGCTGGGAGAACAGCCTGCCTGTTCTCCAATGGTCAGACTTGTGCTGACACGTGACCCCCGCCCTTACAATCCTGCACAGCTCTCCACTGGGAAGATCAGAGTACTACATTATGTACATACACACATATACATACACACAAACGTCTGCCTTTCTATCTGAACTGAGTGGGTTGTTTTAACAGGTAAGGGTTCACATATACAGTGGGTATACAAAAGAATCGCCCCCCTGTTTTTGTATTATCTAGCTGTATTTACTTTAATATTCAAGTGAAAAATATAACATGTCAGAAAATATCAAAAACAGAATCACTGAGTTGGAAAAAGGATCACCCCCTTATACCAGTATTTTGTTGAACCACCTTTTGCTATAAATACAGCCTTTAGTCTGATGGGATATGTCTCTACTAACTTTGCACATCTAGAACTTGTACACTCTTGTACACTCTTCATTGCAGAATTGTTCAAGTCCACTTAAATTTGATGGACTGCAGTCTTCAAGTCATTCCACAGGCCATGAAAGGGCATTCAATTTTTTATCCTTCAACCACTGTGTGCTTTGGGTCATTGTCATGTTGGAAGGTAAACCTTCTTCTCAACTTTCTGGCAGAGGGCAGCAGATTTTTCTCAAGGATATGATGGCATTTTGCCCCATCCATATTTCTTCTATCCTGACAAGTGCTCCAGTCCCTGCTGCAGAGAAACACCCTATAACAGGATATTACCACCTCCATGCTTTACTGTAGGAATGGTGTTATATGAATGGGGAGCTGTATTGGATTTCCGCCAGACATATCGTTTGGTGTTGAGGCAAAATAATTCAGTTTTAGTCTCATCTGACCAGACCACCTTTTCCATGGGGCCTCAGAACCTTTGAGGTGTGTTTCGGCGAAGCTCAGTCATGATTTAATGGGGCCTTAGGTGTTTTTAACCCCTTTGGGAAATGTAGAGGTTTACTTCTTTACTTCTGGTCACTGACCCTGAACATCTATGCAAGTCAGGAGTTCAGTCTTCACTGGATGCATGCTTGTCCTAACTAAGTCCATAACTAAAGCTGGCTATATATGGAGTGAATTTCAGCAGTATCCTGATGAACCAGACAAAATTTGAGCTGTGGGTGGCCATGTTGGCACCCTCCCGCCTGACACCCTTTGATCTCAAAATCCAAACGATAGGAAAATTGGTGGCCGAACAGCAGCTGTATCCAATCAGATGCAACCATAGTTTGGGTAGTTCGGCTGTATGAATACAATAGCTAGTAGGGGAGATTCCTTCATTCAAGCTGCTTAGCCTGCCCACAGGGTGGAACAGGAGAAAACTTGCAGTGTATGGCCAGCTTAAGTAGTTAAAGCGGTTGTATACCCACACATCTAAAAAAAAAAAAAAAAAAAAAAAACACTGTAAGGCAAAATGCATAATGAGCTAGTATGCACCGCATACTAGCTCATTATGAAATATTTACCTTAGATTGAAGCCTCCTTATGACATTTTGCCCTCTGCGTTTCTTCCGGGTTTGCAGCTCCGGTGCTGTGGATGGCCGGAGCCCTGATGGCGTCACTCCCACGTATGTGTGGGAGTCTTCTTCCTGGCATGCATTCATAGAGCATGCGCCGCTGATGTCAACGGCTGCATGCAAAGTGGATATCTCATTAACCATACAGGTTTAGGAGATATTGATTTCACCTATAGGTGTGTGAACCGGGCTGCGATAATGGGTATATCGCATAGGGTAAATATTTCATAATGAGCTAGTATGCTGTGCATACTAGCTCATTATGCCTTTTGCCTTACATGTTTTTTTTTTTTAAGATGTGCGGGTATATATATATAAAATTATTATTATACACGATTTATATAGCGCCAACAGTTTACGCATCACTTTACAATGTATAGGGGGACAACACAATTATAGTACAATACAAAAGGTACAGGAGGCCCTGCTCATAGAGCTTACATTCTAAAAGGGAGGGGGTGGTGGTACAAAAGGTAATAGCTGCAGAGAATGATTTGATGGGGGTGGCTCGGAGACAGTTGTTGTTAGGTGGGTGTAGGAAAGGCTTCCCTGAATAAATGAGTTTTCAGGGATCTCCTAAAGGTGGACAGGGTAGGGGCTGATCAGACAGAATGGGACAGGGAGTTCCAGAGGATGGGTGAGGCTCTGGAGAAGTCTTGAAGGCAAGCATGGGAGGAGGTAACAAGGGAGCTAGAAAGCAGGAGGTCCTGGGAGGAGCGGAGGGACGATTTGGGCGATATCTGCAGATGAGGTTGGTGATGTAGATGGGGGCGATGTTGTCGATGGCTTTGGATGTTATGGTTAACATTTTGAATTTTATACGGTGGGGTAAGGGAAGCCAGTGAAGGGATTGGCAAAGAGGGGCGGCAGTCAAAGATCGATTAGTGAGGTGTATTAGTCTAGCAGCAGCATTCATAATAGATTGAAGGGGGGATAGCCTGCTTAAGTGAAGGCCATTAAGGAGGGAGTTGCATTAGTCAAGGCGGGAAATAATCAGGGAGTTAATGAGTTGCTTTGTGGTGTCATTAGACAGGAAGGGTCGAATTCTGGAGAGTCAAGGATTACACCCAGGACCCTGGCATGTGTGGAAGGACCAATGGTTGTGTTGTTGATATTAATGGTGAAGTCACGGGGTGGGGGGGGGGGTTATGAAGGAGAAATTATAACAAGCTCAGTTTTAGAAAGATTGAGTTGGTGCGACATCCATACTGATATGTCATTCAGTAAGTTTGAGATCTGTGAGGAGATCGATGGGGTGATTTGAGGAGTGGAGAGATAGATCTGGGTGTCGTCGGCATAGAGGTGGTATTGGAAACAATGGGAGGTTATCAACTGGCCCAGGGAAGAGGTATAGACAGAGAATAGGAGGGGCCCCCAAGGACGGAACCTTGGGGTACCCCAACAGAAAGACGAAGGGGAGCGGAAGAGATGGAGTTTTAAGTGACACTGAAACTGCGCTGAGATAGGTAGGAGGAGAACCAGGATAAAGCAGAATCGCGGAGGCCAAGGGAATGTAATTTGCTGAGGAGGAGCAGGTGGTCAACTGTGTCAAAGGCAGCAAAAAGGTCTAAAAGTATGAGTATGGAATAGTGGCTGTTGGTTTTAGCAGTTAAAAGGTCATTGTAGTAAGTTAAGTTTTAGTAGGGCAGTTTCAGTAGAAAGTTGTGGGCAGAAGCCAGACTGTAGGGGGTCAAGTAGGTTGTTGTCCATAAGGTAGCGACTCATTTGGACATGAACAAGGCATTCGATGAGCTTGGAGACAAACGGGAGCAGGGAGATGGGTGTTAAGTTATTCAAACAGGTGGGGTCTAGTGAGGGTTTTTTGAGTATGGGGGTAACCAGTGCATGTTTGAGCGGGGAAGGAAAGGTCCCGGAGGAAAGGGAGAGGTTGAAGATGTGGGTTAGGGAGTTGATGATAGAATGGGAAGGAGGTCGCAGTAATTGTGAGGGGACAGGGTCCAGGGAACAGGTAGTAACGTGGGCCATGGAGAGTAGTTTATCACTTCATCTGTGGTAACTGGGCAAAAAGAGGAGAGTATTGAGTGTGGTGTTGGACCTGTTGTGTTGGGTAGGGGAGGAAGTTGAATGCTGGATATCTCCTTGCGAATTGTGTCGATTTTGCTATTGAAATGGTTAGCAATCTGTTGAGCGGTAAGCAAGTTGGTGGGTGGTGGCAGTGGGGGGGTGAAGTAAGGAATTAAGGGTAGAAAAGAGTTGACGATAGATTTCATAATATCATTATGAAATATTTACCCTAGATTGAAGCCCCCTTATCGCAGCCCGGTTCACGCAGAGGGAGCTGACATTTTGCCCTCTGCGTTTCTTCCGGGTTCACAGCTCCGGTGCTGTGGATGGCCGGAGCCGTGATGCCGTCACTCCCGCGTATGCGTGGGAGTCTTCTTTCTGGCATGCATTCATAGAGCATGTCACGCTGATGTCAACGGCTGCATGCAAAGTGGATATCTCCTAAACCGTACAGGTTTAGGAGATATTGATTTCACCTACAGGTAAGCCTTATTATAGGCTTACATGTAGGTAAAAATTACAAATGAGGGTATACAACCACTTTAAGCTAAAGTCAGCAAGGCTACTGCATTTTTATAACAGTAATGGCGGCCTATATAGGTTTCCTTTAATAATACTGTCTCAGATTCTGAACTTGGAAGGGCTATTTATTTGAAAATCAGCTGAAGCTTTAAAACCAGACTACCAGAATATTTTGTTGTCTGATGCCACTGCTGCATCCCAGTTCTCTGCAATGAGAATAAAAGGTATCCTAAGCAGCAAACAGTGCCCAATGTCAAAAAGTGGCATTGGTCAAAATGCTTTAGAGGGTGTGGCTTACTTTTCATAAGCATGTCAACAGAGACAGTTGGCAAAAAACAAATTTCTGGCTATAATTTTCATTAAGCGTTTCAGTAACAGGGCACCCTATTGGACCCTACCTGCAACTCACTTTTACCAGGGTCAACGGTGTGTTCTTCTATAGATGTCAGTCTTGCCTAATTTATTAAAGTGCATTTAACCGAAGAAATGGCCTAAGCAGAAGTAAAGAAAAAACAAACAGTATCTGTGGCACGGTTTTGCTTTAATAAGAGAAATGTAATCTTTGCTTACATCTACTTAACCTTGTCTATGGTTTTGACACCTATATTCATATTCTTGAACAAGTTACAACAAACATATATTATATTAGATGGACATAACCGAGACTAAGACTTTAGTGGTTTATGTCTCACAGTAAACTTAACATAAATATTAAGCATTTATGCTCTAAAAAACACACTAGTGCTAATAAGCAGCTGTTTATTCAAAGCCATGGTAATTGGTATTATATACCATTTCCTTCCCTGCAGCAATCACTAGTTCCAGATGTGTGACCTGTAAATATGATCTTATAAAACAACAGCACTCTCAGAGGCAAGACCTTATTACTGCTCAGAAAGAACACAAAGAATGCCACAAAATGGTCAAACCACAAGCAAGGAAAAACAAAATGAGTAAAGAGGACCTCTGTGCAAGCGCCACGCTATAGAGCCAACTTGGTGTATTTACTACTGGCGGTAACTATAGCCTATGAAAGAAAGATGCCAGAATTTGCAGGTAAGAGGTTTAAAGGCTGAAAGGTACTATTAAAATATAAATATTAAAAGAGGAGTATGGCCAAGGCTTTTTTTTTTCTGGGTCACATGAGTGCACTTACTTTTGCACTCCTGTGACCCAGAATCAGCTAGAGCAGGGGTCTTCAAACTACGGCCCTGCAGTTGTTCAGGAACTACAATTCCCATCATGCTAGTCATGTCTGTGAATGTCTGAGTTTTATAATGCCTCATGGGACGTGTAGTTCTGCAACAGCTGGAGGGCCGTAGTTTGAGGATCCCTGAGCTAAAATCTGCTGTCGGCTGACATCACAGAGTCCTTTGAGGCTCTGAAAGTATCTCAACAATAAGGTCAGGATCTACCCAGATACATGACTGGTAGCCTGCTCAGCCTCTCAGCACGCTGCTGAAATCCTGAGCCCACCCTCCCCAGATTGGCGCTTCAGTGAAAACTGGAGGGGCAGAGCAGAGATTGGTGACTGACAGTCACTGAGAACTGAGCAATCAGCAGTCAGGTTCTCAGACTTAGAGCAGGCAGGGGACAGATGCAGTATCACACCAATGTTGCAGCAGAGAGGTGAATATTTATGATTATTTTTTTTCAGAACCTCACACTTCCCCTTTAACGTACGTGAAGTAGACAATTGCTGCAAGCCTCGTCACAACGTCATCTTATGACAAAAAGCGTAGGGTGGAGCGGCGTGCTGACGTCACCGCGCATCTTGAATCCCGGAAGGACAGGCTGCTGCTATTCAGCCAGTCGGCTTGTTGTTTTTTAATGCAAATATACATCCCCTTTGATGCAAGTGTAATATTTTCACCTAGCAGCAAAAAGGGTCACGGGTTCGAACCACGACACCATCTGCCTGGAGTTTGCCTGTTCTCCCTGTGACTGCATGGATTTCCTCTGGGTACTCTGGTTTCCTCCAACTCCTACAACAAGACATGCTGGTAGGTAAATCGAATCCTGTAAAAAAATTGGCCCTAGTATATGTATGAATGTGTGTTAGGGACCTTAAGTTGTAAGCTCCTTGAGGGTAGGGTTGATGTGAATGTACAAGGTATATGTAAAGCACTGTGTAAATTGAGGGCGCTATACAAGTACCTGAAATAAATAAAATACACTTTGAATAAAGTTTTTAAGGATTTTACACTATGCCTTTTGTATTTTGGGAATCTCCTGTGATAACATCACCCGGATGATAGGTCCATATGCCCAAAGAGGTTTCTCGGATGGTTAACACCCTGGCTGGGTTTAGAGCCACAAGTGTCACTGACCTTCTGTGATAGGAGATCTATGCAAGCTGGTAAGTGAGAACTCTGTTTATGGAGGAGGTGATAGTTGAAGGATCACTCACTACAAGATGGCAGATAGTGCTAAAGATTTTTTTTCATCACATTTGGACTTTTAATTTATCACTTGTGTTTGTAATATTAGCGCAACTCTTTATATGAACATATGACTTGGGATTGTGTTATATCTCACAGTAACGTTTTCTGCTTTTTGATGTTTTCCATTTAATTTAGGCTATTAGCGCATTTTTTTGCTTGATATTTCTTGATATTAATTGCTGCAAGCCCCCTGCATGGCTAATACAAACTCATTTTTTTTTCTATTTTGTTTTCATTGATGTCTGGCTATTCTCCCTGTCTGACATTCCTTTGCCTCCCCTCCACTCTTTCATTGTATTAGCAGTGTTATTACAAAAAGTGTGTAAATAAAGTTTAAATTATGGATAATATGTTATCGCTTTCTCCAGAACGGGTGTTATACATCACATCCTGTAAAGCAGGAATTGACAAATCACAGTCCCATAAAAATTTCACCTCTGCTGATCACTGGTGCAATGCTTTACAGGCTCTAAATAAATTAATAAATGCACTGTTTTTTACCTGTGAAAAATGTGCATTTATTATTTATTTTGATTTTTTTTTTTGAAAAGTGAACTTATCCTTGAAACCTGTTGCATTGCAACAGAAGCTATAGCATATTTTTCCAAAAAATTGTGTGTTTGATGGACCTATACAGTAAATGCCATCTGTACCGATCAATACTAGATTTAGTGTGTGGGCGGCACAGTGGTGTAGTGAGTAGCACTCTCACCTAGCAGTAAGAAGGGTCGCTGGTTCAAATCCCAACCACGACACTACCTGCCTGGAGTTTGCATGTTCTCCCTGCGTGGGTTTCCTCCGGGGACTCCGGTCTCCTCCCACAATCCAAAGACATGCAGGTAGGTTAATTGGCTTCTGTCCGAAAATCGGCCCTAGTATATGAATGGGGACCTTGGATTGTGGGCTCTTGAGGGTAGGGACCGATGTGAGTGTGCAATGTACAATGTACAGGGATAGGGACAGTTGTAGACACTCACTCAGGTTGAACTGGATAAACTGGTGTCTTTATTCAACCTTACTAACTATGTAACTATGAAACTATAAAGTACTGAATAAAAGTAGTTGTCACTATTGTCCTTCTTCTAAGAATGTTTCTTACATGGCTATCTCTGTCTTCTATTCTTTCACTAACCTGACTTATTCCCTTCCCTTACCTGTAACAAGCATGAAAATTAAAAACAAAGAAATCAGAACTCCTGATCTGCATACTTGTTCGAGGCCAATTCCATTTTCAGGAGTGCTCGACAATGGCAGCCTACATATGCTGTTAGACTAGGTTCACACTGATGCGATTTCAGTGAGTTTTCCAGTGTGAGTTCAAGGACCACGTCCAGCGTGACTTGGCGTGGGTTCAGATTCGATTCCAATGCATTTTGGTTTTATGGCATGGGGTCTGTCATTTGAAAGCAGGTCAGGAACAAATCACAGACTTGTACAAACCGCACTAGAATTGCATTATCTTTCAATAGCTGTGTGTTTTGCATGGGGTTTCCATTCAACTATATGGAGCTCAAAATCACACTGCACTGAGTTTTCCTTGAACAGTTATGTGCACCAGAAACTCTCCAACCTACAACATTTCAGTTTGTTTACCTATCCGAAAAAGGCACTACTGAGATTCCTCAGTGTCGCTAACTGAACTTGCAGACAAACATACAGTTACATTTTAAATACAAAGACTATTACGATTCATTTTTTTATTGCTGGCAAGTAGGCTTTTATTACAAACTAGACTTTGTACGTTTGTTCTGCAATAAAAGCTTCTCTTCTGGCTGCCAGTAATTCTCTTTGATTGCAATGGAGTGTGGATTGAGTGACCTCAATAGATCCTAAATTAATGAAATGTAAAGTGGGATGGGAATTCTCTTTAATTGCAAACCGAGCCATGCATGCGCAGGTCAGTGTGCAATCCCAGTATGTTGCGGGTGTTGGGAAAGGTAGCTCCCTTGCACACCCATGGGATTTACGTTAGCTCAAGCCAGGTAAGACGGCTGAGGGTGGAAAACCTAGAAGAAGACACTGAGATTTCAGAGATGGTGATGGAGCAAAGAGAGAAAGTGCAGATGTTCAAATGCTGGTGGAAAGGACTTTGGGAAGTAGGTGTGCCATGATGAGCAAACTTGCATATTATTATAAGAGCCCTGGGGGTTCCAAATATCTTTACATAATTAGGTTGAAAAAAAAAAAAGTCTAGTTCAACAAATAGAAAAAGATTATCACATTGAAAACTGCCATATACATAATTTTTACCCACAGTTGATGCAGAGGAATGCAAAAAAAAAAAAACAATTAAGCATGGTCCAATTTGCTCCAACGGCAGAAAAATGCTTTCGGATTCCCCGGAGGTAATCAGTTATTACCTGAATTTAAAATCCTTGGTGTTATTATATTAAATGTTAATATCCGGTATCTTTAGTTTCACAAAATATAATTGAATGTACATACTTATGAAACCTCCCAGCTCTGTCTTCATTGTCTGCATACAGGAACATTTTCAGGGCATAATTCTCCACGTGAGCGCTGCCAACGATCTCCTGAGTTATGGACTCGCAGTCTCCAAGCTGTTTCTTTAGCTGTATTAAAAAAAAAGCCTCCCTCATTAAATTGTTAATCATTTGGATTTAAAAATAAAATAATACATTCAATATGCTATAAAATACAGACAGACAGACCTGATCCATCATTAAAATTCATAACCTCAGCTTGTTACCTGTATAAAAGACACCTGTCCACAGAAGCAATCAATCAAATTCCAATCTCCCCACCTTGGCCAAGACCAAAGAGCTATCCAAGGATGTCGGGGACAAGATTGTAGACCTACACAAGGCTGCAATGGGCTACAAGACCATTGCCAAGCAGCTTGGTGAGAGGGTGACAACAGTTGGTGAGATTATTCGCAAATGGAAGAAGCACAAAATAACTGTTAATCTCCCTCGGTCTGGGGCTCCATGCAAGATCTCACCTCGTGGAGTTTCAATGATCATGAGAACAGTGAGAAATCAGCGCAGGACTACACAGGAGAATCTTTTTTAGGTGTTGGGAGTCTGCAAGGTCTTGCCTAACATTGGGCCTAGTTGCTGGCCTCCATTTGGTACAACATGTCTTCTCAAAGAAGCATAGAGGCCAGCCCTGTTAAGGGTGACTGAAGCCTATACTCCCTTTATGGTTCTGGGGGCATTTACCCAATATTCCAAAATAGAGCTGTCATCTGTAATTTGGAACCTGGGGCCCCATCATCATCACAGAGTCCTCCTCTTTGGATTCTATTTTAAGTCCATCAGACAAGGCTGAGACCTCAACTTAACTATGCACTTCCTAGTTGCTTGTGCCCAGTTACAGGATATTTCTGTCCATAGGGGTTCTAAGGGTGCTCTGGCATCATTCCTGGCAGAGTTTATCTCTGACCCTACTGTGACAATGAGCCTCGCCGAGTCTGCAGCCCCTGATGTAATTTCTGAATCAGAATCCCAACAGCTGGAAAAAGCTCAAGGGTCAGCCACACATGGATCGAAATTCAACCGGTTCGGCCAGCTTTAACCTTTACGTTCTGTAATGAACACTGTTTACACAGCTAATTTATACAAGGGTCAAAACATTCCCAAAGAATAGGTTTTCAAGCTAGAATAATGCCACTGAAAAATATAAAAAAAAAAAATTTGTGGAAACATCAAATCACTGAATATTTTTCTCAAAGTAAGACTTCACTTAAGACCACTTTAACAGCTTGCCCACCAGCCACTGTTATACAGCGGCAGGTTGGCTCTCCTGCGCAAATTGCTGTAGCTGTATGGCAGCTCGCAAAGGCGCAATAGCGAACGGAGAGCGCTCGCACCCGATGCAGAAGCGTGCCCGCGGGTCGGGTGGACTAGATGTCGGTATACAGAGGCAGAGTGGGGATCTGTCTTTGTAAACAAGGCGGATTCCCATTCTGACAGGAGACATGACAGAGATCTACTGTTCCCAGTGATCTCGGTCATGTCCCTGGCAGCCCATCCCCCTTACTGTTAGAACACGCTGAGTGAATACATTTAACCCCTTGATCATCCCCTAGTGTTAACCCCTTCCCTGCCAGTGACATTTATACAGTAATCAGTGGCTATTTATGGCACTGATCGCTGTATAAA